>CM042258.1:21227152-21642152 GCA_023566225.1 Romanogobio albipinnatus
AAAAGCAGTCTCCCTCACAGCAAGAAACCACAGCACCGATGCTCAATATTGACGGCTGGTTTATTTACTATATAGTAGCTTGACTGGAAGCAGCTGATGTGGCTACATAGGCAATTCACACAAACAAACAGTGAGCCTGTGGGGAGAGGCAGGGACTGTTCATCAATGGCCACAGGCAAACACTACTCTATACACAGCCTTGTGTCTAGGCACTCCACGAACAACATCAAAGCAGCACTCCAGTCAGATTGTGGAAAACACAATCAATTGTGAGAAGCCTTTTATTTCTGAAACGTAAATTGGGCGGGTGTAGAGCAGTGACAAAGCGAGTAAGTAGTACAGTGGGAGGTGGTGTGAATCTACAAACGGAAATGGGTTTGAAGTTAGATGGCGTTGTTGCACACAGGGGAGAATGTTATATTAAAAGTACTAAATACACACGGTAATATAGATAGATATATAGATAGACAATTTTGTGGTGCATTTAACAGGAATCAGTCAACAGAAAAATTTATTGAATTTCTATTCTTAAGTGCACTTTTAAAAATCCCCTTTACAGACACATTGACGATAGAAAAAGATTTTTTTAACCTTTGACACAAATATATTTTTTATTATTAATATAAGCATAGCAAAACAGTAACCAAGCATTTTTATGATTCACGTTGTGTAATATAGCTGTTTGTGAATATAGAAGGTCTGCAAAGTTTTAAAGATCAAAGTGCATGATAACTAAAGTTATCGTCTCCCAAAAGAAAGAATTAGTAATTCCAGTCTCACTTCCGTAACATATCTACATAGGTATGTAACACATTTGCTTAATGCCAGGCCAGCCTATGGTCTTCATTGGTTGCCTGCGAACAACGTCTACTTTAGTTGGTTTGTGTTGTGGACATGTCGAGAAGACACTGTTTTCGGTGCTGCAAAGGCAAATTCATTTTGTATACACTTCCAAAGGATGAGGATGTGAAGAGTCAGTGGTTCAAATTACCACAGCGATACCACAAGCAGTATAAACTTTGTTGTGTTCTCGTCATTTTACTGATGATGACTTCTCAAATCTCTGCGAGGTCAATGTGGGATTTGCAAAATGCTTATCCATTAAAGATGGGCCAGTATATGGACAAACCTGCTCTTCTGGGGGCATATTACAGAAACGTTCTATCTCAAGTCTATAAGTTAAGATCTGACAAGTTAACTTAGTTAATCTCACAAATTAATTTAGGACCCAAATTCATATTATAGAAGCAAATCTTTCATTAATGATTTCAAATATGAAATTTAATCATAAGCTTGTTGAACAGCTTTGGAGAATTTGATGTTTCCCTATTCAAAGAGATGGGAGCTGCACTTGCATGACTGAAATAGCTGCCCAAAGATGGCCGCTGAGTGAAATTACTTGTCTTAAAGGGACTTTGACTTAAGAAATGCCATTCTGTAATAGCCTTCGTCCTAAATGCGGTCCTGAAATTGCCATGGTTACGAAACAGATAAGATATGATTCTAAAATTAGGATCTTTCTGTAAAAATGTGTAAGTTGTGTTGCTCCCAATAGAGGGACTGAAAGCTTTCAGATTTCATTAAAAATATCCTCATTTGTGTTCCGAAGATGAACGAAGGTTTTACGGGTGTGGAACGACATGAGGGTGAGTAATTAATGCCAGAATTTTCATTTTTGGGTGAACTAACCCTTTAAGTGGTAACACTATATTGAATCCGTGCCGCTCTTAAAGTGACAGCAGCCTAATAAACCTGCTTCTGTCTTTGTGCTTAATGTTAATCAAACAACAAAAGACAAATAGAAAATCACTCACTGCTCTTGACGGAATAACTTTTGTAGCTTTAACAAATATCAGTATATATTTAAGTATTATTTTTACATTTGATTATTCAATTTCTGATGTTAAACAAACCTAATGTAGGCCTACCGGAAACCCTAATAACTCTAAAAAACCCTAATAATCATCCTTCAATCTGATAGTTTACTTTGCTGGACATATCAAATGATGACAAAATATATGTAATTGTCGCCGCTAGAGGTTGCTTATTCAAAACAAAAGGTGTTGCTTGATGATGCCTTGATTTCGCCGAATCATGGGTGTTGTCATCTTCACCTCAGCCAGTGGAAAAGAATCCGACATGAATCGGACAAAAATCATATTCATGGATGAGCAAATGTATTAAAGATTTATTAACGTTACTTTAGTATGAAGTAGGGTGGGGCTGAAAGCCATTGTAGCGGAACGAGGTTGCTGGAAGATTGCTAATGAGAGACACATGGCTTGAGAGCAAAGGAGCTTTTATTATGCCGCAGACAACACTGATAATGCATCACTATTTTATCATATTAGATACATTTGAGTGCGTTGAAAGTTATGTTATAATGCTCCTCTGTGCGTTCGCTCTGCGGCTACTAAGAGACATTTGTTGCACAATGCAGTAAGCTAGATCGATATTAGGCATGGTAAAACATGGTACTCACAGCAAATCAAGAAAACGAGATTTAAACAATAAGACTAACTGTGTTGAGCTATATAACTGATTTGTTTTCTATCGATGAATGCATCCAAACAGTTGCTCACCTATCTAATAAAACACAATATATTAAAGCGTCTTTGGTGTTTCCATGGTTTCTACAAAATACATAGAAGGGTAACGCGAGTATTATGTTATTGATAGGCAACACACGAACAAGGTCCATGTCCTGGTTAAAATTGCTTATTTCTCTGGATTTAAACATTCTTAAGAACATTTGGGATAATGCAAGTACACAAATTAACAAAATATTATTCTATTGGTTTTTGGATATTTTAATCCAAAAATCTTACATATTGTGCCTTTAAACAAGATAAAAGATGTATGCTCAATTTAAACTTTTTTGTTGTTTTTTTTAATACATTTAGGGTTCATTTTAAAAAGTCATTCATGGTATGCAGCATGAAGTGCCTAATAAATATAACCCACAGGATCAATGATGGATCTTAGGCATGGCTGGGCAGCAAACCATTTAATTCAAGTGAAGCACGAGGACCACATTTTGTCCTTTTTTTTGTGAGCACCAAATGTTCACTTATGAAGAGAGGGGGCACAGTGAGGAAAGTCAGACTGCACTCTTTGAAATGCCTCACCACAAATGTTACAAGAGCTGAAAAGAATGCGCTTAAACTTCAGATTGATAAAACCAGAGGCAACATGTCTCGCATATGCTTGTGGTTAGACATATTAAAGCAAGATGAGAGCTGAGTATCTATCGAGGATGGTGATACAACTGATTTTTCAGACAGCTATTTAGAAAAAGCCACTATTAAGAAGCTTGGTCTTTTTTGTTTTAGGAAGCTGAAGCAAAATATAGGTGCAAAAAAATGATTGACAAACAAAAATAAAGAGAAAAGCAAAGGGATGGAGGGGGAAGAGAGCACAAAGCAATGATGCTAAACAAAACCAAAGTCAAGTCTTCAGAATTCTCTCAGATGGAGCTTTGAAG
This sequence comes from Romanogobio albipinnatus, assembly GCA_023566225.1. Lineage (NCBI taxonomy): Eukaryota > Metazoa > Chordata > Actinopteri > Cypriniformes > Gobionidae > Romanogobio > Romanogobio albipinnatus. The sequence continues at coordinate 21,230,637 of CM042258.1, forward strand.
CACAACAATCGCAGTTAATTAGATCCAGAATATCCACCTCCACTCCAATAACATTGTTTTTGTCAATAGAACTGGATACAATTAAACAAGAACAATGAGACAGCTTACTCTAAACGCTGAAGTGAGACGCTCTGCTCTGCCAGTGACATTATTCGCAGAGAAGACCTCTAATGAAAGAAGAATACAGCGCTTTACTAATGCAGGCCATATTCTAAACAGAGCTGACAGCTTCTCACAGAACCGCTGCCTTTATGACAACGGACACCACACACGTTATCATACAGAGCTAACAACAACAAGAACTTAAATAATCATTAGCAGGGCAATATAAAACACCCTGTCAGGGCTGTATCCAGATAGCGAAAGATATAGACAAGAAGTTTGAAGGATAAGACCGTGAAAGGGCTGTAAATAAAACAAGTTGAGCGGTGTGTGTGTCTGTCTATGTCTGAGCCCACAGCTGCCTGCTCCTCAATGATTCATGGAGATCCTTCAGAACACCTTATGATGAACCGTTCAGTAGTGGTTTGGGAGAGTGCTGGTCAACAGAGCTGAGATACAATGCACTGAATCCATAATTCGCCATAGATGCCAATACGTCCCCAGCTGAGGATGTGTTGTACACTAGAGAGGACAACTGACAAATAAATAAGCCTTTTTGTCTGTAAACATGGTTTTGTGCAAGTCCAAAGTTCCATGAGGAATGGATGGAAAACACTCAAGAGTGAAGCAGAGGAGATCATAAAAGAGCAGAAACACTTTATAGGAACAGTTTGTTTTGTGAGTAAATCACCCCACTGAATAGCAAAGTGAAATGCGTGTTGAAGTTTATGCCAAATCGTTAAGATGCTGTGAGAAACTCTTCCATGGCTATTGTAGTGACACTTTTAGTGGAAAGTTAGATCTCATTTTTAATCAACTGAGAAATTATGCTGACAGCAAATGTGATCTGCCATCATTTATTGACCTTCATATTGTTTAGAAAATAGGAGTTATTTTTCCCCCCCAGTGGAACACAAAAAGGGAATATTTGTGAAGAATGTCCTGGTTGCTCTTTTGTATGCAATTAATATGAATGGTACTTTAAGAAAGGACACACAAGCACCTTAAAACACACACACACACAAACTTTCTATTCATCAAAGAATTGTGAGAAAAAATAATGTTTTTCGCAAAAATCTTTAACAGCACAACTGTTATTAACACTGAAATGTTTCTTGAGCAGCAGTATAATCAGTATGTTAGTATGATTTCTGAAAACGGAGTAATGGCTGCTGGAAATTCTGCTTTGCCATCAAAAGAATAAATTCTGAGCTCAAACAATAAGAACTGCCTGGTGGAAAGATGCTTGGGACAGTTTAAGGACATGTCATTGGCCCGATCAGAACAGTGCTGCATCGTCACAAAAGTTTACCATTTGCAAGTTAAGCCTTGCCAGTTTAAATATTCACACACAGGGAAATGCGAAAGAGAACTCGATACTGCACTCACACGCTGCGAGTTCTTTCATGTCTTCTTGCACTTGAATGCACAAATTCACACAAAATTGTCAAAATGCCTGTCTTGGAGAGTATCCTCGTAAACGCAGTCGGTTATGTCTTAAGTGAACATAAACAGTTGAGAAATAAAAGGCATGTGTAACAAATTAGATCCGGGCATTTGGGCTTAAAGTGACAGCAACCTAATAATAAACCTGCTGCTGTCTTAATGCTAATCAAACAACAATGAACAAAGAAAAAGAAAAAAAACCTATTGCTCTTGACTAAATACATTTTGCAACTTTAATAAAATATGAATAACTATTTAATTTATACAGTGAAGACTGCAGTTATTTTACATTTGCAGGGCTCCAGACTACAACCCTTTTTCCTGCCGATGTGACTAAATTTTGTTAGAGGTCGCACTGGTGCCAACTGATAAGAGCTGCCTTTTATGTCGCATATGAGAATCATCAAACGGCAAATGAAACCACAGTGGAACGAAACCGCGCTACTTGTTTGAGCAGTGCTGCACGAACCATATATCTGCCCAGAGCAACAATAGCACAGCGCAAGTTCAGAACAGGTACTTGCGGGACGGTCTCGAACACGCAACACATTGCTCCAGTAAGCGTTAAAATTTTTTTACATTTGCTTCAGAATTAACATAAACTGCGAGATCTAGTGGGAAGCATTCAAATACAGCGGAGAATTCTGTCATAAACCATAAATATCAGATCAAACAGCACTGACGTGGAAGCCAGGAGAAACATCAAGTCAAGTCAAGTCAAGTCAACTTTATTTATATAGCGCTATTTACAATGCAGATTGTTTCAAAGCAGCTTCACAGTGTTATACAGGAAAATAATGCAACAGAATTTGAAAACAGTGATGCCATCTAGCTCTTTTCAATTATCGACAGTGGCAAGGAACCAAAACTTCATCAGGTGGCACAATGGAAAAAAATTAACCTTGAGAGAAACCAGGCTCAGTCGGGGTGCCAGTTCTCCTCTGGCCAATTAACAAACAGTGTATGATTATTATTCTGGCAACTTTACAGGTCAGGGGTCATATTAGATCAGAATATTCAAAAGATCGGAGTCATCATGCCATAGGACAGGTTTATTGAGGATAACGTGCCGAATAAACAATTATTATGAAAAATCGGAGTCATCACGCCATCACATTGTGCCATGAACGAACAAGTTATAGAAGGCTTTTCAATCTACAAATCACCAACACTGACCATGGATTTAATGGAGCAATGCTAATTATAACCATGGAATTGTGGCAGAAATAGTTGAATGTTATTTTTTACATTATACATCTCAGGGTTCGTACAATCTTTTGCGAGTGAAATTTGAGCAGTTTACAAGGGCTTTCAAGTGCTTCACACTTTTTTGAGCACTTCAAAAGCTCTAAATATTATGCCATTCTAATGTTATTTTTAATGTGATGAGCTGTAAAACTAAAAGTTTAAAGATGTAGCAAAACTAACCCTTTTCATGAGAGTATTTAATTTATTGAGAGTAGAATATTAAAATGTTCCCTCTAAAAATGTTTTTTTTTTTTGTGTGTGTACATTATTGTTGTTAATAAATGTTAATTTTAATCTGCATCTCAATTCAAGCTCAGTGCTTTACTGTCAAATTTCCAATAAACAAATGTAATATCATTAGTAAAATTGTGAGATGGTGGTCCAGTGGGTTAAACCATGGAACTGATACGCAGAAGGTTGCTGGTTCGATCCCAGTGGTCACCACCAGTGTGTCCTTGAGCAAGGCACTTTACTCCATGTTGCTCCAGGGGGATTGTCCCTGTAATAAGGGCACTGTAAGTCGCTTTGGATAAAAGCGTTTGCCAAATGCGTAAATGTAGTAACTGCAGAGCAATCCCCCCCCCCATTATGCAACAAAATCAGGTGCTGAGACCACCATCTGTAAAACTTAGTGGCACTGGTGGTGCTACTGCTCTGAAATGCTAGTCTGGAGCCCTGATTTGATTACTTTATTCAATTTATAAAAAATTTGTACCTGAAAACTACTGTTAGACCAACCTGAAAATCCTGAAAAGCACTGTTTATTTCAACTGTTTGTTCTGTTGTATTTATTTTTTTCTATTTTTCATAATTTGATTATTAGATCTTGTTTTATTACTAACGGATTACTTTTAATACTTGAAATTTATATTAGCTAGGCTAGTAGTTTTTGCTGTGGTATCAAAATTGGAATTGTGAAATTTCACTGTTATCTGAAATTAGGTGTCTAACTTATTTATTAAGAGTGCATGGGTGAAGCACAATTAAAACAAAGTATTTAATTTATTTAATACTTTTTTGTGGTGGGGCTAGTGAAAATGTTGGCAGGACAACTGGGACACTAGAAAAAATCCTTAGCGTTGAGCCCTAAAATTACATATTAAAATGTATGAACACTTAAATGCTTTGGAATATAGACCTACGATCAGTCTTTTAAAGAAGACACTCAGCAGATTTCTTCAAATTAAGCAGTTACATTTTTTACACTTTAACTTTTTTGAAGTGCTTAGTCTGATTTAGAAGTTTACATTTACTGTAAATTGCTGTACTAAATATAGAATTGACAAAAAAAAAAAATCTAAAATTGCTATAAAATCAAAGCCATATGTCTAACCAAGTTGTATTCCGAATCCGAATTTCAAATTGATAATAACAAAAAATTGAAGTTCCTATGAGATTTTATTTGGGCGCTATACCAAAAATAGCCAGCGGGTGACACCCACATTCCATAGATTTTTTTTATGTGTTCTCCTATAACAAATTAGTACATTTCTGCCACAATATCACTTCGATCACAAAACAGTCACAAAATATGAAACCTTGAGTCTTAAACCTTTCTGACAATATGCGTTTTGTCGAGATTAGGAAAGGATTTGATTTTAAAATAGTTGCACATAACATTTTGCAATGTGAAACATGACACTGTCCACTAGGGGAGGAGTCCGCTAAATGGTTTATATTTATATTTATGCATTTGACAGACGCTTTTATCCAAAGCGACTTACAGTGCCCTTTATTACAGGGACAATCCCCCTGGAGCAACATGGAGTAAAGTACCTTGCTCAAGGACACACTGGTGGTGACCGCTGGGATCGAACCAGCAACCTTCTGCGTATCAGGTCCATGGTTTAACCCACTGGACCACCATCTCACACGGTTTACCGTTTCTATAGTAACGCACTGTCTGATTTAAGCTTTTGAATGATACCTAATTTAATATGATGATAATAATAATAGTTAAATGTGACAGGAAAAAAAGCGAATTAAATTAAATCTGCAAACGGTGATGAAAGGGCCCTCGCACCCGTGCCACCGCCATCCGGTGGCTTTAGGAAAACAGAGTACAGTGGGCAATATGCATTTAAGTATATAAAAATAGGAGGACTACGCCAGTCATTTGTATTTGCCACACTTCCTGCTACCAGCTGGTCTCTTCAGGCCAGGGCACTTATCAAACGTGAAGTTTGAGCCAGATTGGACATTGTAAGCTTGAGTTACAATGTATGTTTAAGTGCATTACCCATTTCATTACTTTATTTAGCACTCAGCTAAGTTCTGCTAGCATGTTTAGTACTCAACTGGCTTTATGCACAGCTGCACTACTTCCTGAACTTCAGCCAGCTCCTTTGTTTCCTGTCTGCCATTATTGGACAAACTGATTAATCCAGGTGTGTCTGGTTGTTGTGACTACAGAGGTCAGGCACACCTGGATTAGTGGTTTGTCCAATAATGACAGACAGGAAACAAAGGAGCTGGCTGAAGTTCAGGAAGTAGTGCAGCTGTGCATAAATCCAATTGCATATTTTAGTATGTTGCTAGTCACTTCCTGTTGCCAGTGGGTGGTGCTATTACTATAACTGAATATTGTCATGTAGATGTGTTCAGGACAACACTCTTCTCAAACAAGTGAAGTCTGGGGCAGAGTTACAACAACTTCCTGTTTCGTGGCGTTAATACATTAGCGCATACATTAGCACTTAGCCAAGTGTTGCATGATTTAACGTGTTTCTAGTATGTTTGGGACTTGATGGGATATTTATATCTCACTTACTGTTGGGTTTTCATAATTTTTTTTTGTAGGTATTGGGCTTTTTAGGTACATGTGTCTACTTTCTTACTTGTACTTGAAACGTAGTGCGAATGGCGCCTAACTGAAATTTTGTAGGTGGCGCCATCCAGCCATTTTGCCACATCTAAAATTCTGAAACCCATATCAGACATGAATATTCACCACTTCTGATGCGTTTGCAAAGTTAATTGAGTGTTCGAGAATGTTTAGGCACTCAAAAATGTGATTAATTTCAGAGAAGAATAATAATAGACAGAGCAATTTCAACAAGGTCCTCATACCATTGGTGCTCGGGCCCGAAAAATGTGGGACAGCAATTGTTTTATGCATTTATGCATTTGGCAGATGCTTTTATCCAAAGCAACTTACAGTGCCCTTATTACAGGGACAATCCCCCTGAAGCAACATGGAGTAAAGTGCCTTGCTCAAGGACACACTGGTGGCGACCGCTGGGATTGAACCAGCAACCTTCTGCATATCAATTCCATGGTTTAACCCACTGAACCACCATCTCACATATTTTATCAAATGAATGCAGCCTTGTTGAGCATACAAGACTTTTCAATAACATAAAAAATATCTTACTGACTCCAAACCTTTGAACAGCAAGTCTTCTTAAATCATACAATAAAATGGTGTGCAAGAAAAAGACTAAAATTAAAGTCGTTCACTAATAATCCCTTTCAGAGAGCTGTAAGTGGATGAATTTTGTGAATTAAACTAACCGATTTACTGAAAAGATCCAACTAAAAAAGAATGATTAATTCATAGATTTGGCATCTCTACCTCTCCGGTGAACTCTCGTGAATGAGCATTTTCACTGAATAAATTAAACATCAGCCTGTTCCTCACACACAACTATTGAACAACTACACAAAATATTTTATATATTATATTTCACAGGACAAAAAAAAAAAATCATCCAGAGTAATTTATGCCAAAATTGTCTTTTTGGGTAAACTAAAGGCAGTGAATGTCAGATGTGCTGTAGTCATTCAATGGTGCTCAAGAGAGACCGTCTGGACTGGGATGCACATAGGTGCATGTCTATACAGCACTGAGCGTTCTATTAAAGATTTATATAGCATCTGTTAGAGCTATTGACATACAACCATGACCTCAGAAAGAGCTGCCTTGTTTTCCCATTCGAAATCATGGCAAGCGTTCTCTTTGTCGAACAAATTCTGCAGAGGCTGAATGTTAGTGAGCCAACACATGTCCTCGCGTATACACGAATACAGACACCTATACATATAGGCTATAGAAGAAAAAACACATGCACACACAGTCAGGATTAATGGCAGGGAACAAATTTAACCTGCTGTTGGGTGGTCGTGAAAAAAAAGTCAGGATAAACTTTTGACTGCCGAGCATGTCTGAAATATGAAGTGAAATAGATGGGTTCATTTATTTGGAAATGCACATACCAGGTGGCAAGAGCGTGGGACATTATTAATGTAGCTGTCATGTAAATTCCACATAAACACAGGAACAGAGAGGAAATGTACAATTTACAAGCATCTCACTGACCGAAGCCACAAAGCAGCCATTCATTCGCCAGGGCTGCACGTTTAAATAGAAACAAGGTGGTCAATGGCTTCACGTCATCGTTAGCCTCTCAATAAACAAGTGAATTATACAGGTCTGTCACTAAACTGACTCAAGGTTGATTTAACATTGGAAATGTATACTTTGGAGACAAAAAAAACAACAACAACAACAAAACCACTTTAAAAAAAAAAAAAGTGTATGAAGCTACAACTTGTTTATAATGCTTGAAACTCGGCAGAGTTTGCATTTAAACCATACAGAACAGATCTGAAATATATACATTTAAGCTCAAGCACCGTAGGCTGGTGCGTGACGATCCAGAGCACAGCTTTTGCCGGCGGCTGGGCAGTGGCCTCTCTCTCTCTCTCTCTCTCTCTCTCTCTCTCCCCCCAGATGAGTCATTAACAGGCAGGCAGAACCAAGTGTCCTGGCTTTAAATGCCACCCTCTAAAAATAAACCCCCAATTGTAGCCTGACTAATGTCTCCATCAGTATTCTCTGTTCCTGGCCTGCAATGCTAGCTTAAACGCTAACCTGCACTTTTCCACAGGAGGGGGGGCTGGGGGCACCATCTTGCCCTCTCTCAATGTTAATCATAACACGCTAGGAAATTTCCGCCTTCTTTTACACATATTTCTCTGAGGGTGTTCTTTACACATACCTAGTAGGGAGGGGATCTGCTTTCTCGCGTAGTCGAAAAACAGTAACAGCTTTGAAAGGTGTAGAAAGCCTTTTGTTTCTACAGTATATATGGCTGTTTCTTCAACTGCAAGCACTTTTACGTCCCAGGGGTTGATTTGTATTAAAATGAAAAGATTTTAACGTTTTTGTTTTTGTGAAGGTCACATTAAAACTCTTGGAAACTTTTTACCATGCATTCATTATTTTAGCTATTTTTCAAAAGCCTTTTATGTAGAGAGTTGAATGTTTAAGCATTGTCCCAGGCCCAGATTTTTTATCTAAATATATGAAAGTCGATCATAAAATATTAGGCATTACATTTTAAAAACCATGGTTAACTAAAAAGAGTAAAATAATCTAACTTTATTTATTTTTTTAGTATGGAAATAATTTTCATAATTACAAGTTTTTACACAAATTACGCCTATTTCACAGTTGTGGAGTCACATTACATCCAAGAATTTTGTCCATAAAGTTGTGTGAAAAGTCTTTAAAAGCATGCTTGATGTGAAATGAGACATGAAAAAAAAATCTAGTCAAATATCACTTGTAAAACACACAGTTTTCCATTCACACAATAATTGACATTCTCTGATGTTGGTTATTGGATAATGGCATTCAGGGAAATAAATACATATTTACATTCTTATGACGCTTATGAAGATTATTACCTTTTCATCAGCTCGCAAACCCCCTTTAGTTACTTCACAAACCCCAGTTTTGGGAAACCCTGCCATAAATGATTGAAATGTCATTTCAACCAGAGTCATTTCTACCAGAGGATGATATCAAATACAATATATCATTTGAGTTGGAGGTGGAAATGACACTGTGATGAAAATCTTGGCCGTAGCCAGCTATGAGGTCACCAGACCTCTGTGTTTTTCTGAGGTGTTTATAATGAAGGTTGTGAAATAATTGCCAATTATAGTATTAACCCTACTTTAGTGCTGAAGGGGTATTGAATATCTTATCTGAGCTGCGTCTGCAGTCTGTCACTGCTCGTCAACGTCAATAGATTTGAGATGATCAAATCAAAGTATGCAGGCTTTATGTTCACAGAAGTTGCTGAGCGCAAATTCCAGCGCAGCACCACACTTTAGTTAACGATCATAAACTGCAAGATAAGATGTAAGAGGCTAAACCATAGAATGTTAAAAAAAAAAAAAAAAAAAAAAAAGATAGACGCACATTCACTGTGACAAAATTATCACGATTATCAATATTATCACTGTTTTATTCAAATGAGATAACATGCAGACATACTGATGCACACACTGAAATCATTTCAAAAAGTTTTATATTTGAAATTCAACAAAACAAAGAAAACAAGCAGCACTCTATGCACTTTAAGCAAGATTCTATTCTGTGGCTATCAATCTATTCTCATCATGTCTGGACGATTGTTTTGTACGCTGTACAAAATGGATTTATAAACGGGTAAGATTTAAAACATCAAACTCAACTCAATATGTCCCTGTAATTATTTATGTGGTAAAAAAAAAATCTGTGTAATAAGTGTACAATGAATGTATATTATTATCCCTTAAATGTCACCCTTAATATTCTTGTTTGGCTCAAAGCCACTTGCTGCAAACTTTTCTTTGCGGAAGCTTCGCATTAATTGAGTGAGCTAAAATATTTCAACTCAAAACAACATTTTGTGCTCAATTATTTCCCAGTCGTAGTTTTGGTAATGAGGTCAGGTAAGGAGGAAGTCAACTTGCCTTGCTTTCACTGTACAACAGTGGGTGACAGTCACGAATACGACTCGGCACATTTTAACAACGTTGCACCAGACTGATGCTGGCTGGACAAGATTTACAGCAAGTTTTCAAAATTGCGATAATCAAACATGGTTTTAATGATAATTACATTTTAAACGTTAATACTAACCATCAGTACAATTTATCGTGGTTTATCGTAAAACCAGTAATCGTCCCATCCCTACTCTCTTCCATTGTAGTAAGTTAAAAGCTCCAATCTCCTCCCGAAGTTCCCGAAAATAGTCTGTTGGTGCCTCAGTGACTACTTCGCTCAGAGAAGCTGTCAATCTCAGCTGTCAATCATAACACCACCCCCGAACGAACGCTTGAACGTAATTTGATTGTTTAGTTTGTCCATGTTCAATTACATTACATGGAAAGGGCAGGGTTTGTGACCTATACTGCATCCAGCCACCTGGGGGCGATCGAAACACTGGCTTCACTTTTCAGGACTCGTTTGTCACACTTGGGCTAAACTAAACATTTCATATTTGACAGCTGTTATGTTAAATTATATATGTTAAACGACCAACAAAAATAATCTGGAAAACTAATAAACTTGTCTAATTTTGCCATTTTGACACGATTCATGTAATGTAATAATTAGTAAATGTGAGGGGACAAGAAACATTAACAAAGCGTTTTCATCATATTAGCATAAGACTTAGTTACCTAGCTTTCCTGGTAGCCTTCAGTAGATTAACGTGTCAAAGAAAATTATTCATAAAACATAAATATCAGTTGGCCCTATGTTTACTTTCTACACATGAAAGTGAGAATGAAAATGAAAAGACTCAAAGCTCAGCTTTAGGAGGTGAAGAGACAGGGCAAGATAAGGAGACTGAGAGAAAAGAAAGTGATGGAGATGAGGAGAGAGCAGGAATTGATGAATGATCTACTGTCCATTGATATGGTTTTAAAGCTTTTTTTGTTTTTGTTTTCAAACATCTTAAAATGCACATGTGTAGATCAGAGAAATCAAAATTTTCTCCGGGGGAGCATGCACCCGAACCCCCCTAAGTACCTCAACCTTGGGACCTCAATGATTATAAAACCCTGTTTACGGCCCTGATGAAAATTACAGGAATTAAAGAGGACAAATTAAATAAACTAGCGCAAACATGAAACAAGTCACTTAAGAGGGTCCACAGGTCCAAAAAACCCATAGTTCAAAAAACACCTATAAAACATGACATCCTGAATATTCAATTATCCTCAGAGAAGTTTCCTCCTTTTAAAGCGGAACAAAGGGCAACTCAGCAAAGAAAAAACAAACATGCAAGATTGATGTACAATTAAGATGGGTCTCAGGTTGAGGTGAAAGGGGAGGGGAGATTCCTCTGGGCAGAGGGCGATAAGAACCCTCCTTTCAAATAGAATTACATAAGGCATGAAACAGTGCGGTTAAGCCAGCCCTTATGTGGAATGCAGCGGTTGATGTGCATGCCTACATGGCCCTTTACATCTGAATCACAGACAGACAGAGTGTCTACGGCCTCCTGTGAGGGCCTCTTCCCCACCGGACCACATTCACCATGTTAATGGAGAGAGATGGAGAGGACTTAATAAAGCTTGGTGGGACACCTGCTCCTAGTCATCCACACTGGGGAATCCGAGCAGCCTGGGTGTTTATTTCACACAAGGGGACTCCAACGGATTTGAATCGAGTGCACACACACATACACACACAGACACAGACACACAGGGGCTCACAGGATTTGGGCTTGAATAACTGTTTTTCAGCACCTTGGAGCACAGACGGCGAGGGGCCCTGCTCTCAGAGGGCTTAAGGAGTCCTGCTCAAAAGCAGCAGCTGCCTCGGGACCTTTCCCCCCCTCGCAGGGGCCCAGGGGATCACGTGGCTCGGCTACAATCAAGAGCCTTTTAACTATTTAATCATTTAGCAGAGAGCACACACATATCATTCTCCACCCTAAACAGCTGTCACAGGCCATCCTGAGCCGCTGAAACCAGAGGACGTCATTAACCGCCATAAAACGTGCTTTGAAACAAGTTAGTATTTTATATTTGACACAAAGTTATCCCATGGGATGCTACTCAATCAATGTCAGGATGTCCTGGGTAAATAGCTTTTGATGTGTTTGATTAATTGCAGTCTGCAATAAAAAAAAAGGCTGTGTGGGCTGCAATACAAGTTCATTTAAATAAATATCCAACAGCAACTAATGGGCAGTTGACATGAAATACTGTTGGAAAGCTGTATTGTGGTATGATGCGTTACACTTCCTTTAACCCTTAAATGCTTACCTCGGGTCTTTAGCGACCCGAGACGTCATTCACTCCCCTCCTCCTCATTCATTTTTAAAAGTTAGACATCAACCATCTTAGTATTCCTCAATCAATCCATTTTAAACAATATAACAAGAAAGAAAAAAATTATAATTGAATGCCTGTTTTTCCACTCGTTTTTTGTCAAAATTGTATAGGGTCGCTAACGACCCGAGGTGTGTAAGATTGTACACATTTTTTTATCTGCACAATAATAAATACATCTATAATGATGAAATGAGTGCAATTCCCCTTTATTCCACAAGGTGGCAATGTCTGATAAACAATGATGAAGTGACGTTTCACTCATATTAACCTCAGACAGAAAACGAAACCATAATATAGATATAATCTGCTAAACTTTTTTTTACTGCAGAGACAGTACTGAACGCAATCAAATAATAGTGTCACTGTCACTTGATGATGGATCTGGTGAAGGAAGCTGTCAAGTGATCAAAATATTTATTTTGAAGACGTTGAAAATTAGTTTTGAGGATATGCGTGAGATCACGAATATGAGGGAAATGCTGAATGTACTGGGAAATGAGCTCTGAGGACAGTAATGATGGTATAAAACATCTGCTCAAAATGAACCCTTCCAAGCTCCAAAAGGTAACGAAATATGTTTTATTTTATTCTTCTGCAATTGTTACTCAAATATCAGGAGTTTTATATATTATCGCGACAGGTATAGATATATCCATGTTAGATATAGATCCGGGTCGCTAAAGACCCGAATTTGTAAGAATGTTTGGCAAAACAGTCATGCATTTAAAGGTCCCGTTCTTCGTGTTTTTTTGAAGCTTTGATTGTGTTTACAGTGTGCAATATAACATGTGTTCATGTTTCGCGTGTAAAAAAAAACAACAGTATTTTTAACACAATTTACTTATCTGTATACCGCTGTTTTCACTGTCCTAAAAACGGCTGATGACTTCCTTTATTCTATGAAGTCCCTCCTTCAGAAATACGTAACGAGTTCTGATTGTGCCCAGCGGTTCCCGTGTTGTGATTTGACCGCAGCTTAGCGAACGTGGCACGGTTCCTGTGTTGTGATCCGACAGCAGCTTAGCGCACGTGGAAAGGTCACGCCTCTTAACGGGAGATGTATGCGCTTAATGATCTCTACAGCGTCCCTGGGAAAGCCAAACAAAGGTGATTTGACTCCGGGATGAAAATAACAGCGCCTCGACGACATGGCGACAAACACACTCAAACGCAACAATTCCTTTTCTCCACGCGACCGTCCTCTTCTCCACGTGGGACAGCAACAAGACCACGCCCCCTTTTTTCGCATATTTTTGTGGGCGGAGGTTAGTCTGTTCTACTGACGTCATTTATGAAGGAAGTACCAGGATGTAGTCCAAGCCGGCCGTTCGCTGTAGGCTTTGAAAGGGAACTTCTGTTATATAAAATATCTCGCTTGGCATTGAACTTTGAGCTTTATAATTTTACAGGTATTATTTATGCTCTAACAGCAACATTACACACTAACTAAAGTTTGAACAATGGGATCACGAAGAACGGGACCTTTAAGGGTTAAAGCATTTGAAACTGAAACTAAAAGATCTTCAAGACAATTTCAAAATAAAAGTCCAGTTTAAGCTGAAGAAATTATAAAAAAATATATTACTACTGTATACTAAAATGTAATTCTTAAAAGTAACGATAATATTAAAAAATACAATCATTAAAAGTTTTAATTTATACAGTTATGTTTTGCAGCATCTTATTTGACAAAAAAAGAAAAACGCAATGTTTTGTTGTAAATTATTTGTTATATTTCATTTGATTACTATTGATATTCGAGTTGAATTCTCATGCTAAACATGGTCAAAAAATAAAAATAAATAAAAAGACTTGGACGTGTGACGGAATATTTCTGTGCCTAATACACTCCTTCAGGATTCTAATAAGTCTTTTATAAAACTAAGACTCTTCTGAGATATGAAGGATGCAATACTATTCTATAGGTACTCAAGATTAACATGAGTGGCAGAAAATGTGTGTTACATACCCTTTAAAAGGATTGATTAAATTGTTAAAAGTTTTATTAATTAATTGAATAAGACAACATTTTTGATACATTTGTATTACATCATAAATCAGAGAATATGGAAAAAATACAATTTGTGTGGAACTCTGTGGAGTTCAATTGTTAATTAAAACAAGGTATGTTTACATTCATTCTCAAGGTCATTAATGGTAAATTAATATCGTGAAAAATATTGATACCATATGATATTGAATAACAAATATTGTGATAATATTTTTGCTCATATAGCTCAGGCCTCCTACATGTAATCAAATCTGAGTTTACAGACTACAGTAACATCTAAAATGTACAACACTCATTTGCCAACAGGAATCAGGACATCAAAACCTCTACAAAACTAAGGGAAGATCTGAAAGACAAATGTTTCCTCAACATGAATTCTCTGTCGAAATCACTCGAGAGGACAGTTTTCCATTTGATTGGCACTGAAGGCTATATTTAGACAAACAGCTAACAGACGCACTGGGACGTGCTCAAACAATGCAGGATGACACCGAATGTAAAAGCACCCGTCAATCCTCGTTTCAACAGAGTCATCTGGTGCGGCAATTCTTCCAGACTTTCAGGAATTAGAAGCGTGATCAATGGATATACTTTTCCCTCTTTTCAGTCTCTCTTGGGTGAAGCCACTAATCAGCAACACCAAGCTTTGCAACATGGTTTGTTTAATTATTCTGTCAGTTTACAAGGAGACTGAGGACTTCATGGGGGGAAAAATTGGGGAGGGAGCGGATGAGTGCGTAAAACTGGTAATAAATATTGTTGTTTCAGCCCTAATTAAATTGTTCAGTAATTTCTCAACACAAAAGAGAACACAGTTTATCTGTTTAAAATCAATAGCCCATTTCACGGTGAGCCACGTCCCAGCAAGATGACAGTGTCATTACTTATTCTGTTCTCTAAGCTTCTACTGTGCTTGTTCTCCCAAGGTTGAATCTGTTATTTCCCCCCCCTTGTTTAAGGAGAGTGAGAGAGTTTGAAAGAGAGACAGAGGGTGGGGGGGGGGGGGGGGGTCAATAATAATTCCTCTTTTATAAATGGATGGATTTTGCTGTCAGGGGACAGCTTTTCAAATGCAGTGTCTCAGCTCTCTCAATGACTCTTAAGTAATGTCTACAGAGCCACTCACGCACAAATAAGATCATTAAAAGCACTGATTACCTCTGAGCCTTCACCACTCATCTTTAAAATATTCTTTACTCTGACAAGTGGAAAGCCAATTTAAACTGAGATGTTAAAATGAGCCGAATGCGATGTGCTGCAGAGGACACCGTCTTCCAAAACAATTCCGAGGCGGCCCGATGACTGATTACCCAACCGCTTATTTGTTTTGAAACAATTACTGGTAATCATATTGATGTTTATGCGCGGTGCCCTTTCTGAGAAGTAAAACTCTGCTTTGTAATTACATCACTGGAATCTAATCAAGAGGAGATAAACCTTCACCTATGCTAACAACATATTAAAATGCAAATCAGCGCAGTTGCGGATTCGTGCACACTCGTGGGCCTAATTATCCCGTGATGTCACAGACGCGGTCCTTGTGTTCTGTTTCCTTGGCAATCTATCAATCTGAATCTGCTCATTAACTTTACAAATATTAACGACGAGACGTACAAATCAGAAATAATCGGTTTTTGATGAGCGGCACAGGTGCAGACGAAGCTCGGTGGAAACATGACATCATCGTCGCCCTATCAGACAGACAACATTGAGTCCTGCTGCTTAGTAGGAGTCGCGTTACCGGATCGCCCCGAGGTAACGCTAGTGAGGTCAGAGAGCATGACCCCTCGCACACCGTAGTGACTTAGACCCTTGGTCTACCCTGAGAGGATGTGTCTGTGGTGACAGTCTAGGTTTCAATTAGACAGAGTTTGAAAGCAGACAGATGGTGTGTGATAGACAGTCCTCTGCTCTTCAAACCTGAAGTAAAAAGACTGCCCTTGGCTGATCTCCTAAGGAGACACATGGGATGATCTGTTGAGCTATGATGTTCCATGTCAATAATTCATATCCATGCAGAGAACACCAAGCAGCCTAATGTGAACCATTTACAAGCGCACGAAAGCAGTGTTTCATCAGAAATAAAGAAAAAAGGCATTGAAGAATTTTCTAGTCCAATTTACTCCCACAAAATGGCTGTAGGATCGTGGTTTCTGTAAAAGTATGCTCATTTAAGAAACTTTTGGCTGTAAATCAGTCAGAGATAAATGAGGGTAATTACACACATGGCCCAGCTGTTTAAATAAGGTTACAAGTTGGGCTACAATACTTGTAACTGCTGGACTAAAACAAATGCTGAAACTGCTGCTTTCCCCTTGCAAAATACTTGGGCTGTGTTTTATATATACATACATTTATATTATATATAATTAAACTGGCCATGTCTGCAGCATTTAAATGCTGTGCCTCTGATCAACTCCCTAAAAACAAGATATTAAATCAGACAATAAACAGGACAGACAGGAAAATATAGTAAATGTATTCACCCTCATGTCATTCCAAACCTGTATGACTTCATTTTGTCCATGGAACCCAAAAAGAGAAGTTTTGAAGAATGTTCAAGCTGCTCTCTTCCATACAATAAAAGTGGATAGTGAAAAAACAAATAATAAAAGCACCAAAGTAATTCAAATGACTTGTGTGCTATATTTCAAGTCTTCTGAAGTCATATGATAGCTTTGTGGAAAGGAAAAAAACTCAACTTTTACTGCATTCTATGTTGAAAATTGCATCTTAGACATTATATATTATCACTCATCATAAGAGAACGACAGAATTTTAATCTGAACAAACTATTCATTTGTAATAATAATAATAATAATAATAATATAAACATTGTTATATAATATTTTTGATAATACAAATAATACAAATATCACAATATTATATTTTATATTACATAAGATTTGTTTTTAATCCGAGCAAACAATTCATTTGTAATGATAATAATAATAATAATAATAATAATAATAATAAATATATTTTAAACATTATATAACATTACATAGGCCTATATAGTAGAAACTTTTAATTGATCAAACTGTGATAATTTATACAGTTATAAACACTTTATATAAAACATTAAATACATAATAGACTATTACGCAACATTTATATAATATAGCATTTATAGAAAGTATAACGTTAGTTATACAAGTATTCATCTAGAAGAGTTTTGCTTAAAATGAACAAATCCTGCAGGTGATGACAGTCATCACCACAGCTATTAAAATCTTAAGAATCATTCAACAATACCACATTAGGAAAAACTTATTCCACTACAACACACCCAGCACAATACTTCATTACACACCCAGCATATTTTCCATGATGATAGCTGGCTGACGCTCAAGAGCGCTGTGACTTACAGCTCCACCTGCAGGAGGACCCACACAGTGCTTTTCAGCAAAACTGCAGGCCAGCCAGGACTAGGGGGCAATAGAGTGCAAATAATCATTCGGCTCTGTTGGTAATGAGGTGCTAGGGAGACAGTAAGCACATAGCAGCAGGCCTGAGGTCAGTTTTATAGAGTGATTTGAGATGATTAAAGTCAAAGCTGGGGTTTGTGGCCGTTCAAAACCTGACAGCTCAGCGTACAGAACCAAACACTTAACCAGGAGTGAAGAGGGAAAGGCATCTGAACGCTGTCGTAAATATGGCAGGCATGCATGCTTGTAAGGAGAGCGTGGAGCAGGACCAGCCCACCGCCATCAGGCCAGCATTTAGTGCAGCAGGAAAACAGACGGCCTGGCTGAGCTCCACGGCAGCCCACAGCTTAGCAATTAGAGACCGTCCAGCTTTGACCGGAGAACAAACAGTGTTTAAAAAAAAAACACAAAAAAAACCACTCTACCTGACTCCCTGTAACACTTGGCTACAACCCGCCTAATGCATCTCAGCAGAAAAAGATCTATGTTCCCACCTGAGAGGGCAAAGACCAATGGAAAATCCCATAGTGGCCATAAAAGCCAATGTTGCGTTTCTACGCTGGGTCACAGTGTACAGTCTGGAGTTTTCCTGGCAGTCAGCTTACTGCCGCCGTAATTCACAGCACATAAATTTAAACAGGCATAAAGTACAGCAGTGCTTCAACGATGATGAAGACTGAGAAGAAAGAGAGTGAGCGAGAGAAAGGATATCGCCTGTCGTACACTCTCTCCTTCCTCAAGATGATTCAAGCAGGGACTGGGCAGAAGTGGATGCAGGGCTGAGCGTTAAGAGGTTACCGCTCGGACATCAAGCCATTAGGGAAAAATCACTTAGAGGACTGGCTGCGAAGGGATGGCTGATGCGAAATGAATCAGGCAGGAGCCAGAGTTGGAGTCTGAATCACCAGGGACCATTGATCCTGAGATTCTGGACCTTGTAGACAAACCACCAGCTTTAAACCTCCCGCTTCGTCTCTAAGGTTGAGGTAAGGTCACGGGCCTGACCCCTGGAACCCGATCCTGAGGTGTGGCGCTTTATTCGTGCTTCCAGCCAAGGCTGGACGAGCACTGGTGCGTGTCTGCCAATGGGAAGGCAGAGTAAGGACGGCTCACACAGGGATAACCTAACAGGAACATACAGTACAAGTTTGTGGCTCATTTAAGTGAACAGTATTTTTTCAGAGCCTATAGCTCTTAACAGAAGTGTCAGGAACGCAGTTCCAATGATTCATTTTAGCGGTCTCCTCCAAGCATCCCTGCCAATCTATTTTTTCCCTTTCTTTAATGTTGACAAAGCTTTTTGCCCCAAACACTGCAGAGTAAATGTTCATACTGCAAGCGTGCACAATTTGCACAAACAGTTTGTCCCCCTCAAATATACTATTTTTCCCTGATGCTCCGTGCACCTGCAATTTAGCTTTCGGTGTGCAACAGCTCTTTTTCCTGCCTGCTCTCAAATAAAGAACAGCGCACTCATCAAAACGGGCTCCATCTGAGACACAGGAAACAGTCAGACTCAGCTCTCTCCGGGGGGAGGCAGATTGCCCGCAGGCTGCACAGCGCTAGGACAATCCAAAAGAACAAAAGGACACAGATCAGAGCCAGTATGTTCTGCAATTGTCTTGGCATTTATGAACTCAATGTAATGCGTTCTCAATAATTGTTTTAGTATACACAAATGACTCCATTCAAGAATTTCAAAACAAATAACTTCAGTCAAGCTTTGCCTTTCAGCCTGGCAAGCAACTCAATTGTCCGTCCCTTGCTAAACTAAACTAATCTGAAATCGGATAAGATTTCCTGTTGTGCACGAGCAAAAGCCACCCTGCGGCATGATGCTGTGTAAAACTAATAAATTGCCTGAGCGTATGCCTCCACCTGCTGGCTGCCAATGGTATTGCACCTGCTGTTCACATAAGCTGATGCCATTCCAAACATGCTGCAGTGTTGCTAGACCAGATGCAGCTGCTGGCACAAAAGTCACCTCTTAAAACAGAAGCGACTTCAATTACAATGACGCAAGAACGCATTACAGAGCTATATACAGCTAGCATTTGGTGTCCAGATATTTGGGACTTCACAGGTAAAAATTATTAGCTAACGTCTAAAAAAAACAAACAAATTGAACTATGAAGAAAATCTATCTTTGTCACAAGATGGCAGTGTTATACAAGTGTGAGTTTAAAACTCTTGGTTTATGCAGTGGTCAAGTTATTTTTCTGGCTAGCATGGCTCAGTTATCCCCTGCTGGTAGATGGTGTAACTACACAATCTGGTTCTAAAAAGCTTTTTCAAAATTAGCAGTGTATTCTAATACATATTGTGGATTGTCATTCTACACAGCACATTATATATATTCCATGAACAGCTTGGACAAAACCCAACAGATGGGAAGTTCCATAAATGCACACCGTACTCTGGCTATAGAAAATAAACTACTGCATATGAACACCAAACCCTGTCTGAAGACTGCCATAACAGGAGTGCAGTGATCAGCCATTAAGCTCTGCTGCTTCAGCCGGGCCTCGTAAATCACACAGGGTCCGTGGGACCGATGAATGCCAACTTATGCCCAGACAGTCTACAGAAAAATGCCAGAGCATCTGTCTGTGGTATGAAACTCAAGCACTGTTCGGTCCAAATGACCCAGAATGTAAATGAACAGCATTATGCAATGCAATATTTAAGTAGTAAGCTCTGAGAGGTTGTACAATACTGTGAATTGTAGTCATGGCTAAAGGCCGGCATTTGGCACAACGCACTGAAAGCCCTTAAACTAGGCTATATTTTACAAAATAATTGTAAATTTTGCTTATGGCTTACCAAGCAGTAGAAACAAAAGCAAAACTTCTACATGGTTTATACGCTACAATTAGGAACGCATAATATTAAAATTGATACCAATAAGCCATAATTATTTTTGATTTGTGATATTTATGATTTGGCCAATAATAATACAAAAAAAAATAACACAACTATATTATAAATAAAAAGCCAATGTTAAAATTCTATACTACTTTGTCTAAATAAAAGTACATATTTGCAGATAATTTTCATTGAACAGTGTCAATAACTTGCTTTATATGAAAGCAAATCTAAATGTAAAAATAAAGTAAATAATCATTCCAAACCAACTAACTAACTAAAAACAGTTCTACAATAAACAAAACAAATATTAGACAATTTACACAAAAAGAAAACAACTGGACAGAGGTTTTGAGTTTAAGTTGAATGTGCTTTAAATGCACAGCTGATCTATAATCATATATAGAAGGTTTATCAAGTGGCATGATTAACGAAGAGCATGTCTGGCCTCTCCACCTGTTGCTCGCTGGCTGTTTGCCTTTGTGTCAGGCCAACATCTCTGATAAAAAAAAAAATAAAAAAAAAAGAACAAAATGGAAGAGGATTCAAAACAAATCAAACCATTTCAACCTGAAGCAGTCGCAAATAAATTTAAAGCAAAAAGTGGTTTAAAAAAATAAAACAATGGACAATGAATCGACTGTTGAAGTAATTGAAAGAAATGACATTCAGAGCTGCCACAAGAAAAGGCGCTTTGGATCAAATGCTTGAAGGTTTAGTCGTTGATGTACGCCTCCGCACTGCTTTAGAAAGATTACAGGCCTTTTCTAACTTTTGTGTGTTTTTTGGAGTCGGCTTGGACCATTTTAAGCATCTGAAAAACAGTGGGGTGTAGGGTGGTCCTTGCTTTTTCTCAGTGGTAAGCCACATTCATTTCTCTTCATACAAGGCCAATGAAGGGAGGCCCATAGCTTCAAACACAATACTCGGTGACAAAAGCTTTAGTTCACACAAGAACAATCACAACATTAGGAATCTAAAGACAGCAAAGCAACATTTCATGACCGAATCAATCATTTAGCATGGTTTTACGTTACTGGCCCACAAGAGATAATCATTAGCAAACTGAATAAGCTATTAGCAAACTGAATGTCTCACAGGCATCCGTGTGCATAAGCCAGGAAGGAACAGCCCAATGAGTTGTAGACAATATGTGATATTGTTTTCAAGTGTGATGAACTGGCCGACTCGTGATTATCGGTTTTAGAATTGTGCATGCTAAAGTGATGCATTGTTGAGGTTTGCACACAGAAAGAGGAAGAGCACAGCACAGCTGTGTAAACCAATAGAGGGGCAAAAGGTCCATGTCTGATCCATGTCTTTCAGCTCAATCTTGACTTAAACACTCAAATCTATGAATTCAAACAAAAACAACCCTACAACCTTTTGGAAAGCATTTCTGAGAACTTGTTAAA
Source organism: Romanogobio albipinnatus (assembly GCA_023566225.1). NCBI lineage: Eukaryota > Metazoa > Chordata > Actinopteri > Cypriniformes > Gobionidae > Romanogobio > Romanogobio albipinnatus. The sequence continues at coordinate 21,252,275 of CM042258.1, forward strand.
CACAAACACAGTCTGATCTGGACAGCCAAACTCTGACCGTAGTGCTTTGGAAAACACAAAAGAAACAAAACATTAACAAAACTATTCAAGTCATCATGTGTTCCATGTTTATGTTTAACAATTACATAATACAAAGTTACCATGGATACACATAATAAATCCCCAGAACACATGAACAGTTTTACAGCATTTATTAATCTTGGTTAATGCTTATTTCTTCACATAATTCTAATAAAATAATAGGTAATACACATTTGTAACATTTTAAGTTAATCAATAAACAACTAAATAATATTAATTGTAATTAATTATATAATTAAATAGTTAATGATTTTTGGATGAACATGATTAATAAATGCTATAAAAATCCTGTTCATTGTCAGTTCATGATAACTAAGGTTAACAAGTATACTTAACCAGCTTTCTTTTAAGAAGTTAAAACTGCTTTTTTACAATGCACAACAGTATATGCAGTAGACAGGAGTGGTGAAGCTCCAGTAAATGACAGATTTTCTCTCTTTTTCTCTCCCTTACTCGTGAGGAATTGTTTTGAAAACTTCCAATGTGGAGAAACCGCAAACAAACACAAACACAACTGTGACAGCATGGAAGTTATGTTTAGTTAGACATGTACATATTCAGTAGATATCAAACGTAGCAATGCAATAATTTCACATATAAAAAACATTACTTTCTCACATAACTGTGTTGCATCATTCCTGTCAGAGCCAGAAGCCAAAGCATAATTTTTTTTATCTCATCCTGTCTGCAAATCCGGTCTCTTGTTTAACAAACGAATCCACAGTGAAATGAAGCGAACAAATGCAATGTCTTTACACACGAGCTGGAGCTTCATTGAAAATAAAGCTCAACCATGCATTGCTAATATTGTAATATGAAGGAAGCTTATGGCATGTTTGAAACATGCTTTATTGCTTGGATGTTCGATCCGGTTTAGCTCCACATAGGCCTAGGTTATTTATCACATGTCATTACATGCGTGAGTCGGTGGGCGGGGCTACAGAATTAGGCATTGGTCTTGAGGCAGCATTTCACTACACTCTGATGTCACGGGTAAGAACATTCGCAGATCGATCGTTTGCTGAGCCAGCTGTCAATAAAAGCTTTTCTTTGACTTACAAGGAAGTTTTCAGCTCTAAAAAACTTTACGGATATTTTTATATTGCGATGGCCTTTTATATATCAAAAGCTCAAGGGAAAGTTGATTTCTCAATTCATGACCCCTTTAAAACTCAATAAATGTTAGCATTGTATGAGGATGTGTCAGGCTGAATTAATCTATGAAATATGTTCAACTTTTGCAACAGCAATAAGCCTACCATAACAGCTCTGTTCATTCCAGCATTCACTTGCCGCCTTCTGGTCAAAACATAACTGGACATCAACAATTTCCAAACTTAGACGATTAAGGAGGAGTATACTGGGTAAAAATGAATTTCTCAAAACTAACTACACTGAAGGGAAAACAAGTTAAATATATCCCAAATTGCATGAAATTGCTTGCAGTAAACAATACATTCCTGTTCTATTTAAGGCTTTTAGGTAACTCTTAAGACCATTACCAAAAGCAGGGCGTACTGTATATTAAGTAAAAGCACTCTAATCCTGCTCTAGCCACTCAGAAATGGCAGCGGAATCAAGTGAAGATCTGAGCTAGATTGTGCTTTTTAGGATGCAACTATGACATCAAGATGTTCAGACAAAAGTGCCTGTTACCCTAAAGCTACTGCGAGTTTCCCCTGGTTCTGAAAATGACTAATAACACACTCTCAGTATCACATACTGAATGACTCTTACTATCTATGAGGGTCTAGCCATTATGGGACACACTGCTGAGACCAAAGAGTACAATTTCAGACTCATTAAATAGCAGCTTTCACACATGATTAGATCAAGGGAAGTGGGATCAGATGAATCCAACCTTCTGAACATAATTCAGAGTTGTCAGTATCCTACTAATGCGCTACACATCCTTCTAATCTTCGCATTAAAGAGGATCAATCGTTTAGATCAGATGCTAATCAACATGGTGTAACATCAATACAATGGCAACAAAACTACAATGGTGCTTTGTAATGCATTGTACAGACACTTCCCTCCTGAGGAGATCTCGCATCCTCTAAAGATGAAATGAAGCGGAATTGCTTTGTAACCAATGGCATTTAGGCTTGTGAATAAAATGATGGAACACATGCATGTGGTCCTAAATAAGGGATTACTCTAGAGAAGTAGATTATGCCACATGCCAGTATGAAAGTTATTCTCATATTAGCTATAGCTATTCTTCATTTGAAGGGATTATAATCCCTAGCATATAATCAGTCATCAATATCACTGAATGGTCAAAATGGTCTAAACAAACAGTGTCCTGTATTGAAAAACAGTATAAGACTGGTAAAAGACACTTACATTTCCTTGTGTTTCTCCTCTGCTAAAATCTGGTCATTAGCCTTAAGTCCATACCTGTGAGACACAAAGAAAATGCATCTTTGTAACCGCAAATTTACTCATTAAGAAGAACAAATCTCAGAAAAGAAATAGGTTTAATTTTTATAGGTTAAAACATTTTAAACATAAGTGGCATAAACATTATGGTCAAAAATATGACCTATTTCTAAGTTAAAGGGTTAGTTCACCCAAAAATTAAAATGATGTCCTTAATTACTCACCCTCATGTCGTTCCAAACCCGTAAGACCTTCGTTCATCTTCTGAACCCAAAAGATCTTTTCGATTAAATCGTGAGAGCTCTCTGACCCCTCCATAGACAGCAATTCAATTACCACTTTCAAGGCCCAGAAAGGTAGTAAAGACTACAGTGGTTCAACCTTCAATTTTATGAAGCGACGAGAACACTTTGTGCGCACAAAAACGAATAAAAATAATTACTTTCCTAGTTCTACAGCAGAACTACTTGTGCACATGTGTCGTGGTGCTCAAGCGAACAGCATCAGCCAATTGTAAGCCGGCATTCTGGAAGCGCAGCACTGTTTACACGACGTCAACAGCATAAGAGTCTGACACAGGCTAGAAGAAATTGTTGAATAAAGTCGTCATTTTTGTTTGTTTTTTGCGCGCAAAAAGTATTCTCGTCGCTTCATAAAATTAAGGTTGAACCACTGAAGTCACAGAGACGATTTTAACAAAAGTGGTAATTAAATTGCTGTCTATGGAGGAGTCTTACGGGTTTGGAACGACACAAGGGTGAGTAATTAATGACAGAATTTTCATTTTTGGGTGAACTAACCCTTCAAGTTAAGTCAATTTGTGCCATGTTTTGTTTTCACAATGTTAAACATCTTGAAATGTACTTTCAAACAGATATTGTCAATGAACAATCTACACAGAACAGATCGTCCACCCATGAGCTAAAGATAAGCACATGTGACAGCTAATTTTACTAAGATGGCTATAGGTGAAAGTCTTAGGCCTAGCCCAAAATAAAGCTGCTTTCGTTGAGCCATAATCACCTCATCAACTTAAAACATCATTAAGTTGAGTCCATTTATTTGCCTACTACATTTTAAACTGAACTCTGTGTCTGATTCCATCCAAGAATTGCATTCACAAAACATGGTCAATTATGAGTCATTCGTAATAGAAGAAATAGAACTTGGTGTGCATTTAAAAAATGGAAACCACCTGACGGCTCTCTGAAGTCTGTGTTTGTGGTACAAATGGTCATAACAGTTCATCTAACAAGGTGCAATTTTACATCTGAAGATGATTATGGAACAAGACACTGACTCATCGCAACTACTGGAGGCCTTATGGAGATCACTTGACTAGGAAGGACGTGTCCCAGAGTGCCTTCATTTACCCAAGAGTATGAAGCAAAGGCAATATTGTTTGGAGACAAAGGCCAAATAATAGAATGATTTTTGAGGAAAACTTACACAACCATTCAAAAGTTGGGGTCGGTAAAACGTTTTTCTGTAAGAAATGAATGCTTTTATTTAGCAAGGACACATTAAATTGATAAGTGATTTTTACAAGTAAATGCTTTTACAAAGTTACAAAAGATTTCTACTTCTACTACTTTTTTTGTAAGTAGTATATATATTAATAAATATTAAACAGCACAACTGTTTTCAACATATATGATAAGATATTTCATGAGTATCAAATCAGATTATTTGAATGATTTCTGAAGGATCATGTTACACTGAAGACTGGAGTAATGGCTGCTGAGAATTCCGCTTTGCCATCACATGAATAATTAACATTTTAAAATGTAATAAAAGGGAAAACAGTTGTTTTTACTGTATTTTTTAACAAAAATGCAGCATTGGTGAGCATGCAAGATTTCTTTCAAAAACAAAATCTGACCGACCTCTAACTTTTGACGGGTGGTGTATGCGTGTAAACAAGGGGATCTTGGTTGTGATTTTCTCTCAAATGAAAAGAAAGGTTGACAAATTAACCTTCAATCAACCTTAATTTGACAGCAAAAAATATATTTAAGAGAACAGTGGCATTAATGAGATTTAGGTGTCCTGAAGGAGCTATTTTTCTCATAGACCAATCAAATTGCTCAAGACTCTAAAATTATTTTCCATTATCTTGAAAGTCTTTTTATATTTGGTTTGGTCAATCATGTGCTGGGCCATTTCTAATCATTAAATATGCAGTTTACTGATTTCTCAATGCATCTTAGTAATCTATTCTTTGACTCTGCCCTGCAAATATCAGGTCATGGAACTAAACAAACTGCTCTACAGTTGGAATAAACCAAATGGAAATCATTACAGTCAAAGTCTGCCTTAGGACCAGCTGTTCAGTCTGAAACAGCAGTTTTAAGATTATTACCCAACCTGTTTGCAGATAAATGTGTCTCCGTAGATTATACACAAAACCGTTGAAAACCTGTAATTTTTAAATGGTGATAAAAGGTCCAAATTTTGTAGCTCACTACTGAAAGCATTTGCTTAGTAAAACCTAAGTGAGCCACCTCACAGTCAAGGTAAGGCAAGGACAGTAATGGCAAGACAAGTGTGTTTGAGGTTATATAAGGGAGGGGGTGAATGGGCAGAGGGGTATTGTTTTATGACTAGTATTGGAATGGCAGCTCTGCAAGTAGGTCTACGTGTCAAACAGGAGATTTCCTCTCAGTTGCAGTGTATGTGGAACTCTCCTCCTTAAAGAACAAGGACTTAGCCTAATAAACACAGTAGGTTGTTTAATTTCTTCGCAAAAAAGAAAGAAAAATAATACTATAAACCCAAAAGTTACTGGGCTTCCAACGTCTGTTCAAATCTAACATGGGCTGACCAAAGATTAACCACTGGGTGACATCTTTATGTAGCCTAAACAAAAAAAAAAACACACACTGATACAAAAGCAAACGTACAGCAGTGCCTAGACATTTTATCAAACAGATTCAAATCAAATTTGATTTTAAAGGACCATGTGACTTACTTTTCTAGAAAGTCTTTGTCCACCACAGCGCAGATGTCAAGCAGGGGGTTTCCCATCCCGAAAAGCGCATTTTGACTGCAAAAGACAGACATGCGTGTCCAGTTAAGACATTATGAAAACAATTGAATAATCTTGACAACAGACGTAAGCATAGTTACACGAAAAACACAGGACTTTTGTGATCCACTTGCATGCTGTGTCTTATAAAGATATCTGGCAGACTATTTTCAGCATTTTCACCAAAACAAAACAAAAAGTGCATAACTCAAGCATTTTTCTCTGGAGGGGCAAAACTGAACCCAACAAAAATTCTGCATGAAAACATGGAAGATTATGTCAGGCATAAAATGGCAGCACATTACATAATTAGAAAAGGTATCAGTACTTTTTCAAGGAGTCCATAGTTGAGCTTCAAGCAAGATGATGTTTGGCAGTTGCAGAATTACTCAGTATTGATTTAGCCAGACAGAAAGTCATGTCATAAATGATTTAAAATAGGTACTAAAACATTTAAGAAAGCATTAGACACAGTCACTACATCTAACAAACTAAGCATTCATGCACGTGCCTTGGTGACTGACCGTTCATTCACCCTGGATGAGACATGTGGCGGAGACCCAAAGATTAAAATGTTGCCTCTAATCTATTGTTAACAAATGTGATAAAATTAGTCATTTTGCAATGAGTGATGATAAAAGCCTGCATGTATTTTAATTATATATTATCTTGTGTCATCAATTTAAAGAAATAAGAGCACTTACAAATACTAGAAAGAAAGAGACATTCATTTTCTATTAACATGAATGAACGGGCAAAACAACTCTTCTAAATTATCTCCATTCACACTCCTACATTCAAAGAAAGACAATTAGTTACTTGTGAATATTTGAATAATGAATATTTACTTGGGAAACTTGTGAATAAGCACAGATGTGTCAGTGTGGGAGATTGTGAAGCTTTGTGTGCTCTAAAACAGATGTTTCGAGGGGGTGCTGTTCAACGTATAACAAAAGTGACTACATTTCTGTACAACTAAAAGTTAGAAACAGACATCTTAGCAACAAGGTAAATAAGCAAACTATGCAGAAAGGAAACAATATAACACCAAATTTCGTGAGCTTCCATTAGCCAAAACATCACCAAATTCTCTTAAAAACAAATGTGATTTGAGTTTAAAAAATAAAAGTTGTCTACATTATGGAATGACAAGATTATAAAAAAAACTCAAATAGCTGAATACGTTTTTAGCCCTACCTGGCTGTAGGCATGAGGATGGCTTGAGGTGATGCTTACTGGAGTTTAATGACAGCCAGACAATTCTCTGCAACGTTAGTACTCAGAAAGCAAAGGCTGATTGGCTGAACGAACAGCAGCATCGACTGCTGATTGGCTGGGAAATAGGAGGAGCGTTCGTTGTCCCCTGTTTACGCTTTTTGGCTTAAACTGCTTAGGCGCCAATTCTAAATGTAAAAAATAAACCTAAAATGTAAATATTAAACGCAAATGCTACATTTGCCATCCATTATGTAAATACAAACAATAATGGCCAATATCCAGCCGTGAGGTGAGCTTGCACAATGCTTGCACAATGCTTGCACACTAACTTAGTAGACTAATCATCTAATCTTACTAGCATTGATCTGAATAAATCACGGCACATTTGTCATGGCTGAAACAAATAATGACAGAACGGTTAAAGCCACCGCATATATCTGGAAAGAATGGTGTCAATAGGGTTGAGAAAGAAATACCAGCCGGTAAGAGACCTTAAGAGACCTACACAATATTTGTGCATGCAGCAAAAAAAAAACTGAACGGACACTTCTATTGTGTATGCATGCATCTACTGGTGTTATATATGCATGCATGTTCATTAATGCTGTGACAACGTACAGCAGGAAGACTTGTGCAGCAGAGCCCGGCAGCATAACAAAAGACACGTGGAGCCGAGGGGACGAACAGCAGTGGTCATATAAAACACTCCAGGGCAACGGAACCATTAATCATGCATAACACGGGCACATCATTCGGTCATGTATAAGTACATTTAATTTGGAACGATTCGGATATTTTCCACTCCTAAAAATGCCACATGATCATGATTTTGCGAATTAAGCTTTGCAGTATATTCATTCATTAGCTGCATTCACCGGCATTGCTAGCTAATGGGCAACAACAATGTGCGTTTGAGAGAAAACACTTAGTTGACAGCACGTGGACTTTAAGTAACACGCAGACTACAAGACCTCTGACCGAGAAGTGCCCGCAAAGAAACCGCCCCGTTCTTTTAAAAAAATACTCAACACACGCTTGACTCAGTCATTCTACACTTCTCGACCGAGGCTTGTGTTTACTGTACCTGAGCTTTTTTTCCTCGAGTTTAATCCTTTTGGCTTTAGGTTCATCGAACGCCATGCTGTAGTGTGATAGTGCTCTTTCGAATACGCTCCAGGCACCTTGTTGGGCGAATGAAGCATCTGCGGGAGCGGATGGCGGACAGTTCTTTTGGCTCGAATCATTTTAATGAATCGATTCACAAAACCGCTCAGAACTGTTCGTTCACGAATCGCAATAAAACGGTCAAGGCGGTTCTCGTGGACTCATTGAACCGAAAATCGTCTCTTTCGATCAAATCTGATTCGTAGTGAGTTGAGGGCCGATGAGTGAGCTGATAATAAAAGCATTCGATTCTTGATTCTCTTCTTCAGCGCACCGGTAAAAATATACGAGTGAACCAATGATTTGACTGACAGCCAGGGCGAAATTTACTTTAATGGCTGAATAGCAGAAATATTAGAAAACATACTGCAAATTTGAGACATTGTATGACATTTATATGGCATTTAAATGTAGGTTTCTAAACTGAAAAAAACGTGGCTGTGAAAACTGAACGGGGAAACATGACATTACAATAAACCCCCATTTTAACAAAATGTTATTAAAAATTAAACGATGTAAAGAACCATTGAATCTGTTCATTTTACCGTTTTTTTAAAAGAGTTGTTCAAAAGAACCGATTCGGAATGAATCTAGCCGTGGAGGAGGAATCGCAGACACATAGCTGTCCCTGTTCGCCGGAGCAACAGAAACATTTCTGATCTAATATAAACTTTAATCAAGCACATTATGTGCAGAAATATTTTTTTAACATCTTTGAAAATGCGTTTTTATTTTCACAAGGATCAACTGTTTTAAATCAACTTAATTTAAATTCGCGTCAGGCGTATATTTGGACGCATGAACGGGGCAGTAGGAGTGACACATCTGCCACATTTACAAGCTGGGGATATTGCCTGAAAACGTCAATCAAGACAGCTGTCTATTGGTAAGTTTTATTTAGAAATAAGTTTAGATATGTGTAGTTATGAACATCTGACTGCATGTATTTTTTTTACCTGAACATTTTAGCCTCAAATAATCGGTAGGCACAGGATATCCTGTAACTCTTCATTCAGGAAACATAACTTTTATGCTTTTGCTTTTGTTTTTAGTATTTTCATCAGGATGGATGGTTTTGTTAGCTCTCATCAATCACATAGCCCGGTGTTATCTTTAAAATTCTAGTAGTATGTTGCAAGTTTGTTTGCAGCCTGCGAAAATATATATAAGTTATGATAGGTAAAAAAAACTGGACATTTATTGGTACATTATGTCACAAACGTGTTTGTCTCATATTGTGTATCATAATAAAGTGGTTGCACAGAGCTAAAGACGTGACATGTAGTTCAGTCTAGAGAAACAAGCTTTCTAAAGTGCATTTAGACCAAGGTCAACAACATTTGTATTAGTTAAGTGATGATAAAGGGAGAAACAATATTTATATAAATATAATATATAAAATATATAATAAAACAGATAATTTTGACCAGTCTTCTATATGTACTTAAAATTGGCAATTATAGTTTCTTTCTCTAGCTTTATCTTAGCTATGTCTTTGTAATATGCTTTAAAGCCACTATCCCTATTACTTCAAGTAATAGGTATTTTGTTTTATTTCTTTTATTATAGATTATTTAATTTGGATATTGACCGTAAAGCAGATTACAAAGACATTGTTTAAAACAATATGTAGGAAATAAATTAGTTGGCGAGTTTACGTAGCACGAGGTTCTCATGACACATTTTGATTATTCACTTTTTATTCAAATTCAGTTTTTATTGTTTTATGTGTATTATTGGACATGATTATTGGACATTCTTTGCACTGGAATAACATACTAGCGCATACCTGTTAGCACCACGACTTCCATTCTCATCGTCCTGTTTTCATTCCATTGACTTTCCAGCCCTCACCATGATTCACAGCTTGTTCCTGATAAACAATGGTGGAGATTTATTCCTGGAGAAACACTGGAAGAGTGTCATAAGCCGCTCTGTCTGCGATTATTTTTTCGAAGCACGAGAGAAAGCGGTGGAACCTGACAATGTGCCTCCTGTCATCCGCACCCCTCATCACTATCTCATAAACATCTACCGTGAGAAGATCTTCTTTGTTTCTGTCATCCAAACAGAAGTGCCTCCGCTTTTTGTAATAGAATTTCTGCATCGAGTCGCAGAGACGTTTCAGGTATCAAAAAAACTACTGACAGTGCGGTGTTGAAAATATATCCAAACATACACTACTGTTAAAAAGTTTGGGGTCAGCAAGATTTCTTAATACTTTTAATTAAAACGTTTGTTAACACTTTAGTATGGGGAACACATTCACTATTAACTGACTTTTGCCTCGATAAACTCCTAATTTACTGCTTATTAATAGTTAGTATGGTAGTTTTTGTAATGTTTAAGTTTAGGGATTGGGTAGGATGCAGAATAAGGCATTTAAAGGTTCCATGGCATTTCATTTTATGAAATAAAATTAAAAAAAATAACATCAATATGAGTTCCCCTAGCCTGTATATGGTCCCCAAGTGGCTAGAATTTTTGATGGGTGTAAACCGAGTTCTGGCTGTCCTGCTCTTTGAGAAAATGACAGCTCAGACGAGCTGATCTTGAATTTTCCTGTTATGACGTAATAACAGGAAAGGTTACCTCCCCTTCCTCTGCTTTGCCCGCCCAGAGCATTTGGAGAAAATGGATTCAGCTTATCAGTCACAATGTCAGCACAGGCTTTACAAACAGACTTTATGATATGGAATCGACAGCACCGCGACAAACAGTGAGTAACAGTGTTCATTAATGCCTGATCTGTGATCAGTGATTTCTGAAGTGTAGCTAATCATTCAAGTTCACTCAGACTTTCTTTCTTTCCGTCTTGATGCCCTAAGCGTAATGCATCAGTGAATCAAGCCAGTGACTAAAACAATCGTTTCTGTTAGTAGCATGAAACAAATCCTTTTTTTTTTTATTTGATTAAACTACAGAGAGCGATCAAAGAACACTCTTTATAATGTCCGGAGCTGTCAATCACACGTCGCGAGTGTATCTGCACACTTGCCCAAACTGCCATTATAATGAATGACGCTGTTATGCTGCACAAAGCTCTCACTGTATTCATGTCCATGTCATGTTTGCTGTTAGTTGTGGTCAAAGCATTTTGTGAGAGAAAACGCATTGCAATGACGAGATCAATGCATTCATGCGATCAACAGACTGTCTGTGTACTCAATGCTCATCACTGCAGCCTTTCATGTGATAGGAATAGATCATAAAATAATGCTGTAATCCACACTTTGTTGATTCGTTCATCTCGACAGCTGTAATGGTACATTACCTACATGTGTTCAAAAGTTCGTAGAATAAGGTGGAAGAAGACAGAGTCGACGTGACTGGAACTGTTTATTCAGAACTCTAAGATACAAACAAAATAAGCTTGCGCTAACAGCACAGCGCTCTCAACAACTCAGACAATAAAACTTCCTCCAGCTCTCCGTGGTTCACGAGTGCCCAGTCAGTCTCTCTCTCTCATGCATGCAGTGCCTCTATAAACCACTGAAGTCTCACAGCAGACACGCCCCTTGAAACAGGGCATTCAGCCAGAGGGGTAATAAAAGGATAGAAAAAATGCCTTTTATTTCTAAATTATGATATTTTTTAATGTAAAAATCATACTAACAATATAAGTACACCTCAGGAAACATGATAAAATAATAGAAAAATGCCATGCCATGGAACCTTTAATATGTGCTTTATAATTACTAATAAACAGCAATATCCTAGTAATATGCATGCTAATAAGCAACTACTTAATAGCAATAATAACCCTAAAACCCTAAAATATTATTCAGCAAGGGTGCAGTCAATTGATCAAAAGTGACAGTAAAAACATTTAAAATGTAATAAAATATTTTATTACTGTTCTTTGAACTTTCTGTTCATCAAAGAACTAAAAAAAAAAAGAGTATTGTTTACACACAAATGTTAGGTAGCACAACTGTTTTCAACATTGATAATAATCAGAAATGTTTCTTGAGCAACATATCAGCATGTTAGAATGATTTCTGATAGATCATGTGACACTGAAGACAGTAGTAATGATGCTGAACATTCAGCTTTGCCATCAGGAATAAATTACATTTTAAAATATTTTCAAATAAAAAAAGTTATTTAAAAAAAAAAAAACTTTTAAATATAAAAAATCATTACAACAAATCATTACAACCCCAAAGTTAGTGTACATTTTATTGTCTTGCATAGAACGTGTTAAATAATATGGTATTTTATAATAATTTATGCAGGATTATTTTGGAGAATGTTCTGAGACCACTATCAAGGACAATGTGGTCATAGTCTATGAGCTCTTGGAGGAAATGTTGGATAACGGCTTCCCCCTCGCAACAGAAGCCAACATCTTGAAAGAACTTATCAGGCCTCCCACGATCCTGCGGTCGATGGTCAACTCCATCACAGGTAAGACGACCATAAGCTTGAGTATTTTGTTTATGGCCATTATGCTATTGAGAATCTTAACTGATTCATAATCTTCAGGCAGTAGTAATGTTGGTGAGACCCTCCCTACTGGTCAGCTCTCAACTATCCCATGGAGAAGAGCAGGTGTTAAATATACCAATAATGAGGCTTATTTTGATGTGGTGGAAGAAATCGATGCCATCCTGGATAAGTCTGGTGAGGTGGTTTTGGTGCTGAATTTCAGTTGATTTTCCAGTTTGATTGTGCATGTGAATGCAAGAGTTGTATTTCCTTTCAAAGTTAATGCTGGTGTACTCTTCTGTTTCAGGAACTACCGTTTTTGCAGAAATCCAGGGAGTTATTGATGCTTGTGTCAAACTCTCTGGAATGCCAGACCTTACTCTCTCATTTATGGTGAGCACATTTAATTATCTGTACTTTTAAACTATTCAACTATATTTAATGTTCACTGCTTCCTTGAAATATCTTTGCTCTAATTTAACACTTGCCTAACAAAAGGTCAAAGTACAAGTGTCACCACTGGCTGCCTTCAGTTAACCTGAGGATTGAGTATCTTGGTCAAGGACAAAAGATAAAGCATTATACTCCATCTAAAACTATTTTAAAACAGCATTTTGCCCATTTAAAAATGATGATGCATGCAGCTTTTATGCTCTCATATTAAATGAAGGCACTGTATGGCATATAAGTGTATATGTACTTCAAACATTCATGTCTTCAGTAAAATGATCTCCATCCACAGAACCCCAGACTCCTGGACGACGTGAGCTTTCATCCGTGTGTCCGTTATAAGAGATGGGAAAGTGAGAGAGTTATCTCCTTCATTCCCCCCGATGGAAACTTTCAGCTTATGTCATATCACATCAGTGCACAGAAGTAAATGGTTAAGGAATAAACCTAAAACATTTATTAAAGATATTTAGATGTTGCCTATCAAAAGCTTTTTATCTGTTTATGCAGCCTTGTAGCAATCCCGGTATATGTGAAGCAGAACATCAGTTTCTTTGAGACTGGATCTTCAGGAAGACTGGACATCACTGTGGGTCCAAAGCAGACCATGGGAAAAACTGTGGAGTGTTTGGTAGTGACCATACACATGCCTAAAGTGGTTCTCAGTGCCAACCTCAATGCGACTCAGGGAACCTACAACTATGACCCAGTCACAAAGGTCATAAAAACGATTTATTTTCCAGTTTCATTGATTGTTATTCATTGTCGTCAGCAGAGTTATTCCAATAATGTCACTGCACATTTTTGCTCAGATGTTGTTGACTAATGGTTCTCACTGTTGTCTTGTAGATTTTAGTGTGGGACATAGGGAAACTTAATCCCCTTAAGCTTCCCAACCTAAAAGGAAGTCTAAGTCTGCAGTCTGGAGCTCCTAAACCAGAGGAGAGCCCAAGTCTGAACATTGACCTGAAAATCCAGCAGTTAGCCATCTCAGGTAGGCTAGGGCCCTTTTATCGGCTTTGGTCGTTACTCATTGCCAGCAGGACCTGGTGATAAAGCGCTGTTGTTATTAAAGACTTTTTAAAGTCATTTTTATCTCCTTCCACATGTTTGTGTGTATGCTGACATAGTATATTAAAAGCTTTTTTATATATATATAAAGGAAATAATACTTTTATTTAGCAAGGATGCATTGAATTGATTAAAAATAACAGTAAATACATTTATAATGTTACCAAAAATATATATTTTAAATAAATGCTTTTTTTTTTATGTTCTATTCTTTAATTTAGCTTAGCCATAAATTACATTTTAAAATATATTAAAATAGAATGTTTTTTTAAAGTACTAAGATAAAAGATAAAGTACTGTCTTAAAATGCTATACAAGTTATGCTTACTTCACTCTTTTCGGCTTCACAGGATTGAAAGTGAATCGTCTAGACATGTACGGAGAGAAATATAAACCATTCAAGGGTGTGAAATATGTGACCAAAGCTGGGAAGTTCCAGGTCAGGACATGAGGCCGCCTGCAGAATATCACAATGATATGCCAAAACTTTATTAGAGGTGCCATTTTCTAAGTGACAAATCATACAGAATTGCAACCTTGTGCACAGTCTCTTAGGATTTTTTTTAAACATTGACGTGACATTTGTAATATTTATCTTTCTTTGTTTCGTGGGAAGTAACTGGCAGTTTGCAAGAAGTGAACATCTTTCCACTGCAGAGAATTGGGAGAGTTTTTCTTTGTGAATCTTTATCTTCATATCAATAACATTCCATTAATGTATTAAAACTGTTTAAGGTTGGATGTAAGGTACAGTACATCTCTGCCAGGAACGCTTCAATTTGTGCCATCAAAACTAAGGATTCTTCATGTTAAAGTAACACTGCATTCACATGTTGTCATGTTAGCACAGAAAACATCAGTTTTAGGTAGTGGAATGGGAAAATGAGTGATGCAAGATATTTTCTATTCACATTACTGCGCTACAATCTTTGATATTGCCACAAAACAATACCTGAGAGTTTCTGCACATATACACAGTACTTATTTTTCATATACATTTTTGCCATGTAATTTCTTTTAGTCCAGTGGCATTTGAATGTGAAAAAATGGCCTTTCTTTAAAAGAAACAGCCGTGCTTATAGCAGGACATATTTACAATGATGCTCTATTTATCTACTACTACACAAGCACATCACTGCTCAGAGATGAATGGCACTTGTACCTGCTGAATAGAGAATTTTCTCTTACACTTAAAGTTTGTCACATGCAAGAACTATGGCGCCATTATGAGCACACGTGATAAAGTCTGCTACACTGACCTGCAGTGACACGGTAGATGTGCAGGTCTGCCACCTTAAAGGGTTAGTTCACCCAAAAATGAAAATGCTGTCATTAATTACTAACCCTCATGTCGTTCGACACCCGTAAGCCCTCCGTTCATCTTCGGAACACAAATTAAGATATTTTAGTTGAAATCCGATGGCTCAGAAAGGCCTCCACACTCCCAAGACCCATAAAAGGTACTAAAGACGTTGTTACAAAGTCCATCTCACTACAGTGGTTCTACAATAACTTTATGAAGCGACGAGAATAGTTTTTGTGCGCGCAAAAAAAACAAAAACCTAAATAACGACTTATAGTGATGACCGATTTCAAAGCACTGGATCATGAAGCTTCGAAGTGTTATGAATCAGCGAGTCGAATCATGATTCGGATCGTGTATCAAACTGCTGAAATCACGTGACTTTGGCGATCCAAACCGCTGAATCGACTCACTGATTCATAACGCTTCGAAGCTTCATGATGCATTGTTTTGAAATCGGTCATCACTATATAAATCGTTATTAGGGTTTTTTTTGCACTCAAAAACTATTCTTGTCACTTCATAAAGTTATTGTAGAACCACTGTAGTGAGATGGACTTTACCTTTTATGGGTCTTGAGAGTGTACAGTGCATTGTGCCAATGGAGGCCTTTCTGAGCCATCGGATTTCAACTAAAATATCTTCATTTGTGTTCCAAAGATGAACGGAGGTCTTACGTGTGTCGAACGACATGAGGGTTAGTAATTAATGACAGAATTTTCATTTTTGGGTGAACTAACCCTTTAATGAAGCTTTGAGGATTTGCACAATCACAAAGAGCACATAATTGCATTATTTTATAAAATGTCAAGGGAACTGCTTAACTGCATTTTACGATATGTATTTAAACCAAAAGCCTTCAGATTTATAAAGTTTCCAAACAAAGTCTTTTTTGTGTGTTTGACTAATTGTTTATTATAGATTCACTTGAATATGCTTGAAAGTATTAATAATGAATGTCTTGGAAGTTCAAATCAAGTCCTTTGAACTTTGTGTAATAATTGACGTGCAGTACCTTTAACAAATGAGAGAGTAACTTGTCCTTTTATTTACAAGTTTTCAAACGAAACACCTAACAGAACCTTTTTTATTCATCTGAGGCACATAAGATGTTTTTTTTTATAGGTGACACTGACAAAAAGTCAACATTAGTGTCATATATACATTCACAAAGCAGTATTCACTCTTTCTAAATGTCATTAGAACCCAAAACATGCTATTACACATACAAATACAGCCCTGTAAACTTTCACAAAGAGGCACTATATTGGGGGCTGAAAGGTAATCTTTCAAATGTATGTTATAGGTAGAGTTTTAAGTGAATGCAAGGCAGTGAAGCATCGTGATAGTTTTACTGTAGCTGTACACATTCAGTGTGCATCTTTAGCTAAAGGTGATGAGCTTGTGCTACTGAGCTTTCCATACTAGAATTGCACAATTTCCACACATTTGATTTTGTACAGTCACTAAAATGATAGATCACCCAAAAAAAAAACTATTTTTTCAGAAAATTTTGTCTTTTTTGTCCATACATTGAAAGTAAATGAGGTCCAAAACAACATGTTTTGGACAAATTGCATTGACTCAAAATGAGGGTGAGTAAATTAACAAATTTTAATTTTGGGGTGAACTATTCATTTAAGCATCTCCAAACACATAGGTATCAACAAGCCACCTGGGTCTTGTTACTCATTCTATCCAAAAGGAAGATACATTAAGACAATTCCATCATCAATATACTACAATTGAAAACAATCACTCTGAGAGAAATGTCAAAATTACAGCTGTAAACTAAAAAGACTAAGCTAAGAGAGAACAGTTCAACTGTTGTGAGGATTGTGCTTTTCCTCCGAAAGGAGTATAAGAAATCTAAAAAGAATCATTAACTCTCTTACAAGCACAAACATAAAGAGTGAAGTGTGAAAGGAAAAATCATTTCAGTGTTAACTATCCAGGCTAGCACATATCTATTTAGATTTACATGATAGATGTGTTTATTTAATAGCTAGTGGATATTAAGTGTAAAAAATAAAAAATAAAGAATCTTTGGCATCAACCATGCCATGCAAAATACATCTCTGTAATGGCATGACCTATCAAAAAAAGGCATTATCCTGTTTAATAAATAGCTAAGCAAAAGTTCATTATAAATATGAGCTAAGAAAAGTTTATTATTAACAGTGAATTATAACTTAAAACAGCCAGCCATAAAACCTTTTTTTTAATAAATCAAAGTAAAGCTTTATAACACTATTTGTTGATTTTTTGTGACTAAAACATGATCTGTGATAATGATCTGATGAAATATAAGTATAAACATATACATTTTCAATAAGAAAATTGAATCGTCAAAAACTAATTGAAACTAAATTTCATCATGAACTCCAACATTGTTCAAGAGAGGCATTTTAAGTCATAATACCATATTTCTCCAATATAAAATAGAAAACTTCTTCATGCAAAAAATATATATATACCTGGAATCTGGAAACCCAACATACCAAAAAATATATATTAAAAAATATGCTCCTACACTATACCTCCAGAGTGTGAGATACAGCACACTTTCAGGACAAAAATAGCCTCCATAAAGACAAAATAAGTGTACTAAGTACCCAGCAAGTAAATAAAAATAAGTAATACCAGTCGCCCCAAAACTAGAACCGAATGCTGATGTCCAAAAGTTTAAGGATCAGATCCTTTCCTCCTGCCACCCCTTAATCAGATCTCAGACGTTTGAAAAGGCTAGGATTCGAATTGCTAATCAAATCAACTAGTCCTCAGTTTACTGATACCAGGGGGTCTTTCTGACCCAGCGAAGAGTGAAACCTGCGTCTGTGCGGATCTTGATGGAGGCGGCTTCTGCTTCTCTGACTGTCTCCTTCACAGACTGCATGAGGTTCTGCGCATTGTGCACGAGCATCTCAGTGGCCTTAAAAACAAACGCAATCAATTTAGTTCTAAAGAAATGCAATCAATTCTTCATTTAAGATGGCTGTGAATGTGCCTTGCCCTCACCTGCTCAGATTCTTCCTCACTGATGTTTGTACGTCCCAGCATAGTGGCCTTTACTGTGGACAGGATCTTCAGCTGAGTGCTGATAGTTGGGATACGCTCACAAACCTGCAATAAAAATTCCAGAGCTGAGTGACAAAATAAGCTGATCTGGAAATACTAATCCATCCATGCTGGAAAACAGCTGTATGCGTGATATTTGCGCCACTGACCTGCAACAGGTTTGTGCGAATCCGTTTGTCTGTGCATTGCTTGGCTACCTCTTTAGCCAGCCGTGTGACCTCATCGGAGGCCTTGGCGATGTCCTTGGCGCACTGGATAAGGGCACGTTTATTTCCGCTGCCTCCACGCACCAGACGAGACATCTCTGCCATGAGCAAGGCCATGCGCTTAGCAGCTCCAATGATGTCATTACCCTAAGAGCACAAGGACTTTAAATGAGGGTTTTTTAATACAGACATACTTTACGGCAAACGGGTAAAATGTCAAAAGTTCATACAGTCACAGATTGATCATGTACATAATTTTGGCCTGTTTTTAATCTGTAATTTTTGATAATATAGCTATAACTTTCTAACTTCAATCTATAACCTTTTAAAATGCCAGTTAGACAAACAAATAGTGTTTAGAATCACTTCATGTTCATCCAGTGCACATCAATCATGCCTTTTTAAAATTAGTATAAGTTTATCATGTTTCTTGAGACAAAGACTCATTTTTCCTATATTTGGGAAATATTTTATGTTAAAATAAACTTGCATTAAAATGTAGTGAGACTTCAACCACAGATAATCACAGAGCCACTAAAAAAACAGATTTTTTTGCGTACACACAAGAAACGTACTTGCACACAAAAATGTTTGCGCGCTCATGAATTACCATTCGCTGTTTTCAAATATCTAATATTCCCGTGTGCACGGCAGGTCCTCACTGAGGCACTAAAGTCATATTTGTAAGATACAAAACGTGAAAATCATGTGCGCACTAAACTTCTCCATCGTGACCCTTTTTGTACGTCTACTTTTCCCATCCGGGCGCAAAAGTTTCACGTTGTGAACAGTATATGTCTCAGGACATCTTTACTTTAAGGGCCCAGTAGAATCTAATGTTTTTTTCTCCAACTTGACAACAATATGGTGCCCGTCTAATGAATAATTCCCATTATAATAAATATAAACAAATACCTTTATTTGATCAATATACCAAATAGAGTAAAAGTCAGCATTTTCCTTTAGTGAGGCAATTATGTTTGTACACAGGCATGCAGAGTTTCAGTGTGTTAAAATATATTATCCTACAATGGCTTTGACATGGTTCACTTAAATGGTTAGAAAAAGAGTGCACAACAAACAAACAGGCATGTGACATGACTTCAACGTGTAATTCTGAAGTCATTGGGAAACTGTCATCCATGGCTTCACAGGTTGGCAAAAGCAGAGTGTTTGGCAGCAGCGGTTGAGTGAATGGTTCCTTGTTCAAACCGAGGCACAGAGGTATGATACTATCAGAAATGAGCTTGGAAGTGACTTGTGAAGCCAGTATCAGTTTGTCCAAGAAATGCACAACAAACTTGCCATTCCTTTTGGGGTCATTGGCAACCCCAGCAGCAAAAAACCACACCGGACCCAAGTGTGAAGCAATAACAGCAGCAGCAGCAGCTATCTGGTTTCAGCATTCCCACAGTAATATCTGGATGCAGAAGGGATGCTTCGGCCTGCCGGGGCCGGAAAATGGAGTACCTTACTGGACCACTTGCGAGTCTCCTGGTGCAAAGACTGCGCAGCGGCCAGAATGGGCTGGTTAACTGGCTGATTGGAAGACATTAAGAGCAGCTCTGGCTCAAAATCATCCTCGTTGTCTGTGAATTCATCCTCATCGTCTATATCTACCTCCGCCTCAGCGGCCTCAAAACCCTCGTCTGTCACCTCAGGCTGGGGAGGCTGGGGAGGAGGAGGTGGGGGAGCCAGCATGGAGAAAGAAGGACAGAGTTAGTACGAGAGGCACTGGATGAAGATTCCCAGGTCATGATTGTGGGAACGGCTGGGTTTAGGATGGCTGGAAGAGGCAGCATTCTGGGTCCTGCTGGGTAACGCCTGCCACAGGTTTTATAATGTCAACTGAAAATCATGTAACTGATCTATTCTCGTGTAAAGTTGATGATGAAAACTGGGTGGTTAATATGGACAGAGAGCAAACAAGTAAAGCCCCCAACAGGACATGATGGGTTCTCTATAAAAAAGCAACTTTGACAGCTTAAACAAGTTTACATTTCAGCTTGAATGGTACTTAACCTAAAAGAAATATTCATAAATAGAGAATTTTTTAAATTATGCTATAGAGATTGTCCATATAAAATTTCTAACTGACAAAATATTTTTATTTTGAAAAATATTTAATTATATTTATTTTTTTTACTTATATTTTTTATTATATTATTACTGGATAAAGATTTGTAATTATTTGTATAGACTGTTCTCACACAAACATCTATTTATAGCTGCAAAAAAAGCTGCTAAAAATATTATAGAAGAGCATAACTAGAATATTTTTATATTTTTATTTCAAAAGTTGGGGTCAGTAAGGTAAGGTTTTTAAGACATTGCTACTTTTATTCAGCAAAAGTGCATTACATTGATCAAAAGTGACATTTATATTTTATGAAAGATTTATATTTCAAATAAATGCTATTTGAACTTTTGTAAATCTAAGAATGCTGAAAAAGAAATGTTTCTTGAGCAGCAAATCAGCATATTAGAATGATTTCTGAAGGATCATGTGACACTGAAGACTGGAGAAATGATGCTGAAAATTCAGCTGTGTCATCACATGAATAAATTACATTTTAAAATATATTAAATTACAATTCTAAAAATAAACAGTTCTTTTAAATTGTAATAATATTTTGCAATATTTCTGTTTTTACTGTATTTTTGAATTAATTAATGCAGTCTTGGTGCATATAAAAGACTTTTTAAAGCATTTAAAAAAAACTTGTACCTAGCCCAAACTTTTGAACGGTAGAGTATCTATGTATATCTTTCTGCAATATATCAGCATCTCATTAATCCATTTAGTCCTAATTTTGACACTTAATTATTTTGTGAATATTATCATAACTGAACAAGCAATAAACATGGGGCTGCGTGCAGATACAGACCGGGGGGAAAATAAATAAATAAAAATTCACGAGGACAGAGACAAAGCCAATAAAAGACTGTTGAACTATGATAGAAGTAGAACAAATAGCACAGAAACATCCACAAAAGGACAACGACACAACCAATTAAGTCAAACACACCCAGTGGGCTCTCACTACGGTCACCTGATTGGGTTTTATTAAGTTATGATTGGGTTTTATAAGTATTTTTGCTTACATCACCTTCTATCACCTACAAGAGCCTTTGCAATAAGCTCGTATCAGCTCCGTGCTAGTTCCCGTTGATATTGCATCCACTGAGGAAGACATTTCCCATTAGTTAAAGTTAACCCGGGTAGTCCTGTCTGTCTCGTTTCATAGCAGATGCTCTTTTGGGGTACAGCTGCGAAGAAAAATCATGTATTGCTCCATCACTATGGTAAAAAAATGAGTAAATCTACTTGTTAAAAACGTTAGAGATCAAGCATGCAAACACGTCTCTCATAGATGACAGTTTCCGTTCATTTTTTCCCCCTGAAACTGGAAACATCACAGAGATTTCCACATTTCAGGTTAAAGACAACAAAAACACTCCGATTGGAAAAGCAGCAACATTTCACAATCATAAAGAGCAGTACACAAAAGCGCAAACACATCTTTTTGTTTTCCCTTGTCATTTAGGAGTCTTGACAGGCTTTGTGAGTCTCACCCTTTAATTTATAATTATAATTATTTATTATTGTATTTAAATGTACATTATCATTTAAAAGTATGGGGTCTTTACAGTCATTTTTGATCATTTATAAGAGTCCATGCTGAAGTCCATTTTCGTCCATTTTGAAATTCTTTCAAAAAATAAATCTTACTGACCCCAAACTTTTGAACGGTAGTGTATATGTAACGAAATACGAGAAATTATTGTGTGTCTAAAATATAGTAGATCCACTCACTTTGCTGGACCATTTACGGGCCTCGTCGTGTAGTTGCCTGGCCGCCACCATCATCGGCTCGCTCACCATCTCACCGGCTTTCTGTTCAGGGAACTCCTCATCTTTCTCCTCTGGGGGTGGAGGTCTCGGTGGAGGAACCTCTCCCTCAGGGAGGGGTGGTTTGGGAGGAGCCTGATCATCATTGACCTGACAGAGTCATATGGGTTTTATAATGGCACAGGGGTGAGTAAATGATTATGAACTTTTTCTTTAAAGGGGTACTTCAGCGCTGGGAAGATGACTGTGTAGTTATTGAGTCATTTATGTAGAAGAAAAAAGAAATTATTTTTGAATTTGGTGCCTTCTAGACTGAGAAAAGACTGTATTTTTGTCTCATGTGGATGAAAGACAACAACTCTCAGAATGCACTTGCTTCGCTGCCCAACAAGGCCACTCCCAAAGCCATGGCTACTGGTTATCACTTGCCCACTATGACACCACCCACCGTCGTTTTGATTTTCATATAGTAATACAATCATTTTGTTCAGTTAGAGAACAGACACTACAATTAAAAACTGAACGTGTCTTTTCAATAACGTGTGAGTGAGCCGAACGAAAGTCACGGCGCAAACGCAGCAGGAGTCAGATTTCATTCATCACGAGAATAGCTGAGCAGAGCTGAAGTAAGCACGCCAGTCATTCACGACGCGTGTCTAGTCTGGCGCGTTTTCAGATCATGCCTATTGAAGCGTAACTTTCATAGGAATTCATTGAAAAGTTGAAACACTAACTTTGCTCCGCACTGCTCCGTTATTAATGCCTGAGCCGAGCGGCCGTGCGCATTTTCATTCTGTAAGTGAGATCCCATCCCTGCGGGCGGGTTGATAAAATGCGGAACTAGCTCCTTCTACTGGCTGTAGTCTATAACCTCTGGCCAAAAAATCCTCAGATGACGTAAAATGACGATATTTGCGTCATTGGAGGATTTTTTTTCAGAAATTCATAATTCTCTCATCTCAGGGGGATATGAGTGGGAAACGTACCATAATTTGAATATACTACCGGGTTTCTACTAATACAAAGCTTAATGCTAAATCGCTGAAGTAACCCTTTAAGACCTAAATTGAGCATACACGTAAATGCAGCTGATCCAGGTCTGGAGGTGGAGGTGGAAATTCAGGCTCCTGAGGCTGGAAGGCTTCCCTGACTTTCCCAACAGCAGCCAAGATCCTGTAGCCAGAGTCCAGGAAGCTCTTTTGCAAACCTGCTCATGAGGAGATTTTTTTGTGTGTGTCAGTAACAGGAGGTTTTAAACTGGTTTTCTACAAATGTATCCAGAACATGTACAAAAAAGACCTGGATCCTGGATGTTTCCTGCCACAGCCTTAGCAGCCATAACCATGGGTGAGATGGTTCTACCAAGATCATCTGAAGCAGCTTTGACCAGTTCTCTGAATTTAGGGTCCTCTGAGTTTTCCACTTCCCGCTTGGCCACCAGAAGTACCCTGTTAGCCCGCCGGGCAATGCTGGTTGCACCTGCAACCAACATCTGGGGCTGAACGTTAGCCATTGCCACCCGGCATTTATCAATGTCTTTCTTAATGGCCTCCTCTGAAGCATCCAAGAGGGATTTAGTGTCAATGGCTTCATCCACAAGACCTGAAATAAAGATTTTAAAAAGATTTGGTGAGGTACTTTACTTTTTTTATGCTTTCTGCTGATGAAAAGAATGAGCTTTTACTTGTCATTTTTTCAATGTTGTCAATCCATTGGTTCTTCATGGTCTCAAAGTGCTCGTATGCAGCCTGGTTGCCAGGGTTCTTCAGCAAAATGCGTGCAGCAGAAGTGACCTGCTCATGAGAACAACAAAACACAGATACACACATCAAACAAACAAATTAGATCACAACCATCTTTACAGTGTCTGAGAGCCTTTATTGGTAAAAATTATTAATAAAACATAATCTATCAAAAAGTAGTACTTCTTAGGCTGTCCAATTTAGCATGTAAAGTCCTAATTTTTAACAGTAAAAATATTTTAAAGGTCCCATGGCATGAAATTTTCCTTTTATGAGGTATTTCAACATTAATATGAGTTCCCCTAGCCTGAATATTGTCCCCAAGTGGATAGAAATGTTGATCGGTGTAAACCCGAGTTCTGGCTGTCTCTCTCTGCCTTTGAGAAAATGACAGGCCAGACGAGCCAATCCTGAAGCCTCCTGTTTTGACGTCCAAGCAGGAACGGTTACCTCCCTTTCCTCCGCCCAGAGAATCTGGCACGCCCATGCAAACACTCGAGATCATTAACGTTACTTGTGAACGAGTGAACGCTGGCAGTTTCTCAGTGTTTGGATGTACAAATGAAAACAGAAGTCTTTCTTCAGTTCCTTCTGATCTGTGATCAGTGATCTCTTATGTGTAGCTAATTATTTATTATTCGTGCACACGCAGCGGCTTCTCTCTCTCCCGACAGAACGGTGTTTTCGTGTTTTCTATCTTGTGAGTCAGTGTTTTTGTACGTCCTCGTCGCGTCTACCGGTTCTAAAATGTGCATACAGTCATGAGTTTCTGCTCAACATCGGCCTCACACACGCCGAAGCTCGGGCTGCACTGGCCGTTGGCCTTCAACATCCCCGACCCCCAGTACTGCATCTGGCCCACAGCGGAGGCACCAAACGCGGCGTGAGATTAAGCAGACGGGGGGTAAGCATGAGCATATCTGGGCTAGGCTAGCCATCTTTCCCCACAATAAACTGGATTACATTCGATTACTGCTGTTGTGTCTTTGTTTGCGCTGTGTAACGTTACTCAATGCGCGTCACTGACGCTATTCATATGATTGGAACATATCTAGAAATAATGCTATACTCAACACTTACTAACTCGTTCATCTCGCTGTAATGGTACATTGCATGTGTTACAAAGTTGGTAGAATAATGATGAATACGGACTCGGTGTGACTGGGACTCGTGTTTATTCAGAACTCTCAGATACAAACACAATAAACTCACAGCGCTGACTGACAGCGCTCTCATAACTCAGAAGTTACTATAAATAACTTTGTTAGCAATCGCTCCGTCTCCATGATGTCCGGTTCGCGAAAGAATCATTCTTTTGAATCGGTTCTTTTTAGTGAACCGAACCAGTTCACCAAATCGGACTGAATCGTTCTAAACGGTTCGCGTCTCGAGTCAGCGCTGATCCATCATTTGCGACGAAAATACTTTTTGAGCGGAAAAACAACAAAAATAACGAATTTATCCCACTATATACTCTCTGACGAGAGTTCGCGGGAGTGCCACGACGCATGCGCGAGTTCTCGCGCATGCGTCGTGGCACTCCCGCGAACTCTTGTCAGAGGCTCAAATTGAACAATAATAGTGGGATAAATTCGTTATTTTTGTTGTTTTTCCGCTCAAAAAGTATTTTCGTCGCATGATAGACTTAATACAGAGCCACTGTAGTCATTTGGACTCCTTAAATGACGTTTTTACTTACTATTCTGGGCCATCAAGTTTCAACCCTCTGAAAGCCTATGGAGGAGTGAGACAGCTCTCAGATTTCATCAAAAATATACTAAATTATGTTCCGAAGATGAACGAAGGTCTTACATGGTTGGAACAACATGAGGGTGAGTAATTACTGACTTTATTTTCAATTTTGGGTGAACTAACCCTTTAATTAATAAAAA
This sequence comes from Romanogobio albipinnatus, assembly GCA_023566225.1. Classification (NCBI taxonomy): domain Eukaryota; kingdom Metazoa; phylum Chordata; class Actinopteri; order Cypriniformes; family Gobionidae; genus Romanogobio; species Romanogobio albipinnatus. The sequence continues at coordinate 21,278,177 of CM042258.1, forward strand.
AAAGTTAAAAAAGTAACTTAATGTAATATTTTATAATGTTACAAAATATATTTCCTGTCACTTCTGACAACGTTATTGCCTCCTTGCTGAATAAAATCATTAATGTAATTCATGAATTTCTTTAAAATATTTATCTGATGTTTTAATAATTTGTTTTGACTTCAATACAGTAGGTTTTTTATTTTTATAATTGAACTCTCAATACTGTTCTCAGTCTTATTTTAAGAATGAGGTCTCACTCAAGGGAATCATCATATTTAGTGGCCTTTGGAATCATGAAGTTTGAATAGCCCTGGAGACTTGATCTTGTGGCTGATGTCCAAGCACACCATTATGTGCCCTTAAAGTAGCTCTAGCATAAGCTCAGAGTTGGGCGTCACACACACACATGCACACATATAAGCTGCATACCTGAGGTGTTAAATCTCTGGCTGATTTCACGGCCGCCTGGATGCCTTCAACTGTGCTCTTGTTGGCTGTTCCCACAGCAGCGGCCTTCTCTGCTGTAGCACCCAGTCTGTTGGCATGATTCTCAAAGTTAGATGCCCTTTCTTCAAAGACCTAGAGGAGAAATAATATAAAGACTATGAGTATGTTTGAGTGCATTTCAGACCTAACTGTACTTACGAAAATACTCTTCAATATTAAAATTAACCCTAAGATTTAATTTGCTTCTGAAAATTGCATGTCTTTTTACGATTAGGTTTAGGGTTTGCGATACTGTGTGTGCATTAGCATATTTGGTATGACACTGAAAAGCATCCTGCGCTCTGTTTAAAACAGCCTGTATATCATCGGCTGACCTCATCTCTGTTGGGGGCCTCAAGAGGTGCCGTTGCTGCTACAGCCAGGAGTTTAATTGGTGTGGTTGTATCACTGAAAACATCAGACACCTCCTGGGTCATCGCCTCCTGCATCTTTGCCTTCAGATCCTTGAAGGAAAAATATGATACAGGTTATTTAAGTGTACGGTTAAAAACAAAACAAACAAACAAAAAATACTGTACACTACCAGTCAAAACTTAAAAAGTTTTGTATGCTCACCAAGGCTGCTTGTATTTGATAAAAAAGAAATACAACACAAACTAAAATATTATGAATATTACAATTAAAAAGAACTGCTTTAAATCTTTAAAATGTAATTTCTTCATGTGAAAATTGCAGTTCAATTTTCAATAGCCATTACTCCAGTCTTCAGTGTCACATAATCCTCAGAAATGATTCTAATATGCTAATTTGTTGCTCAAGAAAACATCTTGAAAACAGTTGTGCCACTTAATATTTTTGTTAAAACCGTGATACTTTTGGGGGAAAAGTATCCAATAATCACCAATAATAATTGATAATATCAAGCACCAAATAGCATATTTGAATGATTGTTGAAGGATCATGTGACATGCTGAAAATTTAGCTTTGCCATAACAGGAATAAATTACATTTTAAAATATAATCAAATAGAAAACCGAATAGAATAGAACCGAAAAACCTTTAAATTATAATGATATTTCACAATATTACTGTTTTTCAAAAACATTAAAAAAAAATCTTAATTATTCCTTTTGACTAGAGTAATTAGAGTTAGAGTAATTTGCTTGAAATAGTGTAGTAGGAAAGAATTTCAATGCAATGCAAATATTTTCCAGCAGAGGGTGGTATTTGCTTATATATTATCTTAAGCACTTTGTGTACTGCATTACTCTAGGGCCAGCAGATTTTCCCAGTTGAGATCTAAACATCTGATTATGCTTCACCCACACCTGCTGTGAGAAAGATACTGGGATCTTTTAATAGAAAAGGGGGACACGATGCCTTACTTTAATTGCCTCCAGCAGATGAGCGGCCACAGTGCGCGCCTGAGGACTCTCTCCCTCTCCCCGCGCGGCCAGATCTGCCAACTGCATCATCAGCTGCTCCACTCGCTCACATTTTGCTAGCAGCTCCTGTTTGTATGGCCCTGGTAGAGAGTTCGCCAGTCGACGGCCCTCAGCTATCAGCCCCCGTATGGCAGCCTGGCCTACAGACAGAGAGATAACAGGCTCCCAATCAGGCTGGTGCACCTAGACAATGTTTTGGGTTCTGTAAAATATAAAACAAGCTATCCAGTGCACTAGGAACACAAACACATTTAGTCAAGAACTACAATAACCATCAGGTGTACACAGCGCAGACAACGCCTCTGAACTTACTCCCAATTTCTCTTAACATGAGGAGAGGCTTTGCATTACTAATTTGAAAAATGAACTCTATTTTGTTGTAAATGTAAAAGTAATGCATTACTTTACTAGAAGTTACTTGAAAAAAGTAATCTGATTACGTAACTTGCACTACTTGTAATGCCCCCAACACTGTAAATTAATATTTTGCTAGTTTATAAAAACTGCCAAAAAACATTTGAACAAACATTTGAAAGTACTATCATACCGCTTTAGTAGTATGCAAGATTGGAATCCATGTACGCTTTCAAATTTGAAAGTATACTATATATAGTCAACTTTTTTTGGTGTATTTCGAATTGGGCATCCATGCATGATGTTTAAATGATTATTACCCACAATTCCTTTGAACAATTGGAGTTTGTGATGACTTGCTTTAAACTTTTTCAGTTGAAGAAAATTTTAAAGAGTTGCAAAGCTTAGCTGCCATAGCAGTTTTCAAAGTTTAATACGGTTAATTAACAATTAATTCTTATGTCATGAAGTTTCCAAGATGACAGGGGGTATGTGGTTTCAAGATGCAATTTTATGACGTGGTAGCATGGCCCAATACTGGTCTTGCTATACACCTGAAATTATGGATTTTCCCCATCACCAGTACATACAAGTGAAAGTACAAGTACATACTTCTAGTGCATAGAGTAAGTATTTGAATTGGGACGCAGTCCTAGTACTAAACTCCCAGGAAAAGTAGATCTCCAGAAGCAGCACTGAACAGCTCTGGTCTAGAGTTACTCCAAGACTAAGTTAACCTGAAAGTAACATGACCTGCTGTGAATAGGACCCGAAGCAGCTATTTATGGTTTGAAATATTTAAGTATGAACATAAATACAACAGCAGCAGAGAAAAATAGCCATCTGTCAAATAGCACATAAAGGTCCAGAGTCAAGTGCCCAGTTCCATACTTATGAACAAGTCATTCAATATGCCAGTGTCATCCTTTGGGGGTAAAAGTAATAGCCTCAGATGACCAGATGAGTCTTTTACTGCACTGGATGCCCATTACGCTAATAACAAACACAGATATCATAACAGCTACATGGCCACAAAATGGTTTTCATTCAATTCTGAATGGAAATGGGTTGCAAAGATGCTTTTTTTGTTTGATTTAAAAGGTAATGTTTTAATTCATCATGCCACCCACCTACTCCATGATCCTCTACTCCAGGGTTGTTGATCCAGCGCAAAGCCTGCTCCATTTTGCCCTCCAGGGTAACGGCAGCCTTGGCAGGTCTCATGTTGGCCACAGCACGGTTAGTCTTTGCCTGTAAGTTTTGCAAAGCTGTGCCAATCTGTTTGGCCAGCGCTCTGGCCTCAGGAGTATCCCCTTTACCTCTGTCACACAAAAATGGACCAGAGCATGATATTCAACAAACAAAACATCATCAGATGTTTTAATCAAACACATTATCAGACAGATAGACAGATTCCAGATCTGAGTCACACTAGGCACATTATTTGGGTTATATAATCTGACACGACCGTGAACACGATAACGGTTTCTCAAGTTCACATTTTTCATCATGTGCTGATCAAAGACACACCATTTTCTAAACATGACAGACTGGCAGGATTAATATGAAGCTGAAAACCGTCTGTCCTTTGAAAGTGGAAAGAACACTTTGAATGTTCCTGTATTTAAAGGTCTCTAACCATACGCAATGTAGGCTTGTAATTACATTTTACGAAGTTCCACCAGTCTCGCAGTGAGTCCTGCGATCTCACTGATGGAGCGCAGAATGTCGTCTCTCTCTTTAGGGTCTTCACACAAGTCAGCGATGCGCTTGGCCTCTAACAGAAGAGCACGGATGTTCTCTTCCCCCTCCGGACCACCGTTAGGATCAGCCAGCCAGCTCTGTGCAGAAATGAACATTTAATGAACAGGAAATGGTGTTTTTATTTTATTTTATTTGAACAGTAAATGGTGTGTTTTCATTTTATTTTCCATCACTACAACTAAACCTACTAGTTAATTAGCAGTATCTTCAGAAATAACCTCAGAACTTTGAATAGTCTGTGACTATTCTGTCTCAGAATGAACATACTAGATTGACACTTGTCAACATTTCCTGTTTTCAATTTGAAGAAATATTTACAATCATATTGTTATTCAGCATAAGGAATCCGTCTTGTAATATAATCATACTTTGCCATTGTTTGAACTAATCTGTGGTTTTCTGTCGCTGCACCAACAACACAAAGTACAATGCTTCCACCCTTTAAATATTTATGAGACATAGCACATCCCCACTAAATAACATCAGTCGAGACAGATTTATGCAACATCAATTTAGACGAGAACATGTCTGTAATTATGAGTACCCATTTGAAGTACCCACAGGTCCTCTGGGATGCATATAGTCTCTTTAAATCTGGAATTATAACAAAATAAAAAATATAAATAAATGGACTTAAGAACTTTGAGGGTGGAGAAAACACTTGCCATATCTTTTGTTGTTGACATCAATGGCCATTTATTGACTCAAATCTCAAATTCATCTGTGACTAGATTACAGTTTTTTACAATCGCTATGACAATTTTTGCAATACTTTTAACAATTTTCCTAAACTCTTAACGCACAAACACACCTAAATCACACAATTGCCGAAATGGTTAAATTCATGCTCAAAATCACACATTGTAAACTAAACTCCAACACTAATTTTCAAAATACAATAATACACTAACACACTATTTCTACCAAAACCCTTACACATGTTCTCTTCCAACAGGAACATTTAGTCAATCATAGCACAATGTCATAAAAACTCTAACACTAGATGGAATTACAGAAACTGCATTATTTTATGTGTCAGATCTGCCCTTATACAATAGACAGTATATTTTATTGATCATAGATTGTGTGTCTTTTGAAGACTCTCCACATTTTTGTTTTGTTGGGTTTAGTAAATGCATGCATTTTGTTTCTTTTGCTGCAGAAATTCTCCCTTGCCCTTGCCCTTGTCCTGGTACTCATCTTCCTCTCCCTCTTGCAGGCATTTTTATGCAGGCTTACTTTCTTTGTGTTGCTCTATATTGTTCCTTTTTCACATAAGATCAGCCCAAAGAGGCCCTCTTTTACTGTATACCATATGGCCATGTGATTGAAAGAACATCAACACCTGAACAATTCCTAGATGGGAATCAGCTGTGATTTATATATTTGCATACCTTTAATCCGCTGTTTCTCAGTAGCAATGGAATAAAATACAGGGGATATATTTGTGTTTTAATTCTCAATATGAACAGCTGTTTACCTTGACTTTAGCCTATAAGGATATGTTTAGAACATGATGGTATCTGTTCTGACATACAGTGTTAAAGCATTGGTCAATTTGGCAGTAAAAGTCCAGTGTTTTGGTCTTGGTTGAGCTTGTGCGTAAAGGAAGTTCAAGCATTTTAAATTTGTGTTAACTGTATGCATTTTGTTTAAAAGCAACAATAAAAGTGTTAATAGTATAGCCTACACAGACAGATGTTGTGCTAACTACGTTAAGAGTTTAGGAAAATTGTTAAAAGTATTGAAAAAATTGTCACAGCGATTGTAAAAAAACTGTAAAACTATCCCCGTTGTAATTTTTCCTATTGTAATTAACTATTAACTACGATTTGCCTTTTTCCTATTGTAATTAACTATTAACTACGTTTTGCCTCAAAAAACACCTAATTACTTCTTATTAATAGATAGTAAGGTAGTTGTTAAGTTTAGGTATTTGGTAGGATTAAGAGATGTGGAATATGGTCATGCAGAATAAGGCATTAATATGTACATTACAAGTACTAATAAACAGCCAATATTCTAGTATTATGCATGACATGCTAATAAGCAATTAGTTAATAGTTTGATTATTTATGGTTCTGTATTAACTGCAATAAACTTAATATTAAATTAAAAATATGATTATTATAATATACATGACTTTTAGTTAAATATATATTTTTTTCTGCTGGTATGATTAGGCAAAATGTTGGTACTCTGTTGGGTTGTCACTTGATGTTCAAAATTTGCCCTGAAGCAAAATCAATTGAGCACCAAACAATAGACACACTAAACACACCAATCCACAAAAGAATCATCTTCACGCTTCTGTTTAACAATATAAAGACTGACCTGGGCTGTGTCGATTCTCTTGGCGATGGCCTGTTTGGCATTGGTCAGGGCCTCCAGCTTCCGGGCAGCATTCTCCACTTTCCCCACCATAATATCCAAACCCTGGCCCACCTGCTGAGCTTTCTGCATACCCATAGGGGTGGCACCCTGACCTCTGAACAAGCAACATTTAATATAATGTCAACAATTAACAGTAAAATCTCATAATACATTTAATTAACATGAACTAACAATGGGCAATATACACTAACCTAAAGGATTATTAGGAACACCATACTAATACTGTCTTTGACCCCCTTTCACCTTCAGAACTGCCTTAATTCTACGTGGCATTGATTCAACAAGGTGCTGAAAGCATTCTTTAGAAATGTTGGCCCATATTGATAGGATAGCATCTTGCAGTTGATGGAGATTTGTGGGATGCACATCCAGGGCACGAAGCTCCCGTTCCACCACATCCCAAAGATGCTCTATTGGGTTGAGATCTGGTGACTGTGGGGGCCATTTTAGTACAGTGAACACATTGTCATGTTCAAAAAACCAATTTGAAATGATTCAAGCTTTGTGACATGGTGCATTATCCTGCTGGAAGTAGCCAACAGAGGATGGGTACATGGTGCAGGTAGGCCGTGGCATTTAAACACTGCCCAATTGGCACTAAGGGGCCTAAAGTGTGCCAAGAAAACATCCCCACACCATTACCACCACCCGGCACAGTGGTAACAAGGCATGATGGATCCATGTTCTCATTCTGTTTACACCAAATTCTGACTCTGCCATCTGAATGTCTCAACAGAAATCGAGACTCATCAGACCAGGCAACATTTTTCCAGTCTTCAACTGTCCAATTTTGGTGAGCTTGTGCAAATTGTAGCCTCTTTTTCCTATTTGTAGTGGAGATGAGTGGTACCCGGTGGGGTCTTCTGCTGTTGTAGCCCATCCGCCTCAAGGTTGTGCGTGTTGTGGCTTCACAAATGCTTTGCTGCATACCTCGGTTGTAACGAGTGGTTATTTCAGTCAAAGTTGCTCTTCTATTAGCTTGAATCAGTCGGCCCATTCTCCTCTGACCTCTAGCATCAACAAGGCATTTTCGCCCACAGGACTGCCGCATACTGGATGTTTTTCCCTTTTCACACCATTCTTTGTAAACCCTAGAAATGGTTGTGCGTGAAAATCCCAGTAACTGAGCAGATTGTGAAATACTCAGACCGGCCCGTCTGGCACCAACAACCATGCCACGCTCAAAATTGCTTAAATCACCTTTCTTTCCCATTCTGACATTCAGTTTGGAGTTCAAGAGATTGTCTTGACCAGGACCACACCCCTAAATGCATTGAAGCAACTGCCATGTGATTGGTTGATTAGATAATTGCATTAAAGGTCCCGTTCTTCGTGATCCCATTGTTCAAACTTTAGTTAGTGTGTAATGTTGCTGTTAGAGCATAAATAATACTTGGAAAATTATAAAGCTCAAAGTTCAATGCCAAGCGAGATATTTTATTTAACAGAAGTTCCCTTTCAAAGCCTACAGCGAACGGCCGGCTTGGACTACATCCTGGTACAGCCTGCTTTAATTACGTCAGTAGAACAGTAGAACAGACTAACCTCCGCCCACAAGAATACGCGAAAAAGGGGGCGTGGTCTTGTTGCTCTCCCACGTGGAGAAGAGGAAGAAGACGAGGAAGTGTTGCGTTTGAGTGCGTTTGTCGCCATGTCGTCGAGACGCTGTTATTTTCATCCCGGAGTCAAATCACCTTTGTTTGGCTTTCACAGGGACGCTGTACTTAGAGATCATTGATCGCATACATCTCCCCGTTAAGAGGCGTGACCTTTCCGTGCAATGTGCGCTAAGCTGCTGTCGAATCACAACACAGGAACCGCTGGCACAATCAGAACTCGTTACGTTTTCTGAAGGAGGGACTTCATAGAACAAGGAACTCATCAGCCCGTTTTTAGGACAGTGAAAACAGCGGTATACAGATAAGTAAATTGTGTGAAAAATACTGTTTTTTTACACGCGAAACATGAACACATGTTATATTGCACACTGTAAACACAATCAAAGCTTCAAAAAAACACGAAGAACGGGACCTTTAATGAGAAATTGAACAGGTGTTCCTAATAATCCTTTAGTTGAGTGTATTCTAAGAGGATTTATTAACCATTGTTAATGTTACTCAATAAAAATGTTCATATTCATGTTAATGCACTTCACAGTGCATCATATAATATTGGCAGCTAGAGGTTGAAATGGGTACTACAGTTCAAATTCAAAATATTAGAGAGAGTTGTTTCCCCTGTCCAATAATTAGAAATGGACCCCCCCCCCCAATATTTGAAATTCTTGCACTGCTCTGCTGCACTTCATTATGCAGCGCTCTGTATGTTATGATGACAAAAAGATTTAAAAGTAAAATTTTAGTCTGGTTTGCCTCAGTGGTCTAACAGCGCTTGTCAATGTCAAAAATGATTGAGACGGCCAATCAAATCAAAGTAGGCAGGGTTTACATTCTCTTTGTCTTCTCTTCACCTAGTCTATGGTCTTTCACACACAGACAATCGCATCAATCTATCACTTAATGCCGTTGCGGAGAGAGACTCTATTCTTTACGGTGAAATCACAAAACAAAATGCACCAGACGTGTCCCTGCTCTTAATATACAATCATTGATGAACATCCTTGATTTTAATGAATAAAAATAAAAAATAAACGATATGAGAGAGGATTAGAACCCATGACCTTTGAATCGGTTTACAAAAATTCTACCTCCAGACCACTAGGCAATTCAAATTTGTATGTATTTATTCACTAATGCGAAGAATCTCGGGACTAATAATGTATTTGACGCAAATGAATGCAAATATTGGTTGCAAATAGGCCCACAAGGATTATTTCCCAACTAGAATTAGACCTAGAATTTTGTTCACTGTTCTGTTTCTTTATGCTTTATAAAAAATAAGAAAAATTGCAGTGGGCCTGTGCAGCCGCTGATTATCTAGCCCTTTAGCCTTTAATCTGCTTTCCTTGAGTCTCTCGAATGATGTCAGAGCCCAGCGTCTGATCTTTCACTTTCACTCCAGCTTTCAACATCCCTGACACATGGGCCCAAACTGTACCACACCGTTCCTTCCTTCTGCTGTACTCAGGCAGTCAGGGATAAACAATCCCCGGAGAATTAGACCACTAACAAACAATGTCTAAACTGTGTTTATTAAAAAACCTGACACACTTTCTCGTGTTGTAAATTAGAAGCAGTTACATCCCCTGAGACACATCACACAGGGGTAATGTGTTGCATAAAGGATGATGAATATCATTATGAACAGCACACAGCTGCATTAATGCATAATTCAGCTCATGTGAACACTAAAGGAACATATAGTGGCATTTGGCTCTCAATGTGAACTGCTGAACAGAGGAATCTCATAGTCGGCTGAATCAGCAATATAATGGGCTCTGACTGTAATTCTGCTTTTCTCCCGGTGCACCTGAAGAGGGCGTACCTGGCGCGCACATCTGACACCTGATCCGTCATCTGGCCCAAGGTCTTGGCTGTTCCCAGGATCTCTCGTCTCTCTTTCCCCGCACAAAGCTCACCCACTTTTCCTGCTTCATCCAGTATCTGACGCAAAGCATGCTCTCCCGGATCTCCTGTATGAGAGCATCCAGAGCAAGAGTCACAGACATAGTGTTAGGCCACTACACACTCATATTTTTAATCTATTTCAATTAGAATCATCAACATTACATATATTGTGTAAACTGCTGATCAATAAGTTTGAATTTATTTTATAAATAAAGCTCTTTGAACGTTTTATTCAAAGAATCTTGAAAAAAAATGTGTTGTGGTGTTCACCTAAATATTAAACAGCACAACTGTTTTCAATATTGATAGCAATAAGAAATGTTTCTTGAGCAGAAAATCAGCGTATTAGAATGATTTCTGAAAGATCACGTGACACTGAAGACTTGAGTAATGGCTGTTAAAAATTTAGCTTTGCCATTACATGAAATAAAAAAAAATTAAAATATACAATGGTGGCCAAAATTATTAGAGCACTTGGTATCTGGGAGTCGTCTTATTGGGCCTAGATCTATTTTCCAAGAGGACAATGACCCAAAACATTCTTCTAACTATTGCCGGAACTACCTGCGACAGAAGGAATCGGATGAAACAATACAAATTATGGACTGGCCCCCTCAAAGTCCCGACCTCAACCCCATCGAGCACATTTGGGGCGAGTTGGAAAATAAACTAGACCGATCTATTGTACGTTCAAAAGAAAGCCTTTGGCTTCAGTTGCAGAAGGCATGGGATAACATTAGTGCTGAAGTTCTCAGAGGAAATATAGTGACACTATGCCAGAGAGATGTGCTGCTGTAATTGCTCCAAAAGGTGGACATCCCAAATATTGAAGTTAAAAGTGGATAAACACAGTTTGACTCACTTCATCTGATATTTGATGGTAAGAGCAACCATCTGCATGTTTCATGAACATTATGAAATGAAATCATGTTTTGGAGGCAAAAAAGTTGAATATTTTCCTTTCCTGTTTTCACCTGTCCGGTGTTCTAATCATTTTGGCCACCACTGTATTTAAAAAGAAAGTTGTTTTAAATTGTAATAATATTTCCCAACTTAATTACTCAAATTACTATTTTACTGTATTGTAATCAAATAAATACAGCATTGGTGAGAATAAGAGACTCCTTAAAGAAAAAAAAAACAGAAAAAAAGCATACTGACCACAAACTTTTGAATAGTGGTGTATGCAATTATTAATTAATTAAATAATACTTTTTCATTCTTAACACAAATGTTGGTGATCATGTGCGTGTGTTCAAATCTGAAGTCAGAAATTTGCACAGATTTTTGCAGTTTTCACAATAAATGGTAAAATTTCACTGAAGAATACGTTTTCACTAAAAGTTACAGTATTGCTACCCTTTCACCTCAAAATATCAATGAAAATCCATTCCTGACATGACTTCCTTAACACCAGAAAGATGACAGTGAGCTAGTGAGCTAATGGATGTGGTTATGTTACCTGGTAGGCCATTAGGGTCCCTCAGCCAGCCTTTAGCCTGACCCATCTTTGACTCTATCAGTGCTAGCGCTCTCTTCATGGCCTCAGTGTCCTTCAAGGAGAAAGAGTGTGTTAGTCAGTAATGTTTGTCATTTATGTCATAGCATGTATCAGTGGGGTTTTTTTGCAGTTGCATATGCAAAAAGCATGTTTTTTTGCAGTTGCATATGTGCTCATATGCTAAAGGGAGGGGGCTCTGCAGCTCTTTCCCTCTGAAGGGCAAGAGGAGCCTCTGCCTCTCTCAATCACACACACAAAGTGCGAGAGCGGCCCACATAATCACCACTTCACACTCCATTGCACCACACACGCATTTGGAGGAGAACACGTCTGGTTCAGTAACTCAGTCGTGCGTATGGTGCTCCTCTCAACTGCAGTCTAAAGCAATAGTCATCTGCACAGACAATGCATTCAATGCACACATTATCAGAAAAATGAGCATATCAAGAAGAGCATAACACTAAAAGACAAATGAAGGGCATGGGTGTGAAATTATGTTTGGTGTGAGTTTCAAGGTCATGCCTTAAAAACTGTTACCTTAGATTATTTCAGAATATTGAGGAGAGGTGTGCTATTAAGTGATCCGACTTGGCGGCAATCAGTAATAGCCTAGCAACACCCTAGCAACCATCCAGAACACCCTAGCAATTAAAAACCTACTCCAGCCATATCTGCAAACCAGAATATGAGAGATGAGGGGTGAGATCTTTTGACTTGCACCAGTGTTTTGAGGCCCCCTAAGGGCCCCAGTTATATCTTGCTACAAATATATCAGGAAGACATGGGAGTGGTTTATTTTGACTTGGTTAAAGACAAAAATGTTTTGGAGACAAACTCAGATTGTTAGAATATTCCTATTTAATAAATGTTAAATTATGTCATCCTCAATAAAACCCATCTCCGGCATGTTGCCTCCGATCTTTCGAATATTGCACTTTATTAATTGTTTCATCAATACGGCATCCTCAATAAACCCGTCTCCGGCATGATAACTCCGATATTTCGATTATTCCTATTTAATAATTGTTTAATCGACACATCATCCTCAATGAACCTGTCTCCGGCATGTTGCCTCCGATCTTTCAAATATTCCAATCTATTATTACCTCTGACCTGTAAAGTTGTCAGAATAATAATCATACGCTGTTTGTTAATTGGCCAGAGGAGAACTGGCACCCCGACTGAGACTGGTTTCTCCCAAGGTTTATTTTTCTCCATTAGGTCACCTGATGGGGTTTTGGTTTTCTCCAGAACGGCTAAACGGCTGAATAAAATTCTGTTGCATTATTTTCCTGTTTAACACTGTGAAGCTGCTTTGAAACAATCTGCATTGTTAAAAGCGCTATATAAATAAACTTGACTTTTGACTTGACTTGACTTGACTAAGCGTACATCCTAGCAACAAACACCACTCAGATCTTATTCTGGAAATGTACATATCTAGTTTTGTTTTGTTGTTGTCTTTGTTTCAGCAAGACAAGACAATAAAGAGTGATAATTGAGTTCCTGTTTTTGCATGTGGCATTTCCAACAGGAGACACTCTGGCAACTGAAGCAGCAGTCAGATCCATTCAGGAGAGGGAGACGGGCAAGAAATGAACCCCTCACACCTGCTCCATCTGCCTATTACACTCCATCTCAGCTGTAAAATACACTATGTATTACAATTTCTCTAAAATATGCAGCTAGATTCCTGTCAACCCACTGTCATAAATCCATATTATGAAATCAAAAAAGCCCAAATATAGTTTGCGGTTATCCTGAAGCAAACCTGAAGCACAAGGATAATCAATGAGTCTTCTTTCAGCTAAAACAAATTATCCGCCCAATCCATTTCCTCTGCTTACTATGCCTGCCTGCTATCCAGTAACTTCTGCTTTCCAGACAACTGTTCAGCATCCAGCAAGACAGATCACATTATTTGTAAGTTGATGAGTCATTTCCTATTCGCATGCATTAATGGGTAGATTCAGCTCAGGGTTGGGTTGCATTCTCAAGCTGAGGTCCAGGAAAATGTTCTATGCATTTGTTTAGGTTTTAGCTGTTTACTGTACTAGTCACTTCACATATGAAATAAATGAAATGTAGATTTTTTTTTTAAATTGTAGTAAATGCATTTGCATTGATATACTGTTCAAATGTTTTGGGGTACGTAAGTTGTTTAGGAAATACTTAATACTTAATTAAGCAGGAAAACATTAAATTGAACAAAAGTGACAGTAAAGTTATTTTCCAAAAAAATGCTGTTATTTATAACTTTCTATTCAAAGAATCCTGAAAAGAATTCAACAAAAATATTGAGCAGCACAACTGCAATATTAATAATATTAATAAATTGTTCTTGAGCATCTTGAGCATGATTTCTGAAGAATCATGTGACACTGAAGACAGGGGTAATGTTTTTACTGTATTTTTGATCAAATAAATGCCGCCTTGCTGAGCATAATTAAATATTTTTCAAAAACATTATTGACTCCAAACTTCTGAACGGTAGTGTATGTATAGAGTGTGAGTTTGTGTGTGTGTGTGTGTCTGCCTTTGTTTGTGTGTGTGTGTGTGTGGGGGGGGGGGGGGGGGAGTATTCCCTACGTTATGGCTCTACACAAGTATAGTAATATCAGTCAAATTTTACCTTGTGGGGACATATTTTTGGTGCCCACGAGGAAACAGGCTTATAATTCATATAAAGAGTTATCTTTTTTGAAAATCTAAAGTAACATAAAGTGTTCTGTGATGGGTAGGGTTGGTGTTGGGGGATAGAATAATATTCTATATTATTCAGTTTTACAAACACTGAGTTCAGAGACAGGCTAGGGCTTCTGAACCTGATCAAAATTGAATGATGGAGCCATGTTTGAAAAAAATCTCTGCTTTAATATGTATTCAGCTTATGCACCTGATCTCATGACTGATATCACAAGTGCTGTGGTGAATTACAATAAGTTAGACTGATGCAGAGTTTCAATGATAAACTTCACTTACTCTTTACAAAAAAATATACTGGAAAGCTTAAACATTCAGTTGACTGACAACATTGGTCTCATTTTGGCTAACGGAGTAAATAATGTCAAGAAAGATTAAGACCAACTGTACTGAGGCTATGTCTGACAAAAGCTTTGAAATAATTATTTAGATAATTCCAAATAAATGCAGAAGTTTATATTATTGAATATGGAAAAAGGTGAAAGTAATTTTCTGATTACAGTTAAGAGTGAAACAATAAACAAATCTGGAAATGCATTGGCTTTATCTTTCATAATTCATTCTCTGCTAATGGACTTTGTGCTGTGGTGTGTGTGTGTGTGTGTGTGTGTGCGTGCGTGCGTGCGTGCGTGCGTGCGTGTGTGTGGCCAAGGGAGTTTAAGAACAATAACTACATCAATCCATCTTTCATGTTGTCAGTCATAAGGCACAAGGGAGCCCAGAGTCAGAATGGAGTTTAAACTCAAAAGAAAAGACAAAAGAAAGTGGGTACAATGCTAAATGTGTGCTGCATTCAAAAGACTGAAAATGTACTCTTTCAATGTGCCAGAACGATTATTAGATTAGTTAACTAGCATCACTAAATCCTTTCTGTATATTTCAGATGTGCACTTTCATTCAAAGAATGATTTAAAGACCCACATGAAATTAAAAAATTCGTTTTGTGGCTTTGAGCTCGAGTACACTTTGATTCATCAATGTGAACGAAGTTTGTTTGACATCTTTGCAAATTTTTTTAAATAAACCCCCTGCCCCTCCCCCCGATTCACTGCCTTTGCTCAATACTTTGTTGAAGCACCTTTGACACCAATTACAGCCTTTTTGAGTATGATGCTAAAAGCTTGACACACATATTTTTGGGCAGTTTCTCCCATTTTTCTTTGCAGGACCTCTCAAGCTCCATCAGGTTGGGTGGGGAGCGTCGGTGCACAGTCATTTTCAGATCTCTCCAGAGATGTTCAATCAGGTTCAAGTCTGGGCTCTGGCTGGGCCACTCAAGGACATTCACAGAATTGTACCTTAGTTATCCTTTGTTGACTGTGTGCTTAGGGTCATTGTCCTCTTGGAAGATGAACCTTCGCCCCAGTCTGAGGTCCAGAGTGCTCTGGAGCAGGTTTTCATCAAGGATGTCTCTGTAAATTGTAGCATTCATCTTTCCCTCGATCCAGACTAGTCTCCCAGTTCCTGGCGCTGCAAAACATCTCCACAGCATGATGCTGCCACCACCATGGTTTACTGTATGGATGGTATTGGCCAGGTGATGTGCGGTGCCTGGTTTCCTCCAGATATGGCGCTTGCCATTCAGGCCAAAGAGTTCAATCTTTGTTTCAACAGACCAGAGAATTTTGTTTCTCATGGTCTGAGACACCCTTCAGGTGCCTTTTGGCAAACACCAGGCAGGCAGTCATGTGTCTTTTACTGAGGAGTGGCTTCCATCTGGCCACTCTACCATACAGGCCTGATCGATGGAGTGCTGCAGAGATGATTGTTCTTCTGGAAGGTTCCCCTCTCTCCACAGAAGGCTGGAGACGCTGTTAGACATGCTGGAGCTCTGTCTTGGTCACCTCCCTGACTAAGGCCCTTCTCCAACCAATCGTTCAGTTTGGCCGGTTGGTTCCAAACTTCTTCCATTTACCGATGATGGAGGCCACTGTGCTCATTGGGATATTCAATGCTGCACAATTTTTTCTGTTCCCTTTCCCAGAGATTTTCCTCGATACAATCCTGTCTCTGAAGACTACAGGTGCTTGGTTTGTGCTCTGACATGCACTGTTAACTGTGGGAACTTATATAGACAGGTGTGTGCCTTTCTAAATCATGTCCAATCAACTGAATTTACCACAGATGGACTCCAATCAAGTTGTAGAAAGATCTCAAGGATGATTAGTGGAAACAGGATACACAGGAAGCTAAATTTTGAGTGTATACTTATGTGAATGTACGTGTGATGTTTTTCCCCCCATTTTTATTTTTAATACATTTGCAAAGATGTCAAACAAACTACTTTCACGTTGTCATTATGGGGTATTGTTTGTAGAATGTTTAGAAAAATAATTTATTTAATCCATTTTGGAATACGGCTGTAACATAACAAAATGTGGAAAAAGTGAAGTGCTATGAATACTTTTCGGATGCACTATATACCACCCCAATTTTCTATTTCAACAAGAAATACATGAACACAAAAGCAAACTGCACTTGTCAAGTCATTTCATTGGATATTTAAAAGTGGATGTAGCTGTGCATCAGGAGTCATGGAGCAGAACACCAGGTTGATCTGTTAAGACAGCAGTCAGATTAAAGGAATGTGTACAGCGGGAGCCATGGAGACAGACATCAAGAGTTAAAAAGTTGTCACTTCCTGAGACAGACATTAGTGATTAACTGTGAGACAGTGTGTCTAAATGAGGGATGAAGTGAGACTGAAGGATGTGGAGGGTGAGTGGTGGCACAGTTGCATTCCACAGCACATCAGAAAACAACCTCTCTAATTGCAATTTATTGTTTTGTTTTGGTGCTGGGTTTCCGAAATACATCACCCCTTATATATACAGCATTTAAAATGGCAAGCCAGGCTGAGAAAAAGGCTTTCTATAAAACATAATGTAAAAAAAACAAGAATAAATATACCAACACAGACATACGGTTAGCAACACAATGATCTGACATGCAGTTTGTCATATTACAGAGCCTAAGAGAGGAGAGCTTACCTTCTATAGGAAGGGAAAAAATGGAAGAACACAGAAAAGAAAGAGAGCAAAAAAGAAAGAGGCATGTTTACAGAGTTATATCAGGGCAAACAGAAAAAACAGAGGTGACAGCAAAGTAAATGAAAGCTTAGGAAAATTGATTTTGAGAGTAGAGTGGTTTCTTATGGAAATATTTAATATGCATGCTAAGCAAGCGAAGGGTGTCATCAGTCAGGGAGAAGGATCAAATGATTCAGTAGACTTTGTGAAATATTAAACGGCAGATCGTTAATCTAACAGTTAAACACTGATGCCGTGATTATGTTTTTTTCTTCATCTAATATAGTCAGTGAATTCTGAGCCTGCTTGTGAACAGTGCAGGAAATGGAACAGATTATTACATTTGCAGGATGGGAGTGCCAGATTAATTTAGGGTGAAAAACAAAGATACACCAAGGGGTCTCAATAGAACACATTTTTTTAAGCGGCCATGTATTTTTCCCATTCATTTTCTTTAAATGTATTTCAAAAAATTATTTAAACCCTGAACTAAAACAACCAGCTTTTAGATAAATCACAATATTAGAATATTTGAATAAAATTGCTAAACTTGCAAGTGATGTGACTGAATCAGTCAGGTGGTAAAATACAAAACAACTGACTGCAAGTCGGTTAATTTGATGTCCACATTTGTAATGCACTAGGCAGTAAAATAAATAAATAAATAGTAAATAAAAAAAAATGCAACTCTAAAGTTCAAATCCATGTTAATCAGAGTTTTTGTCCTGTCCACATACACACCAAGTGACAGGGAATATATTTTTGGAATGATTTATACCTCTGCGACATTGTGACTGATAGCTCAGGTACTTATAATACCCGTTTTGTATACTATTAAAAACTGACAAATAGGAAAGCGCAGAGGATAGAGCAAAACAAAACTCTGGTCATGAGAATTTTTAAAGAGAAATGAGCTTAAAGAAAGAAGAAAGTCATATATATACACCTAGGATGGCTTGAGGTTGACTAAATCATGGGGCAAATTTAATTTTTGGATGAACTATCCCTTTAACCAATGAAATTAGCTGCAGGGCAGGATTTCTGGTGAAGTGGTTTTGAGGCTGTGGGGGTCATGCGAAGCCAAAATGCACTTGTGATTTGTGATTTTGTCACGTCTTGTTGCTGGAATCTTATCGCATCTAGTTAGAACAAGATGTGAAGAATGACCTCCATTCCTAAAGCAGCAATATTGATCACTGCAATGCCTATGCAGGCTATATTTTTAACTGTAAAGTGGGACTACAGTCGCTATATTGAGTTACAACTACATTTTCTCCCATTCATATACATCCGAGTGGATCATCAAGGCTTTTACATTATCATTGGAAATCAAATTTTCTATGGAAAAATACTTTTCTACAGCATTGCCACTGTCATGTTTACTTTTTGTAAATATAGTAAATTAAACATTGTACACTTAAATTGCCCAGAGACTAAAGGAAATTAGTTGTCTGACCTTTTTAAGCCAATGTAGCTTAATGCAACTGTTTAAGGTGGGGTTGTAGGAAGCAGTGTATGCGTTTATGTATGTGATAAGGCTCATACTTTGTTGGCCCAGGCATCCTCGTCCCAAGAAGTGAGTTGCAGCACTCTGATAATCTCGTTGATCTCAGCGCTCATCTTCTCAAATGTGTAGTTTCTGTTCTTCAAGGCTTCCTCCACACCATGACTCTTGGTGCACTTGGTTGTAACAAATATTTTAATGGCTGATGGGTATCAAAAAACAATTTTGTTAATACTCCCTTTTATGAGCAATCTAAAACTATTTTACAAATCAAGATCAAGAGTGCAGTTTATATCTGAGTGTCCAAAAATCAGGCAACTAATTATCTCCATATGAGTAGACATATTTGCAAACATCAACATTAAAAGCCTTTCTGTGTGTGCAGATGAGCTGCCATCAACCTGGCTATTTATTGCTGAGCCAACTGCAGAAAGCCAACTGGATGAAGGGAAAAATCTATCCCTCCCTGCAAGGCGGTTAAATGGCTCCAATTATCAGTGTTGCCATATCAACGGCAAGCACACCGAGACGGCACGCAGCACACACACACACACACACACACACACACACACACACACACACACACACACACACACACACACACACACACACAGTGGTTCGATGGTCTCTCACCTGATATGAGCACGGGCAGCAGTTCCTTCACTGTGTTCATGGAGGTGACCAGCATCACACGGTGCTCCTGGTGTGTCAGCTCCTGTTGCCGTTCGTCAATCATCTTTGCCATTTTCGTCATGCCTAACAAAAAACAAAAAAATTAAACAGCTGTACAATATACATGAAGGACCGAGCTACTGTCCAGCTAGCAATAATTCTTGTTCTTCCCTCCAAAACAATACCACCTAATGAAAACATTTGAATAGAACATATATAACAAATAAACAGCTTTTCATGGTCATAGTTATATCCTCATTTAAAGAGTGTAATCTTAAAAAAAAAAAAAATTAATTCAACCATAATAACAATGAATTCTATTCATGCAAATAATCGCTGCCAACTGTCCACTTGCACGAGCCAAGATGTCAACAGTGTCAACTTTAAATTAAAATCAGAATGAAGTGAAAACTCTTCAAAAGCAAGTAACAAATACATAAAAACATTTAACACAAGTACCTGGTCCCAGGTTTTTAGTGTAAGTGATCAAGTCCTCCATGGTTTCCACAACCTCTGCGACGGTAAGGTACTCCAGGATGCCCTTACACACGCGGATAATTCTACGCACCTAAAAAAGACATAAAATACCAATGATTCAAAAGAAAAATAAATGTATTTAAATATATGCATTTGGTAAAAGCTTTTATCCAAAGAAATTTACAATGCATCCAAGCTATACATTTTATACATTTTTTTCATGAGAATCAAACCCATGACCTTTGCATTGCAACCAGAGAACTAACGTTTTATTCTGCAGGTCTTTGCCGCAAATAGGCAAACCCACAAGATAAAGTATAGTATAATAACGTCAAGCTTACTCAATGCCCTATGAACAACACAGCTCCTTGAGAAAGATGATAGCGGCACTATTAATAGAGCTCAGAGAGTTAGCGTTCACCACAAACCGATGATATAATATCTTGCCAGTAGATGTACATACACACCACACCATACAATCTGAGCTCTCTTGGAAAGGTTTACATTTTATTATAAATGTTATGTATTTCTGATCATTTTATTATAGTACAGCAATTAATAACACTAAATGGTTTTAGGGAGCATTTTTGGTTTCGAATACATATTAAGTCTATTTACTCTGTGCTGCTGGGTTTTGAGTCTTGTCTTGTGATGAGCAATCTTGTGACACGCAGAAGCAGAAACTTCAAAAGTAACATGCGCTGATAGAAGACACACTGTGCAAGGCAGCTCACTCAGATCATGTGCTCCGTTGTGAGCTCCATTATGCTGCGCCCACACGTCAGCGCACAGGGGAGGCTGGATATGTGGAGCACGGCACATTAGGACCACAAGTTACTCCGCCTGACAAGGCACTGTGTATTTAATGGTGTAAGGCCAGGAGAAAAGCTTTTTTTGTATAGATGATCCAAAGAATTTAAGAAATATTTTATGAATCCAATCTTCAATCAGATTAAAAAAAACGATATGCATTACACAGGATCTTTCCCAGATCTAGTAAGGTATCACATGAAAGTGCACATGCAATATTCATATCCAAAAGTCAAATAATGAACAGTACATGAATCACTTTTGAAAAGCAAATTGCTTGAAGATAAAAAAAAATATTGCGGTCTTTCAAAAATTATTATATTTCCCAGAAAAAAAGGTGTAAAATTGACTCTCATGAATGCACTCTGAAATAAAATGTTTAGGTTGTCAGTTTCACAAAGCAGGGCTTTCGAGGAGAACGCATTGCGTAACTCTTGACTGCCAGTGTCACATTAAAGGGTTAGTTCACCCAAAATTGAAAATTCTGTCAGTAATTACTCACCCTCATGTTGTTCCAACCATGTAAGACCTTCGTTCATCTTCGGAACATAATTTAGTATATTTTTGATGAAATCTGAGAGCTGTCTCACTCCTCCATAGGCTTTCAGAGGGAATGAAACTTGATGGCCCAGAATAGTAAGTAAAAACGTCATTTAAGGAGTCCAAATGACTACAGTGGCTCTGTATTAAGTCTATCATGCGACGAAAATACTTTTTGAGCGGAAAAACAACAAAAATAACGACTTTATCCCACTATTATTGTTCAATTTGAGCCTCTGACGAGAGTTCGCGGGAGTGCCACGACGCATGCGCGTGGCACTCCCGCGAACTCTCGTCAGAGAGTATATAGTGGGATAAATAGTGGGATAAAGTCGTTATTTTTGTTGTTTTTCCGCTCAAAAAGTATTTTCGTCGCATGATAGACTTAATACAGAGCCACTGTAGTCATTTGGACTCCTTAAATGACGTTTTTACTTACTATTCTGGGCCATCAAGTTTCATTCCCTCTGAAAGCCTATGGAGGAGTGAGACAGCTCTCAGATTTCATCAAAAATATACTAAATTATGTTCCGAAGATGAACGAAGGTCTTACATGGTTGGAACAACATGAGGGTGAGTAATTACTGACTTTATTTTCAATTTTGGGTGAACTAACCCTTTAATAGCAGAGCATGTGAAAAATTGCCACATTTGAAATAACCAATATTATTGTGCACTTTAAATTTTAAAACTGCCATGAAATGGATTTTTAATGTCTCTCTGGATGTATAAGTCAGAAGATAGAAAGATTTAAAACTTTGAAACTACAGTATAGGTATGAAACAGCTTCACAAACAGTCTTTTCAACACAGTTTCGTTATTTCTGTGTTACAAATATTCAAATCATCACAGAAGTACTGGGATAAAAGTTTTTATGTTGGATACAAACACTATGTCACATGTCTATGGTAGCGATCAAAATAGAGCAAATCCCCTTTTGATCGAAGCTTTGCTTCATTACGTCACAAATTGGCAACAAGTGACTGTTAAAAAATATATTTGTAATTTGTCATTGAATTATTCAAAGATATTCATTCAAAAACGCGTCCAGTAATGCAACAAGAGAGAGTGAGTCATTGAATCATTCATTCAAACTGTTTTTTTAAATAATTCATTCAGATTAATTAAACATTTTAAATAGACTGCAGTCATTTTTTGTCAGAACCTCTAGTAAATTACATGTTATTTTGTTTAGTTGTCTGTTCTGAATCGTGGGAAAATCGTGACACAAAAAAAAGTCCTGATTTTCAATTTAGCCAGAAAGCAGCTCTATTTAAAAACACATCATTTGCAATATTTATTTAAAATATTATTTCATTATACCATTGTGCAGTTTTTGTGCACAAAGCCATAAAGGCAATAATACCTTTTATTTTATGATTCCATGTTTAAATGTCAGTAAATTATATCTTCAGGTTTACAATGCCTATCAAAAATTTGGGGGTAAGATTTTGTTTTTTTATTGTTTTTAAAAGTTTGTTTATTTAACGTTTTTAAAAGTCTATAATGCTCACCAAGGCTGATCAAAAATACAGTAAAAACAGTAATATTGAGAATATTGAGTTTTCTATTTTAATGTAATTTGTATAAATGTAATTTATTTCTGTGATGGCAAAGCTGAATTATGATCCTTCAGAAATCATTCTAAAATGCTAATTTGGTGCTCAAGAAACATTTCTTATTGTTACAATTATCCATTTTAAAAAAAGTTGTGCGGTTTAATATTTTTGGGAGAAACCATGATCCACCTTGTATAAGAATGCATCCTTGCTGAATACTGACCCCACACTTTTGAATGGTAGAGTATGTGCATTAGGATATAAGTGACGTGAACAAAACTTAAAGGCAATTCAATCATTCATCTTAATTATTTTTATGAAAACGAATCATCAGCTGAAATTTCATCATTAAGACAGCCCTCATTCCCATTCGTACCTCTGCCTCATCAAAGGTCAGAAGCAGGTCTGAAGTGCCTGAGAGGATGCCCCGCGAGCCATCGATGAGGTAATCACGGGCCGGGACAGAGTACGGGTCTGTCCTCAGCATCTGAGCTGCTTCCACAAGCTTCGCACAAGCATGCTCCACCCTGAAAAAAAGAAACAAAACGACTGAGTATATTCATTTGTACTAGTTGCAATTTTATACTGGCTTGCCTGGGTGTAACAAATATATTATGGCTTGCACTATTAGAAATGTCCAATGCTAAATAAATGCAATATTCAAAAAGCAAAACTATGCATTTGATTCAAATAAAGGATGGCATTACTAACTGATTTAATTGCAATTTAATTACTAGCCCACTAAATCACAAATCAAGATTATTCAAACACTCAATTCCCAGAACTGAGGGCAGTAAACAATTTCAAAGCTTTCCAGCAAGCAGTGTAAGATCTTCTCCTAGACTGGATAACAATGTATTAATAGAAATTAAAGCACATCCCAGTCGCCCCATTGCCCACGATACAGGAAAGCAGGATGATGACGTATTCAGGAGGAGGCCTCTGCGTCTCTTCATCATTACTCTACGGTGGAGACCCAGACGTACGCAGACACATCCCTGTATGAGGCACCACTCGGATGTTAGTGCTTACAACAGAGCCTATATATAGAGAGGTTCACATTTCCTGTCACCAGCCACATGTGTGCTGATTTATGAGCCCTGTGCCAGCTTGTGTTTATGGTGCCAAATATGTCAGCTGAGGCTTTTACGGACTTTAACTGAGCCCGTCTGCCCAGTCATTCAAATAGATACAGATTCATACCGATACTCCCGCTTTATCATCTGCAAGGCCTGATCAAGTCTGATCACTTTGAAAGGTAAAAGCACAACACACCTTGATAAACAGCACAATTTGCGTTACCTTGACCTATGAGTAAAATAGTGATTCCAGTCTTACCAAACACTACTAATAACTGTAAGCATTTCCTCTAAATGTAATCTCCATCTGTTTCTCCAACTAAATTTGGACCTGCTTACTGTAAATGACCACATCACAGTTTGTCATTCCGGTTTCCCATTTATTTCGCTTTTGGACAATCTTCTAAAAAACGGTGCCACTTTGGAGGCCGAATAGTGAGCAGGAAGAAGCCGTGCAGGTTCTATATAGGCCTGTCAACTCCACTCGCAGATGGGCTACGTCAACAGAAAACCACATGGGGTGCCACTCCAGTCAGCAGTTCACACAGGCTCACCAAAATTGGACAATAGAAGATTGTAAAAACATTGCCTGGTCTAATGAGTCTCGAGTTCTGCTGCAACATTCAGATGATAGGGTCAGAATTTGACAACATGAAAGCATGGATCCATCCAGCCTTGTATCAATGGGTCATGCTTCTTGTGCACAATTTGGGCTCCTTAGTACCAATTGAGCATTGTTTAAACACCACATCCTACCTGAGTATTGTTACTGATCATGGCCATGACCCCAATGTACCCATTTTCTGATGGCTACTTCCAGCAGGATACACCACGTCACAAAGCTCAAATCATCTCAAACTGGTTTCTTGAACATGACAATGAGTTCACTATACTGAAATGGCCTCCACAGTCTCTAGATCTCAATTCAATAGAAAACATTTGGGATGTGATGGAACGGGAGATTCGCATCATGGATGTGCAGCCGGTGGTGGAACGGGAGATTTGCATCATGGATGTGCAGCCGACAAATCTGTCAAAATCAGTAATGTTTCCAGCACCTTGTTGAATCTATGCCATGAAGAATTAAGACAGTTCTAAAAGGCAAAAGGGGGTCCAAGTATTCACAGCCTTTGCTCAATACTTTGTTGAAGCACCTTTGGCACCAATTACAGCCTCAAGTCTTTTTGAGTATGATGGTACAAGCTTGGCACACCTATTTTTGGGCAGTTTCTCCCAATCTTCTTCTTTGCAGGACCTCTCAAGCTCCATCAGGTTGGATGGGGAGCGTTAGTGCACACTGCACAGCCATTTTCAGATCTTTCCAGAGTCTGGGCTCTGGCTGGGCCACTCAAGGACATTCACAGAGTTGTCCCGTAGCCGCTCATTTGTTATTTTGGCTGTGTGCTTAGGGTTGTTGTCCGGTTGGAAGATGAACCTTCGCCCTAGTCTGAGGTCCAGAGTGCTCTTGAGCAGGTTTTCATCAAGGATGTCTTTGTACATTGCTGCATTCATCTTTCCCTCGATCCTGGCTAGATATCCCCAAACATCCCCACAGCATGATGCTGCCACCACCACACTTTTCTGTAGGGATGGTATTGGCCAGGTGATGAACGGTGCCTGGTTTCCTCCAGACATGACGCTTGCCATTCAAGCCAAAAAGTTCAATCTTTGTTTCATCAGACCAGAGAATTTTGTTTTTCATGATCTGAGTCCTTCAGGTGCCTTTTGGCAAACTCCAGGCAGCCAGCTCTAGGAAGAGTCCTGGTGGTTCCAAACTTCTTCCATTTACGGATGATGTAGGCCACTGTGCCCATTGGGACCTTCAATGCTGCAGAAATTGTTCTGTGCCTCGATAAAATCCTGTCTCGGAGGTCTACAGACAATTCCTTGGACTTCATGGCTTGGTTTGTGCTCTGACATGCACTGTTAACTGTGGAACCTTATATAGACAGGTGTGTGCCTTTCCAAATCATGTCCAATCAACTGAATTTACCACAAGTGGACTCCAATCAAGTTGTAGAAACATCTCAAGGACTATCAGTGGAAACAGAATGCACCTGAGCTCAATTTTGAGAGTAATGGCTATTTGTTTTTTATTTTTAATAAATTTGCAAAGATTTCAAACAAACTTCTTTCACATTGTAATTATGGGGTATTGTTTGTAGAATTTTGAAGAAAATAATTAATTTAATACATTTTGGAATAAGGCTGTAACATAACAAAATGTGGAAAAAACTGAAGCGCTGTGAATACTTTTCGGATACACTGTATATATATAAAAAAAACTTTTGAACAGGATGAAGAGGTCCAATTTTTTCTTATTTTGTTTAAATATCTTTTTTTCCATTCGTTACTGCCCTTCAGAAGCAACAGAAGATACTTACATGTTTCCCAGAAGACAAATTAAGCACAATTTACCTTGATCTTCAAATTCAAAAAGTTTTCAATCCATCTTTTATGTAAAATATCTTATTCAGGACAGTACTAAATAAAAAATAACATGCATTTTGCATGATCCCTCTTATTATTAAAATTATGTAAAATAATGTCTTGATCTAGTTATCTTCTCTCGTTTCTAGTCTTTTCTCCAATTCTCCAATTTCCTTATCAAAGAAAACATTTGAAAAAATCCTAAATTAAAGGTGTGAGAAACAAAGGAACATCTTTGTGTTCTCTGTGACTTTTTGACTTAAGCATCCGAGAGAGCGAGGAAGAAGATTGTGAAAGACACAAACAGACTATTAAATATTAAATAGATTCAACACTAACTGCTTCATCTACATCAGCTGCCAAGACACCACTTCACACACCCTGAGAGACACTAGGGAGAGCAGTCATATAGTTTTTACATAGACTTATCAATAATGCATTGTAAGCTCGCAGGAAAATGCCCCCAAGCTTTAGCAGTGAGGGTATGACTCAGCCCGACAGCAAGCAAACTGACCTTATTTAACATCCACGTCAGATTGTAAAGCTTTCTTCAGTATCAAGACATCCAAAAAACTCATGCACTCTGACATTAGGCTTTGTAGGCATTTCATATTGTATAAAATCAGGATAAACAAAAAGCTTCGGATGTTTAGACAATCCTATAATGTTTCACCACTTTTAAACGTCTCTTGACAAAGTAAAGACACATGCATTGTTAATGCTGTTCAATGAGGTGTTCAGTGTGATTTGAGTTAACGTATGTTCACATGATGAGCCCCTGGAGAGAGACCGGAAGGACAGGGCTTACTTAATGAAGGCCGAAGGCATGTCTCTCTTCATAATCTTGTCTTCTGTGGTCTGAACCGTCTCCTTCCCCACCTGAGAACACATGTAAAACAAGCTTGTTTACAAGATGCATAATGATGAGACCATTTACATGCATTTTTATTTTTTTCTGACACCAGCTGTAACTCAAAAATGTTATTCACACAGGGAAAAGATTTAGCCCTCAGGCACACCAGATTGACACAGCTTGTGAATGGAGTCGCTCTGAGTATCTGGACACAATAAGGGCCTGTTTGTTTTGAATGAGCCCTGAGGCTGATCTGCTGCTGCCTGGGATGCTGCCAGCACTTCCAACTGTCCAATCTAAAACAACAACCCACAACCCATGCTGCTCATCTGCCATTACCACACCCATTTATTGATCATTTCCTGAATGAACACATTTAAAATAATAGAAAAAAATAATACAAAATTACAAAAATGAAAAATACTACGAAAAAAACACAAAATAGCACCAAAACAAAACGAAACATGGGAGGATCTAATCTTAAAAATCCTCATTAAAAACTGTACTGGATTTTATGATTTGTAATTAATTATTTTTTATTTAAGGCCATGTCATGAAACTCTTTTCTAATTATTCAATTCATGTCCATAAATCAGTTCTAATCAGTGTCCGCGAGTGAGTGTGTGTGTGTGTGTGGTGTGTGTGTGTGTGTGTGTGTGTGTGTGTGTGTGTGTGTGTGTGTGTGTGTGTGTGTGTGTGTGTGTGTGTGTGTGTGTGTGTGTGTGTGTGTGTGTGTGTGTGTGTGTGTGTGTGTGTGTGTGTGTGTGTGTGTGTGTGTGTGTGATTTAATCATTGCGTTTGTTGATATTTTGCGAGTCCTCTGAGCATTTCACCCAGACGATTCCTGGGACTGACGGTAGCTGAAGCTCATTAAATATGCAAATCTTATCCAATCCTAGCCGTGGGCGTTTACTTCCAAGTGTTCAGTGCGGCTCACCCATCAAAACCAATCGTTTCTTCAGAGAGCCTCAAAACCATGGCAGAAAATGGACTAATACTTATTCATTATGATGTTTTTGAATGTAAAAAACACACAAATGTCATAAGTTGACCTCAGACAACAGTATAATTTTTTTTTAAAAAAGCCAGTTCATGACACCTTTAAAATCCACTAATGCAAAGATAGCAGCATAACAGAGATATGTTTGTTATCTCCACACAGCACGTGGCCACTTCCTGCCTGCTCTTTTTTTCCAATGATGTAATTACACCAATGTAGTCCTCCATCTATGAAATGTATTTAAAGAGAACGTTCAACCTCCAATTAAGGTCTAGTGACTTTCATGAGTTTAAACGTATATACAGCATATATATATATATATATATATATATATAGAATGGGTTGATTCATAGCCAATGACCTGCTAAGGACCATTGATCACATTGGTATACACAAAGCATGTAGTTGTGTATGGAGGATGGTGCTTTTGTAGTGCAGCAGCACTCTTTTACTGGGCCCTAATTAGGTGAAGGGGACCCATAAAATAGGCTAACTGGGTTAACTGCTGGGCTAAAGTGGGAACATCGCGATCACGTATGCACACAAAGTAGCCAGTCACAAACATCCGTCCTGTGCATGCAGGAGTGCACAGCCGGTTTGGCAGATGTACTCAACATAATGAAAAGTTTTTCAGGATAAACATGACGTACCCTTCCACCAGTCAAAATGTCATGTGGTCAGAGTGTTGAACTCTTGCACCTATTATTTTCAGTGTATCTGAGGCTTATTAGATTCTATTGGCACCTGATATATTGAAACAATCTTCTCAGTGGGGCCTCCACCTCACATTTCTCTTGAGATACTGGACCTTCAACCACATTCTCCATGGTTATTCTTAGCCCTTGTCTGTAAGGCCATCTGAGGGGCAAGGGGCAAGGGGTAAATAAGAGCCCACTGCCATCTTAGTCTGGGCTTTACAAGCAAGCACCAAAGATTACAGCAAGCAATGAACAGGGGATAAGTGCGCAAATGCATTTAGATTAGAACAATACTGAAATAAGTATCATTGCTATTACTACCTGCACCTAAACTTAGATGAGGACAATAAAGCAGAAGTGATGATAAGGATTTCAAATTTCTTACACTTACATAACTACGCTGGCAAAAGCAATTTCCAACAGCTTGACAATTTTACAGTAAAAACCTGTTAATTGGTTAATTATGAGCTACCTTATGTTTACATTGAAAAATTCTATTAGATTTGATGGGACAATGTGTAAAAAATATTGTAATTTATATTATATTAAAATAATTATATTATATAAATATTAAATAAAAAGAAAAAAACACAATAAAAACACAATATATTCATAATTTCCAGAGGAATTTTTTTTTTTTTTTTTTTTTTTTTTTACCATTTATGAACATTAATCCATTTTATATAACAATTTAAATTTTAAATTTAAATTTTTTGAGAGATCAGGGTTAAAGGAATAGTTAATTTCACGCTCAAGTTGTTCCAAACCTGTATAAATGTCTTTGTTCTGCTGAACACAAAGCAGGATGTTTGGAAGAATGTTAACCAAGCAGATCTCGGCAGCCATTGACTACCACAGTGGGGTAAAAAAAAAATACTATGGTAGTCAATGGCTGCCGAAATCTGCTTGGTTACAAACATTCTTCCAAATATCTTCCTTTGTGTTCTGCAGAAGAAATAAATTCATATAGGTTTTGAACAACTTGAGCGTGACTAAATGATGACAAAATGTTTCATTTTGGGCAAAATATCCCTTTAATGTCTGTTCACTCCAAGAACGAAAACTATCAAGTTTTAAAATTATATTTTCTAGCTGATAAATGCTAAAACAATCCACATGATTATTAAGTGCGTACTGCAGTTATGTTGACAGACCATAACTGAAGCGCTCACTTAGAATAAACATAATGTTATCATCCATTAGTGTGGACGCTAATATAGTTATCAGTATAGCATGCGTTCACGGTGTGAATGTGCCTTTTTGTCTTTGGTGCGGGTGACACTGTATACCGTTCATACTATCCATGTTTATTAGCCGTGATTCACGGAAATGGATCATTAAAGGTCCCGTTCTTCGTGTGTTTTTGAAGCTTTGATTGTGTTAACAGTGTGCAATATAACATGTGTTCATGTTTCGCGTGTAAAAAAACACAGTATTTTTCACACAATTTACTTATCTGTATACCGCTGTTTTCACTGTCCTAAAAACGGGCTGACGAGTTCCTTGTTCTATGAAGTCCCTCCTTCAGAAATACGTAACGAGTTCTGATTGTGCCAGCGGTTCCTGTGTTGTGATTCGACAGCAGCTTAGCGAACGTGGCACGGTTCCTGTGTTGTGATTCGACAGCAGCTTAGCGCAAGTTGTACGGAAAGGTCACGCCTCTTAACGGGAGATGTATGCGGCTATGCGCTCAATGATCTCTACAGTGTCCCTGGGAAAGCCAAACAAAGGTGATTTGACTCCGGGATGAAAATAACAGCGTCTCGACGACATGGCGACAAACACACTGAAACGCAGCACTTCCTTTTCTCCACGTGACCGTCCTCTTCTCCACGTGAGACAGCAACAAGACCACGCCCCCTTTTTTTGCGTATTCTTGTGGGCGGAGGTTAGTCTGTTCTACTGTTCTACTGACATCATTTATGAAGGAAGTACCAGGATGTAGTCCAAGCCAGCCGTTCGCTGTAGGCTTTGAAAGGGAACTTCTGTTAAATAAAATATCTCGCTTGGCATTGAACTTTGAGCTTTATAATTTTACAGGTATTATTTATGCTCTGACAGCAACATTACACACTAACTAAAGTTTGAACAATGGGATCACGAAGAACGGGACCTTTAAATTTTGCAGCGCCATTCTATTTCATCACCTATATTTTTTTTTTTTACAATCACTTGAAATTTATTTTTCTTTTACAGCATGTAGCGACATGTGTAACAGGGCAGTTAATGAACCATCCACCTGTTCAATGATGTGATTTTAACAATCGATGGCATGTTTGTTTATGACACCAGCTCATAAAAAACTGAACTGATATTTGACATCTGACATGATTCTCATTCCTCTAATGGTCATTTGTGTAAGAGAGTTGCACCGGACACATGCAATGTTTGTGTGTGTGCTAGAATGTGACAGCTCTTATAGTAAGATGCCTTTCCCTCAGCTGAAAGCAAAGCGGGTGCAACTGCATTCTCTCTCCATGATGGCTGTTTATATAACAAGGCTCCTGCTCTGTCACCGTATTCTGTCATCTGCCGGCTGTTTACGCTTGAACTCAGAAGTATCTCTCATTGATTCCCACAATCTCTGCAAAGACTCAAGACTCCTTTAAAGGGAAACTCTGCACACATGCTGGTGGATCCATAAAAGGTTTGACTTTTTAAAAGGCCTCTCAACTGCACATTTGGCCGTTTTTGTGGTGTCGACCAAAACATATGGATAACAGAAAGACAGACTCAAGTGGCAGAGATACACCGATTGTGTATTTTTGATGCATAATTAATGCAGAGTGCTTAGCAGTTGTAGCTTCACTAAAAAGGCTGTTTGATCTCAGGTGCATTAGTGCTGTGATAATGGATTCTGAGAGAGCAACCCAGGTCAGCAGCTGCTCCGGCTCCTGTCTATCGGCCCACTGTCAGATATCATTAAACACAATTCAGTAAAATTTCAGTAAACAAGACTGAAGAAGAGGCCGGACTTAGAGAACTTGTGCATCGTGGACAATCACAAGCCCAGTATCCCAAAACATATACAGTGAGGAAAATAAGTATTTGAACACCCTGCTATTTTGCAAGTTCTCCCACTTGGAAATCATGGAAGGGTCTGAAATTGTCATCGTAGGTGCATGTCCACTGTGAGAGACATAATCTAAAAAAAAAAAAAATCCAGAAATTTTTAAACTATTTATTTGTATGATACAGCTGCAAATACGTATTTGAACACCTGTCTATCAGCTAGAATTCTGACCCTCAAAGACCTGTTAGTCTGCCTTTAAAATGTCCACCTCCACTCCATTTATTATCCTAAATTAGATGCACCTGTTTGAGGTTGTTAGCTGCATAAAGACACCTATCCACCCCATACAATCAGTAAGAATCCAACTACTAACATGGCCAAGACCAAAGAGCTGTCCAAAGACACTAGAGACAAAATTGTACACCTCCACAATGCTGGAAAGGGATAGGGGGAAATTGCCAAGCAGCTTGGTGAAAAAAGGTCCACTGTTGGAGCAATCGTTAGAAAATGGAAGAAGCTAAACATGACAGTCAAACTCCCTCGGACTGGGGCTCCATGCAAGATCTCACCTCGTGGGGTCTCAATGATCCTAAGAAAGGTGAGAAATCAGCCCAGAACTACACGGGAGGAGCTGGTCAATGACCTGAAAAGAGCTGGGACCACCGTTTCCAAGGTTACTGTTGGTAATACACTAAGACGTCAAGGTTTGAAATCATGCATGGCACGGAAGGGTCCCCTGCTTAAACCTGCACATGTCAAGGCCCATCTTAAGTTTGCCAATGACCATTTGGATGATCCAGAGGAGTCATGGGAGAAAGTCATGTGGTCAGATGAGACCAAAATATAACTTTTTGGTCATAATTCCACTAAACTTGTTTGGAGGAAGAAGAATGATGAGTACCATCCCAAGAACACCATCCCTACTGTGAAGCATGGCGGTGGTAGCATCATGCTTTGGGGGTGTTTTTCTGCACATGGGTCAGGGCGACTGCACTGTATTAAGGACAGGATGACCGGGGCCATGTATTGCAAGATTTTGGGGAACAACCTCCTTCCCTCAGTTAGAGCATTGAAGATGGGTCGAGGCTGGGTCTTCCAACATGACAATGACCCGAAGCACACAGCCAGGATAACCAAGGTGTGGCTCTGTAAGAAGCATATCAAGGTTCTGGCGTGGCCTAGCCAGTCTCCAGACTTAAACCCAATAGAGAATCTTTGGAGGGAGCTCAAACTTTGTGTTTCTCAGCGACAGGCCAGAAGCCTGACTGATCTAGAGAAGATCTGTGTGGAGGAGTGGGTCAAAATCCCTCCTGCAGTGTGTGCAAACCTGGTGAAAAACTACAGGAAACGTTTGACCTCTGTAATTGCAAACAAAGGCTACTGTACCAAATATTAACATTGATTTTCTCAGGTGTTCAAATACTTATTTGCAGCTGTATCATACAAATAAATAGTTAAAAAAGCATACATTGTGATTTCTGGATTTTTTTTTTTAGATTATGTCTCTCACAGTAAGACCTTCGTTCATCTCAAGAACACAAATTAAGATCTTTTTGATGAAACCCGAGAGTGATGATGATGCAGGAGTTGCACTGTATTTACAACGTAAACTGCGTAGGAGACTGACACAGGCTAGAACAAAATTGTTGAATAAAGTCATTATTTTTGTTTGTTTTTGAGCATAAAAAGTATTCTCGTCGCTTCATAAAATTAAGGTTGAACCACTGGAGTCACATAGACTATTTAACAATGTTTTTACTACCTTTTTGGGCCTTGAAAGTGTTAATTAAATTGCTGTCTATGGAGTCTATGGAGGGGTATCATATAAGATATCAAAAATATCTTAATTTGTGTTCCAAAGATGAACGAAAGTCTTACGGGTTTGGAACGACTTTAAGGTGAATAATTAATGACAGAATTTTTTTTTTTGAGTGAACTATCCATTTAAGATAGTCTAGAAATCTAGACGCACCCTAGCGGCAGCAAATCTAATTTGCCACGAGTGTAGTCTAGCAACTCTTGGTAGACCTGCAAGCTGGAAAATTTTTACTCTGGTCAGGCCAATCACATCGTGTATGGAGTCGGTGGGCGGGCTTAACATAATGACGGCAGACTTGCGCCAGTTCTGCATTCTACTCTTAAACAAAGAAGCTGGCGAACAGCTGTCTTTCCATCGGCTTTGGCTGCGATTCTGGAAGACTTGGAGTTAAGTTTTTCTTTGAGAAATGAACGGCACTGAAGTCATTCTTAAGAAAAGATGTGTTCAGAGTTTTGCCGACCAGATACGGTAAAAGTTTAATCTATCAACTAACGTTAGCTCTGCTTCACCTTCTTCTTTGCTCTGGTTGGTTGTGGCGCTTATGGCGCTATCCAATTGCGTGCAGAGGGAATTTGAAAGACAACCGTTTATACGGCCCCTCGGATTGAGCCCTGCTAATGGTGAGTTTCCACACCCAACATCTTGATGTGGGTCTGGCTTGTCAGTATACCTTTAAGCAGCAATTGTTTTTAACAAATAAATACATCCTTGGTAAGCCAAAGAAAAAATATATATATATATCTTCCCAACACCAAACTTTTGAATGGTAGTGCAGGTGTATACCGATATTTGTCAACCTCAACCACAACAGATAATCCCTAAAACAGTCTTTTCCAATACATTAAATATGTTGTGTATGTATGTTTACTTTCTCCAAGTACATTGTGTGCAGGCTTTTGTGCTTTTTTACTATGAGAAAAGAATAAATAACATTAACTTAAATGTTATAATGTTAAATAAATAAAAACATTAACAGAATCAAAATTAAAAGGATTGTGATTGTATTTTATGTTAATGTTTCATAGTCATAACATTTAGAAATCACCCTGTGTAAAAGAGCCGTGTATAGAGTCCCATCTACTTTGTAATTCATAGAAATCAGTAAGGACTCTGGAGCATTATACTGCAAACATTCATGCCACAAAATATATTCTCTCTAGTCAAGGCTGGATTTATTTTCTGAAGAAATCACAATGGAGACTTGCTTTAAAAGGAATACATCAGTTTAAAGTACTTGAGGGATTATGGTGAGGGAAGCAAACTGCAAACGAGTTTATGCTTGTGTCATCAGTGTGGGTCTTACTATCGCATTGTGATAGTTCTGTATGAATGACTGGGATTAACCTCAGTTTAACACATTTCAAAGGGCATCACCTCTTCTAACACAATACTTTTATTTTATCACTAAGGGAGTTTTCCCTGCAAGTGGATGAAAACATTTCACCGATGTCCTAGAGTTTGGCTTTTGGTCATGTCTTTAATCGCTACATTTTGTCATTGAAAGTGACATTATAACAACAGAAGCATTTCATATACAGTTCTACATACTGCTGACTCCTAAGTGAATCTAAGCGCTTAGCCATGGATGAAATAAATGCCATATATTTACAATTGCATATGGACGGTATGCCAATGGCTCTCTTCCAATGCACTGTGACAGACTTGGCCGAAAAAACAGACAGACAGACATGGAGACTCCCCTCCAAGCCAGACCCCTGCTGTCTTCTCCGTTAAGAGCCATAAAAAGCATTCAGAGAGAAGAGAGATCAATTAACTCAACAAATCTTCAATTAACTTGAAAACTCGTATGAATCCAGGTAGATATAGTTGGCTGTTCCTCACTGGCTTCATTACAGTCCTTTCACACCCAGCAACGACCATTAATCAGTCCAAGTTACAGACATAGGGCCCTATTTTAACAATCTAAGCACATGGCCTAAAGCGTTTTGTCTAAAGTGCACCGCGCAAGTGCACTTGCACGGTCCGAAT
Source organism: Romanogobio albipinnatus (assembly GCA_023566225.1). Taxonomy (NCBI): domain Eukaryota; kingdom Metazoa; phylum Chordata; class Actinopteri; order Cypriniformes; family Gobionidae; genus Romanogobio; species Romanogobio albipinnatus. Next base: position 21,313,766 of record CM042258.1, read on the forward strand.
CCACTTTTGCTAGTTTAACAACGGGAAAAATGGTCTCGCATTTAAAAGGGTTGCCCCTATTCTCTTAAAGGACTAGTTCACCCAAAAATGAAAATAATGTAATTTATTACTCACCCCAATTCCGTTCCACACCTGTAAGACCTTTGTTAATCTTCGGAATGCAAATTAAGATATTTTTGTTGAAATCCGAGACTATTTATAGTGAATATTTATAAAAAAACGAGAATATTTTTGATACACCAAAAAAAATAAACGCTTACACCATGGCGGATTCGCTATTTACATGGCGGAATTTACAAGCAGAAAGACTGAACTCTTCTCCAGAGAGGAATCCTTTTATTTTTAATGTTTAATGTTTGTGTGCTGCTGCACAGGCGTGTTGTGGACCCACCTATAGACATATTACTAGAGCATTCTTTAAATAACCTCGTTTTCAGACCAGCACGCCCATGGGCGCACAAATGCATTTGCTATTTAGACAAATGAAAATGATAACTGCGTCGGGCTGAAACTCATTGCGCCAGGTGTATGATAGGGCCCTAAATCCTGGATTATTCTGGATTGTGTCTATTATATCTAGGACATATCTAATATTTTGCGAAAGCTTGAACTATTTATTTGCATTACCTTTACAATAAACAATTGCATGCTCAATTCTTTATTTGTCACAATTAGGGCCATTAAACATATTAGTTGACAAACTAATCTCTTAACACAATCTCAAAGTAACCAAGAGAATGTTGACAATCTAAACATAGAACAGTCTCCAAGATACAGCCCAGTCTTTAGAGTGAGAAGAGATATAAAGCCTCTTCACTCAGCCTTGATTTCGAGGCTTGGCTGATGTCACTTCAGCAGTAACAGGTGCCACACATGAGGGAGGTGGTGGTGCTCTGGGTGTGTCTGAAGACACTGACACCTTAGACTTCCTCAAGCCAGCAGGGAGTCACTTTCCCTGGGCATGAAACACCCCCTCCAGCCATGCACTGTGAGACTGTGTTACTTCCCAGGCTAGAAGACCTATTTATTCCTGGCACAAAATGCTCACTCCCTATTTGTGACTTACTCACGTACATTAGGAGGATTCTTCTCGCATTACTTCACTTAATGACAGCTGGGAGTAAATTACCTTGTTACAAATAAACAGAATAATACTGAATGCACTTCTGCACTCTCAAAAGACTCTTGCAGGTCCTGCTCGAGTTAAACCACTAACAACACATACTTCTGTTCTGAGCATATATGAAACTTGAAACATGAAACAGAATAAATTAGAATATTTAACTACACATACTGTAGAAACTTAATAGAACCAATGTTTTCAAATGCACGGAGTTATTTAAACATACACACAAAGCATTACTAAGATATTATGGACAATATTCAAAAGGAATTGCAAATTGCATTTGGATGTTCTTTTCCGTGTATGTATGCCAAATTTAAAATGGAAATGCAAAGTCCCTTTGCAATTGCATTTCCAATGTCTTACGAGTTCTGATCAACTCTATGCGAAGGAGATGTGTTGCACTGCGTGAGGCAAATGGTGGTCACACCAGATACTGACAACTCTTACGAGGAATAGCAATAGAAAATCACACATTTTTCATCATTCCATACATTACGAAATAATATAGAATAGAAAAAAATTATGGAATTGAAAAGAATATTTGGACCCACTTTATATTAGGTAGCCTTAACTACTATGTACTAACATTTTAATTAATAATTTGATACATTGCACTTATTGTGTACATACATGTTTTTACATTGTACTTACATTTTAGAAAATACCTGCATGTAATTACATCTGTAATTAATTTCTGTAGTTACATTTATAATTACACAGTTGACACTTCCCTTACACCTAACCCTACCCTTAAACCTACCCATACCACCACACCTGTCCCTAACCCTACCCGTATCCCACCTCAATATCAGCAAAGGTGTTTTGCAACACAATATGAACACAGTAAGTACATTGTACTTATTTTTTGATGCAAGTACATAGTAGTTAAGGCCACCTAATATAAAGTGGGGCCGAATATTTAACTACCCAGAAAGTTACAGAAAGAAGCAATTTTCAAATGAGAACAGAACAGATTAGAACAGAATGAAATAGAATAGAATAGAACAAGTATAATTCAGTTAGAACACATGAGAGTAGAATGGAACACAATAGCTTGTTCAGATCAGAAATTACAACAAGCTATATATGCTTTTCAATAACAGATTGAGAACTTTCTTCAAGTCGAGACTCTCTTATTGAGACCAAAAAGGAAGGAAAACATACCAGCAAGATTCAGTCTAGTTGCTGTGGGTACACTGGGAAAATAATGGTACAAGTTTCTTAGATTGATGATTCTGTTCTTGATGTTTCCTGGAAGCAACACCAGAACTTAAAGTACTTTTCTAAACAGATGAACTCCTTGTACAAGGAAGACTACAGCCCACCTATAAAGACTCCACTATATCACACTCAGTTCATCTTTATGATGCAAACTTCATTGCTTCCAGTCAGTTCATTTGTTAAAAATACTGTAACTACTCCAATACAGGATAAGGCATTTAGGGAACATTTAAATAAAGTTTACAATATACTACAACTTCTCCCAGCGGTTGCTGAAGGTGTCAACTTATCATTCAACTACACTCATTTCCAGATATTCCTTACAGCCTTTTGAAACCCAAACACAACCTTTGATCATTTTTTATTTTATTGTATTAGATATAGGCACTTTAGTTTACCGTGCGTGAAGTTTACTGTGTTTAGGGGAAGCAGGAGAACAGAAAACTCACACTGTCCAACACTTCCTTGACACCTGCTGTCACCTGCCTCACTAATCCACCAGGACTGTGTTTACATCAACCATTATTTTAGCCACAAACTAATAAAGTCAGATTTGATTCTTAAACAAAACCCATTATGGTCAGTTTACACTGTAGGCATTTTCAATTCCTACACTCACATTCATCAGATCACGACTCTATAGGTAAACAATAATTTACCATGGTAAACATCAATTTCCACCAGAAAACCACAAACACAAACTACAACAAAGCAGTACATTTTCACAGAAAATCCGGTGTTTGTCATGAAAAAAATAGCAGTAAGTTGTATAGCTACTAAGTAGACAGCTCATATTTATTAGGATTTACAGGCTATATTAGCAACTGTGGTACCTATATGTATTTAGGATTAAACTGTGGTTACCATTGTATTTTTTTTTTTTATAAGGGGAGACGTTTTAACGAAATGAAGAGCACAAAGACAATAAAACAGCAGATAAACTAAAACAAGATGCTGTAAGGATGACAGGACTCTCACCCGCACGAGGTTGCTGACAGCCGCTTGCACTGCCGCCACTGGGCTGGTGAGATCTGGGATCGCTTTCCCATCAACTTCGCCCTCCTCGTGCATGATAACCAAGTGGGATATCTGCTGAGCCACTGGCTCCAGGATACTCTCTATCGTCTTGGTATGGAAAACTGGCATCCTGAAATCTAAATATCCTCAACACAAGTGAGAAAAAGGCACGTGTTCCCTCTGTCCTGCGCTTTCCCCCGTTATTTCTTCCAATGGCACCACGAACCAAATGTCTATTCCCAAGTCTATCCCACTCATGCAGAGAAATCCCTAAACGCCTCCTCAACGACCGACGCCTTCTGTGGATAACCAAAGCCAGGCGCCCGGTGAGTGCGAACGAACTCACGGCTTAAAACAGTCAGTGCTCGTCAACCAATCATAGCAAAGGTTTCACGCCAGGCGGAGCATCTGATTGGTCCGCACTGACGCTGTTTCCAGTCTTCTCCGCCCCACCCTACCTGTGTTGAGAGCTTCCCTGACTACGTCATGTAGTCAGTAGCCAAAAAGGGAATGCGTCGGACTGGAATGACAAAGCTATCACTAGTGAGGTTTCCGTGGATTACATTTGACTTAATGATAGCAGGTAATGGTGTTAGTAAAACGGCAACAAAGTAACTGATACTCAATGATAGACCATGCAAGCATGCCTATACTTAGATCATCTGCTGATATAGTCTTCTTCATGTGATAATTTCTGCGTGACAGAATGAAATGTGTCGGTGGACAATTAATCTTAGTTTTAAAAGATAATTATGTTGAGCAACACACAAAATTCAGAAATGCATGTGCCTGCTAAATGTCTCTCTGATATGAAAGCATAAATACTTTTTTTTTCAAATAGGTTGAAAATGTCACACACATGTAAGGCTATGTAGCTACACACCAAAGTTTTTCTTATGCTCTCCAGGCATTTATTTGGTCAAAAAGGTAAAATAACATAATATTTTGAAATAATTTATATAATATTACAATTTAATATAATATTACAATTTTAAAAAATTGTTTTCTATTTAAATATGTAATTTAAATTGTATGTATTTAAAATGTAATTTAGTACTGTGATGGCAAATCTACATTTTCAGCATTACTCAGTCTTCAGTGTCACATGAATCTTCAGAAATAAGATTTGATGCTCAAGAACATTTCAGTTGCACTTTATTTTACAGTGTCAATTACATGTTACATGTACTTGCCATAGAAGTAAATTATGCATAATTGCATGCAGCTAACCCTAAACCAAACCTTTACCCTAACCCTATTACACTATGTGGTTAATTAATAGTACTCAGTACATAAATGTATAATTACACTGTAACAACGAAACCTTAAAATAAAGTGTAACCAAATTTTTTATAGTTTTATTTTCTTAAAGTTAGTTCACCCGAAAATCCTCATATCGTTCCAAACCTGTAAGACCTTCGTTCATCTTCAGAACACAAAATCCGAGAGCTCTCTGACCCCACACCACAACAACCACTTTCCAGAAGTCCAGAAAGGTAGTAAATACATCGTTAAAATAGTCCATGTAACTCCAGTGGTTAAACCTTAATGTTATGAAGTGATGAGAATACTTTTTGTGTGCAAAAAACAAACAAAAAGAACGACTTTATTCAACAATCTCTTCTCTTCCGTGACATGAGGGTGAGTAATTAATGACATCATTTTCATTTTTGGGTGAACTAACCCTTTGTTTCTCTCAAATATTGTTCACAAATCTGTCTAAATCTGTGTTAGTGAGCACTTCTCTTTTGCAGAGATAATCCATCCACCTCACAGGTGTGGCATATCAAGATGCTGATTAGACATCATTGCTGCGTCCCAATTCGCATACTATCCGTACTAAATAGTATTCGAAAAAATAATTAGTATGTCCCGAATCGTAGTATGTTGAAAAGAGTATTCCAAAGATTCCTACTATTTCCGGTCATAATTCGAAGTGCAGATCGATGCGCACTCTTAACGACTGATATTGCCCACAACCCATTGCGAGATGGACGAGGATTAGCGAGGATTCGATTAGAACTACAAACGTGGATAAAAAGTGTTACAAAAAACTACAAGAATGACAGTTACGCGAGTCTGACGGTTAAGTAGAGAGGATTAGATAAAGGGGGTTGAGTGAGCAATTATCAGTATTTAACCTGACAAAAATATATTTATTCAATATTATCCACATTATATTTCACCTGCAGCACATTGTGAACTTTTGTAGTGATACGTTTGGCCATTAACTTTGCAAACACATGAGAGGAGTCTCTGCATTAAAGACCCACGAATGGCAGATCAACGTGCTACTCGGTGCTACTACATTTCTCTCCGATACGGTAGGAAATTAAATTGAATGTGGAGGATTTAATCTGTGACGATGATTGACAGGGCAGTTTAAACGGTGACGGGACGCACGTAACTAAGCAACAGAGTCTGTTATAGATGACGAAGTAGTATGTCCCAAAGCTTGCATACTCTTCTGCTACACACTCAAAAGTATGTACTTTTTCTTCACAAAAAGAGTACATACTTTTAGGACGTAGTAAAAGTAGGCGAATTGGGACGCAGCACATGATTCTTGCAAAGGTGTGCCTTAGGCTGGCCACAATAAAAAGGCCACTATAAAATGTGCAATTTTGAGGAGTCAGTATCTGGTGTGACCACCATTTGCCTCACGCAGTGCAACACATCTCCTTCGCATAGAGTTGATCAGGTTGCTGATTGTGGCCTGTGGAAGGTTGGCATATTTTAGAGTGGCCTTTTATTGTGGCCAGCCTAAGGCACACCTGTGCAATAATCATGCTCCCGAATCAGCATCTTGATATGCCACACCTGTGAGGTAGATGGATTATCTCGGCAAAGGAGAAGAACAAAGAAATCTCTAGCACTCATTTTGGTCACAGTTTGTCTTGAAAAACGAAGATAATTTGACGGTCATCGTAGGAGAAGTCACACTGCAGGACTGTGCGCAAAATCTTCTGACACTGCCAGAATTTCGTCTGAGGTAAAATTTGATTGCAGCGGTCATTAATCTGCTGTCAGTGAACATGTCTATATATATATATATATATATATATATATATATATATATATATATATATATATATATATATATATATATATATATATATATATATATATATATATATATATATATATATATATATATATATATATATATATATATATCCTTATATAAATGCCTTGCTGAATATAAGTTTGAAAAAATCTCATAAAGAAACAGCTTCTGTAGGTGACCATGTGCTTTGTATATATAGCACTGTATATACTTGGGTGCAATTAAAATGCAGTTATAATTTAAATGTCAAGACACTAGAAATTCTTCATTTGAGGTAAATCGCTGGACACTCAATATATTGCCCTCATTTGGTTTAGTCTAATAGTTTAGATGACAAGAATAAACATTTGGTTAAAGAGAGACTGACTCCCCATAATGAGACATCCTGTTTGCAGGCAAAGAGACAGGGCTTCATTTAAATATCAGGGCCTGTGTTCTTAAAGCTTCTAAAAATCCTCTCAGAAAGCTTCTAATTTACCTAAAAAACTTAGCTTATTTCCCCCAAAAATGAAAATTAGCCCATGATTTACTCACCCTCAAGTCACCCTAGGCGTATATGACATTCTTCTTTCAGCTGAATAAAATATATTTTATATTAGTTATATTTAAAAAGTCCTGGTTAATCCAAGAATTATAATGGCAGTGAATTGTTGCCTCGTTTATGAAGTCCATAAAAGTGCATCTATCCATCATATAACTCACATAGCTCCGGGGGGTTAATAAAGCCCTTTTGAAGCGAAGTGACATGTTTGTGTAAGAAAAATATCCATATTTAAAACTTTATAGACTAAAATAACTAACTTCCAATGGATTGCCGTACACATTGATTTACAGTGAAAGAGTAACCCTTGAACCCTTGACGCATGCATATTGACAAACAAGAAGTGCAGAGGATAGAGAAAAACAAAACACTGGTCATGAATTAGAGTCTAAAACAAGATTTTTTAAAGAGAAATGATGGAGGATTTTGATATAAGAGAAGAGTGGCTTGGGTTTGTTGCCCAGCACTATCTGCGAGAGGCATCAAAGCTTGCGATGCTTCTATACATCGCGTCAGGGGATACTCTTTTTCGAATTGTGAAAAGTAACGAAATAGTAACGGGGTAACGGGCCACTTCGTAATTTAGTAATCATGGGCCACTTCGCTTTAGAAGGCTTTTATTAACCCCCCGGAGCCGTGTGGAGCAGTTATATTATGGATAGATGCACTTTTTTATGGACTTCATAAACGAGGCAACAATTCACTGCCATTATAATGCTTGGATTAGCCAGGACTTTTTTAATATAACTCCGATTTTATTCGTCTGAAAGAAGAATGTCATATACACCTAGGATGACTTGAGGGTGACCGATCTGAGAGCAACTCTGAGCGAGGAAAATACAAAAACTTTCTTAGTGAGGAGTACTATGTATGACTGTGCATTTCCTCCGAGGAGGCAAGGGAGGCAGTGCCTCCTTAAAATAAATTGGATGAGAAAATAATTACAAAAATAAAATATTGCAAATATTATCAAATGTGACATTAAACAGTCTAAAAGTCACTCGTTTTTATAAAGTAAAGTCATTTTTGGATGAACTATCCCTTTAAGCCTCTTAAAAGTCCTTGTCCGTACTCCTAACACTTTTGGACCTTAAGACCTTTAAGGGTTAAGATGCTTTCTGAATTACTTGCCCACCTTTCTAAGAATCTTCTTAGAATTGTGTTACTAGGAGCAACTCTTTGCATTAAGATTAGAGTAAGACTATACTGTGACTTTGCTTCAGACACCATTCAGCGCTAATATGGAAGAAAACACAAGGCAACTGTAAGGCTACCAAATAAGGAGAGATTTCAGATAGAGGAGCACAGAGAGAAGTGCCTTGCAACACTAATAAGGTAAATAGTTTATTATATAAGTTGCAGCTGCTATTGAACCTTGTAAGTGAAGAGTCACTTGGGGATGCTTCTTGCACATCTAGGACGTAGTCTGCACAATGTTCTCAGACTTGACAGCAGAACTCCTGCTTTGACTGTGCTTTTAAACTCTTTGAGACAACAAAAGTTGTCAAGTTCTCAGTCAGTTCGAATATTCAGTCAGTTTGAATAACCTTATAACATTTTGTTACTATTAATTCCCTTCAATATTTTCAGAGTCTGTCTCTCCACCATTTCAGTCATGAAAATATAAATGGAAACCATTGACTGATTATTATGTTTACTGATGATTTAGTTTAATTATTATTGGTCGTCATTAGAAATTGTCCTTATAAATTGTATTACTATTATTGGTGTTGAAACTGTTTGTATTGAAATGGAACAATGCACAACCGGCCCCATTACAGCCAAGGTGAGTAATGCTGTGCTCAGCAATTTCATGTCATCCAGCCCTACTGCTGACTAGCCCATATTTGCTGCATTTGCTGTAGCTCTGGATACCTTGTTTTTAATGAGAGGCTGGAATATGCAATGATGAAGACATAACATAGGCTATATCTTTCTGAGATAACAAGATAACAATAATCTCCATGAAGTGATTACAAAGTTCCCAACACAAAGTGTACATAATAAACTATTTAGGCAAAACTTACTTCTGTGTGTCTAAGTAAAAGTACTGTATTTAACATCAAAACAAGATGGCACATACTATATAGACAGACTGGGAGGTTAGACAGCAGAGACGTCTTGTATTTTATTTTATTAAAATAAAATCCATAATTTTTCTAATGATGTAGCAGCGCCCTCCAATGTGCAGTGAGAGTCATTACAGAACTGAAAAACATGCACCTGTCATATAACACAATATAAACATTACATCTGTTGAAACCACAATCTTTTATATTGGTAAGTATATTGTTTGCAATCCAAACTAAATTTAAAAAAAGTATATATAGGCGGTATACATGGCTTGAAAATACACATAAATGTAATATTGATATAGTTGTACAGTATGTATAGATTATGTTTAGTCGTAACTAACCTTAACTGTCTACTATAGGCAAGGGCGTAGATTTGGTTTAAACATTGGGGGGGGGGGGGGGGGTTGAACGTTGGTATGCTGCCTGTTATTTTTTTTATTATTATTATTATTATTTTTTTATGTGTATTGTTATTGGATAATTTATTTCTTCCTATCTTACCTACCTACCTACCTACCTACCTTAACTGATTACAAATTCAACATATACAAATATGAAAGAGACAACATTTAGACATTTATTTTAAGATTTTTACATTCCACCTTAATGCATTTAAAAAAGTTTTGAAAGGGAAACACATCGGCTCTTGAACAACTTTAAATCATTGATAATTACACGAGGCTGAATCCAGCTTCCGCGTCTTTGGTTTCTTATTCACACTCAACTTAGGGACTGTGCGGTTTTTCTCTTTTTCAAGCTTTTTAAGGGATTGTGTTGGTTTTTTTTGTGTCCATTTTCAGAATAAAAGAATAATATATTAGCGAAGATTGACTGTAAAAATATTAAGGCACATACAATATAATTACAGTATGCCTATTCTTTAATTATTGTACATGCCATCATCTCTATTTAGGGACCATGTGGTTTTTCTCTTATTCACACTTTTGATACTATTGTGTCTATTTTCAGAAAAGAATAATAAACTTTTAAAAGGTAATTAACACAGAAATATCAGTGAAGATGACTGTAAAAAATACAAATGTACATAAAATATAATTACATCATTCTTCAATTATTGCACTTGAATGCTTTGAATGCATTAATAAATCAATAAAAGGGAAGGTAACTAGAGATTAATGCCAGCTCCAGCTTGGATCCAGCCTCCGAAGACTTCAGATGAACCAACACCAGATGACACCTACCCCTGCAAGGTCTCCAGAACATCAAATATGGATGAAATACAAAATGTATAATCACGTTATCATGCTTTGAAATGCAAACTAATTTTGCTTAAATGGATATATGATATTTGTCAATACTGTAATTTGTAATATCTTACAACTGTACTTTCTGATTTAATTGATTAATTAAATTGACTTGAAAGAGCCATTGGTTACTGTACCATTTTGATGTTATGGGCCCAATCTGACAATGCAGTTAGAAGAGCCATCAAATTGTGGACCCATTTGGGGAAGTAAAAAAATCACTGTTGCTTTATACCTAAGATTTTTACTGTAGCATTTTGAAGTTATGGATTCATGAATTTGACATATATGACAGTACAGTTAGAAGAGATATTGCATTGTTGACCCATTTGGAGGTGCTATATCTCGGCTGCCTTTATGGGTGCTTTCACATTTCCCCTGGGGCCTTATACCCAGTGTGCCTGACTGTCACCATGCAAAATTCCAAACATTTTTACTGTAGCATTTTGAAGTTATGGATCCATGAATTTGACATATATGACAGTACAGTTAGAATAACTATTGCATTGTTGGCCCATTGGGAGGCGCTATATCTCGGCTGCCTTTATGGGTGCGTTCACAGGTCCACGAGCGCATTATACCCAGTGTGCCTGACTGGCACTATGCAAACTACCAGACATTTTTACTGTAGCATTTTGAAGTTATTGATTCATGAATTTGACATATATGACAGTACATTTAGAAGAGCTATTGCAAGTGTTGGCCCATTTGGAGGCTCTATATTTCGGCTGCATTTACGGATGCGTTCACAGTTCCACTGGGGCATTACCCAGTGTGCCTGACTGTCACTATGCAAAATTCCAGAAATTTTACTGTAGCATTTTGAAGTTATGGATCCATGAATTGGACATATATATATTGAAATTGTCATCCTGGGTGCATGTCCACTGTGAGAGACATAATCTAAAAAAAATAATCCAGAAATCACAATGTATGATTTTTTTAACTATTTATTTATGATACAGCTGCAAATAAGTATTTGAACACCTGAGAAAATCAATGTTAATATTTGGTACAGTAGCCTTTGTTTGCAATTACAGAGGTCAAACGTTTCCTGTAGTTTTTCACCAGGTTTGCACACACTGCAGGAGGGATTTTGGCCCACTCCTCCACACAGATCTTCTCTAGATCAGTCAGGTTTCTGGCCTGTCGCTGAGAAACACAGAGTTTGAGCTCCCTCCAAAAATTCTCTATTGGGTTTAGGTCTGGAGACTGGCTAGGCCACGCCAGAACCTTGATATGCTTCTTACAGAGCCACTCCTTGGTTATCCTGGCTGTGTGCTTCGGGTCATTGTCATGTTGGAAGACCCAGCCATGACCCATCTTCAATGCTCTAACTGAGGGAACGAGGTTGTTCCCCAAAATCTCGCAATACATGGCCCCAGTCATCCTCTCCTTAATACAGTACAGTTGCCCTGTCCCATGTGCAGAAAAACACCCCCAAAGCATGATGCTACCACCCCCATGCTTCACAGTAGGGATGGTGTTCTTGGGATAGTACTCATCATTCTTCTTCCTTTTGGTCTCATCTGACCACATGACTTTCTCCCATGACTCCTCTGGATCATCCAAATGGTCATTGGCAAACTTAAGACGGGCCTTGACATGTGCTGGTTTAAGCAGGGGAACCTTCTGTGCCATGCATGATTTCAAACCATGACATCTTAGTGTATTACCAACAGTAACCTTGGAAACGGTGGTCCCAGCTCTTTTCAGGTCATTGACCAGCTCCTCCCGTGTAGTTCTGGGCTGATTTCTCACCTTTCTTAGGATCATTGAGACCCCACGAGGTGAGATCTTGCATGGAGCCCCAGTCCGAGGGAGATTGACAGTCATGTTTAGCTTCTTCCATTTTCTAATGATTGCTCCAACAGTGGACCTTTTTTCACCAAGCTGCTTGGCAATTTCCCCGTAGCCCTTTCCAGCCTTGTGGAGGTGTACAATTTTGTCTCTAGTGTCTTTGGACAGCTCTTTGGTCTTGGCCATGTTAGTAGTTGGATTCTTACTGATTGTATGGGGTGGACAGGTGTCTTTATGCAGCTAACGACCTTAAACAGGTGCATCTAATTTAGGATAATAAATGGAGTGGAGGTGGACATTTTAAAGGCAGATACTTATTTGCAGCTGTATCATACAAATAAATAGTTTAAAAAAATCATATATTGTGATTTTTCTGGATTTTTTTTTTTTAGATTATGTCTCTCACAGTAGACATGCACCTACAATATTAATTTCAGACCCCTCCATGATTTCCAAGTGGGAGAACTTGCAAAATAGCAGGGTGTTCAAATACTTATTTACCTCACTACAGGGAGTGCAGAATTATTAGGCAAATGAGTATTTTGACCACATCATCCTCGTTATGCATGTTGTCTTACTCCAAGCTGTATAGGCTGGAAAGCCTACTACCAATTAAGCATATTAGGTTATGTGCATCTCTGTAATGAGAAGGGGTGTGGTCTAATGACATCAACACCCTATATCAGGTGTGCATAATTATTAGGCAACTTCCTTTCCTTTGGCAAAATGGGTCAAAAGAAGGACTTGACAGGCTCAGAAAAGTCAAAAATAGTGAGATATATTGCAGAGGGATGCAGCAGTCTTAAAATAGCCAAGCTTCTGAAGCGTGATCATCGAACAATCAAGCGTTTCATTCAAAATAGTCAACAGGGTCGCAAGAAGCATGTGGAAAAACCAAGGCGCAAAATAACTGCCCGTGAACTGAGAAAAGTCAAGCGTGCAGCTGCCAAGATGCCACTTGCCACCAGTTTGGCCATATTTCAGAGCTGCAACATCACTGGAGTGCCCAAAAGCACAAGGTGTGCAATACTCAGAGACATGGCCAAGGTAAGAAAGGCAGAAAGTCGACCACCACTGAACAAGACACACAAGCTGAAACGTCAAGACTGGGCCAAGAAATATCTCAAGACTGATTTTTCTAAGGTTTTATGGGCTGATGAAATGATAGTGAGTCTTGATGGGCCAGATGGATGGGCCCGTGGCTGGATTGGTAAAGGGCAGAGAGCTCCAGTCCGACTCAGACGCCAGCAAGGTGGAGGTGGAGTACTGGTATGGGCTGGTATCATCAAAGATGAGCTTGTGGGGCCTTTTCGGGTTGAGGATGGAGTCAAGCTCAACCCCCAGTCCTACTGCCAGTTTCTGGAAGACACCTTCTTCAAGCAGTGGTACAGGAAGAAGTCTGCATCCTTCAAGAAAAACATGATTTTCATGCAGGACAATGCTCCATCACACGCGTCCAAGTACTCCACAGCGTGGCTGGCAAGAACGGGTATAAAAGAAGAAAATCTAATGATATGGCCTCCTTGTTCACCTGATCTGAACCCCATTGAGAACCTGTGGTCCATCATCAAATGTGCGATTTACAAGGAGGGAAAACAGTACACCTCTCTGAACAGTGTCTGGGAGGCTGTGGTTGCTGCTGCACGCAATGTTGATGGTGAACAGATCAAAACACTGACAGAATCCATGGATGGCAGGCTTTTGAGTGTCCTTGCAAAGAAAGGTGGCTATATTGGTCACTGATTTGTTTTTGTTTGGTTTTTGAATGTCAGAAATGTATATTTGTGAATGTTGAGATGTTATATTGGTTTCACTGGTAAAAATAAATAATTGAAATGGGTATAAATTTGTTTTTTGTTAAGTTGCCTAATAATTATGCACAGTAATAGTCACCTGCACACACAGATATCCCCCTAAAATAGCTAAAACTAAAAACCACTTCCAAAAATATTCAGCTTTGATAATTAATGAGTTTTCTGTGTTCATTGACAACATGGTTGTTGTTTAATTATTAATGTTGTAAAATTAATCCTCAAAAATACAACTTGCCTAATAATTCTGCACTCCCTGTATATGTGTATATATATATATATATATATATATATATATATATATATATATATATATATATATATATATATATATATATATATATATATATATATATATATATATATATATAATCTCCTATATATGTAGCCTACCTTCACTGTTGCGTTAGGATTTTGCCAAGACGTCTTAAATTAAAAAACGTAGCTTTTTCCAGTAAGGGTTTATGCAATATTCATCAACAATAAACCTATGCTCCAATTACTAAGTAGCTACACTGTAACTAACCATGCTTGAAGACTCGAAAGATGTCTAAACAAGTCTACAGGCAAGTGAAGGGAACTACTTGATGCATTACATTTCAGTATAAGTACGCTGTGTTGCAAACGTCCGCCAAACATTATTTAACTACATAACTATCAATTATGCATAGTTTATGATGACAAAAAACAAACATTATATGCATGTTGCATAACATGTTGCATGGTGACAGTCAAGTTCATGGGGAATAAGGCTCCAATTCAAAATTGAACGCACCCGCAAAGGCAGCGGAGATATAGCGCCGCCAATTGGGCCAATAGAGCAATTTCTAATGTAACTGTTCCGTCACATCTGTCAAATTTGTAGATTCATAACTTCCATCACATGTCAAATTTATAGATACTTAACTCAATAATGCTACAGTAAAATTACTTATAATGTTGCATGGTGACAGTCAAGTTCATGGGGAATAAGGCTCCAGTTCAAATTTGATCGCACCCTCAAAGGCAGCGGAGATATAGCGCCTCCAAACGGGCCAACAATGCAATAGCTCTTCAAAATATAATGTTGTTTGTCAAATTCATGAATCCATAAATTAAAAACACTACAGTAAAAATGTCTGAAAATTTGAATGATGATAGTCAAGCATAATGGGTATAAAGCAGAAATGCAACTTTGAACGCACCCATAAAGACCCCTGAGATATAGCGCCTCAAATTGGGCCAACAATGCAATAGTTATCAACTATACTGTCATATATGTCAAATTCATGAATCCATAACTTCAAAATGCTACAGTAAAAATGTCTGGAATTTTGCATGGTGACAGTCAGGCACACTGGGTATAATACGCCAGTAGAACTGTAAACCCGCCATGTGCTGACAGAGAAGTCTATAAAGATGAGGAAAATTCATGGGTTGCTCCACTCCCATTCAAGCTGCCAAGGCAATATCTTCCAAACAATCGCCCAAAAGCTGTGGAACGCTTCAATTCACTTTTTCAATTCACTTTTAGTCTACATTGATCATGCAGAAATAGCTCCTTCACTTGGTACCAATGAACAGTGTTGGTATTTACCTTCTTTCGGCGTATACCATCCAAAAAAGCCATCCCAGATCCGAGTGGTCTTTGACTCGAGCGCTCAATGCAAAGGTGCATCACTGAACAAGGTTCTCTTAATGGGTCCTGACCTCAACAACAGCCTCCTCGGAGTCCTCATGCGTTTTCGCAAAGAGCCTGTCGCCTTCATGGTAGACATTGAACAAATGTTTCACTGCTTTAAAGTTCGACCTGCAGACAGAAACCACCTCAGATTCCTCTGGTTTCATGAAAACAACCCAGAGGATGAGGTCGTGGAATACCGTAAGAAGGTACACATGTTTGGGAACAGTCCCTCTCCAGCAGTGGCCATTTACTGTCTCCGTCGGGCAGCTCAAGAAGGAGAAGAGGAATTCGGTCAAGACGCCCGCCAGTTCGTGGAGCAAGATTTTTATATGGATGATGGATTGAAATCTCTACCCTCCCCAGAGATGGCAATCGACCTGTTAAGAAGGACACAGGACATGCTGGCTGGATCTAATTTGAAGTTGCATAAATTGGCTTCAAACAGCAAAGAAGTTATGAGAGCTTTCCCATCTGTGGATTACACCAGCTCGCTGAAAGAACTGGATTTAGGTGTCAGCTCACTTCCTATGCAACGCAGTCTCGGCTTGCTTTCGAATCTGGACACAGACTGCTTCAACTTCAATGTCCAGAAGGAGAAAAGGCCTTATACTAGACGTGGACTACTGTCATGTTTGTCAAACAGTTTGTACGACCCACTGGGATTTGTGGCCCCTATCACAGTCCTAGGCAAAATACTACTGAGGGAACTAGCTGAGAACGCTGCTAACTGGGATGCGCCCTTACCTGTGAACATACAAAAGGTGTGGGAGGAATGGAGTGATTCTCTGGTAGAACTGCAGCATGTACAAGTCCCAAGAAGCTATGGCCCCTGGGTTTTTTCTGACGCTTCCGAGAAAGTAATTGCAGCAGTTGCTTACCTAAAAACTGTTGACTCAGATGGTAACTGGCAATTGGGGTTCATCACAGGCAAAGCAAGGCTAGCGCCACAACCAGAGCACACTATACCTCGTCTGGAACTCTGTGCGGCTGTCTTGGCCTTGAACATGATGGAAACAATCACTGCAGAGATTGCTGTCAAATTCAATGCGATTAACTTCTACACAGATAGTAGAGTAGTCCTTGGTTATATCTACAATGAGAAACGTAGATTTCATGTCTATGTAAGCAATTGTGTACAGAGAATCCGGAACAGCACCAATCATGAACAATGGCATTATGTGAGCTCAGAGCATAATCCATCTGATGTTGCAACACGACCAATAGCTCCAATCAAATTGCAGAACACCATCTGGTTCAGTGGACCGGCATTCTTGCAACACCCCAAAACAGAGACATTTTCTAGAGAACCCTTTGCACTTGTTGATCCTGATCGAGATTCAGAAGTTCGTCCAGAAGTAACAGTGTTGTATACCAGGGTCTCAAAACGCTTTGAATGCTTTTCGGACTGGAGCCGACTGATCAGAGCTGTTGGAAAGCTGATTCATATTGCACGCTCTTATAAGCAGGGCCCAAACGACACCCCTCAGACATGCAAAGGATGGCACTGTTGTAAAATGCCTCTCAGTGCTGACACAATACTTCAGAGCACAGAAGTTGTCATACGAACAGTACAGCAGGAAACGTATGCTGATGAGCTGCATTGCCTCAAACGAAACAAACCACTTCCCAAAACCAGCACACTTCGGAAACTAGACCCCTTCATTGATCAGAGCGGATTGTTGAGGGTCGGAGGTCGTCTGGTTAAAGCGGATCTAGGTTCTGAAGAAAAAAGACCCCTCATCATACCTGGTAGGAACCACGTAGCATTACTTCTAACACGACACTTTCATGAGCAAACGCATCATCAGGGTCGCCACTTCACAGAGGGAGCGATAAGATCTGCCGGCTACTGGATAATGGGAGGCAAAAGACGTGTGAACGGTCTCATCCATTTCTGCGTTATATGCCGCAGACTCAGGAGAGGCTGCGAGACTCAAAAGATGGCAGATCTGCCCGCTGACAGGCTCAACGCAGAACCTCCCTTCACACATGTGGGATTAGATGTGTTTGGACCCTGGTCAGTGCTATTCACGTGTCTAAGTATCAGAGCCATTCATATAGAAGTGATTGAGTCCATGGATACCTCCAGCTTCATTAATGCGTTAAGGAGGTTTCTGGCAATCCGGGGTCCAGTGAAACACATTCGCTCCGACAGAGGGACTAATTTCATTGGAGCTTGTAAGGACTTGCAAATTCCTTCCAACATTGATGAAAAGGCAGTGAAACAATTCCTGTCAGATCACAGCTGCTTATGGACGTTCAACCCTCCGCATGCGTCGCATATGGGCGGTGCATGGGAAAGGATGATTGGCATTGCTCGCAGGATCTTGGATTCTATGCTTCTTCAGATGACATCCCCCCCAAACTCACGCATGAGGTACTCTCTACCTTCATGGCTGAGGTCACTGCCATTATAAACAACAGACCACTGATACCTGTGTCAACCGATCCAACAGATCCTTTCATCCTCACACCTGCCACATTACTTACCCAAAAGACTGGTACTAGCTTAGTTCCACCTGGGGACTTTGGAAAGCCTGACTTGTACAAACAACAGTGGCGTACAGTGCAAAGCCTCACAAATACATTTTGGGACAGATGGCGTAAACAGTACCTTGCAACCCTTCAGCATAGACGAAAATGGCAACATCAAAAGCCCAACATTTCCAAAGGATGCATAGTTCTGCTCAAGGACTCTCAGTCTCAATGGAACGATTGGCCCCTGGGCATCATAACGGAAACTTACCCCAGCCAAGATGGGCGAGTACGTAAAGTACAAGTGAAAATCATTGGGAAGGATGGACCGAAACTGTTTCTGAGACCGATTAATGAGATAGTACTCCTCCTTCAGGAAGATTCTGGACAGACTATTCAGGTCTGAACTCAAGTAAGAAAGTTTGATATTCACGGAATACCAGACAGGGAGTGTGCTGTTCTCTATGAACATTCTGCATTTATTGTATGATTCTTTTAATAAGTTGTAGTAAAGTGACCCCTTCTGTTCAGAGTTAAGTATTGCATTTAATATTATTTTGAGTCCTTCTATGATGACATCACAAATGTGAGCCTAGTTTCAGCAACAGCAAGGAAGAGCATGCGGTCATGGCTACTATTGCTCCTTGATTTAAATTGGTTTGAAGGCACTTTCGGTATGTAGATATTGCTACTTTCATAATTTCTATGCATATTCACTTTAAATTGTTATCTTAAATGACAAATGTAGATGTATTCTTTATTTTGTGAATTGTATGATAGATTTCTGATAAAGTTGAAGCTAACTTTGTGATATAAAGAAACTTTGTTGTAATATTTGAACATGTAGATGTTGTGCACTTACAGTAGAATTTCGAATTTTGTATTTTTGAAGTTTTACGTTATTCCTTGGGCAACAGTAAAGTTTGGAAATCAATCCTTGCGTCTGTTGTCTTTGGGAGGCGTTATCTGACTGCATACTCAAGCAAGGCGTTTGAGATAAAGGGCAGAACACACCACATTAAGGCACCCGAGATATAGCGCCTCCAAACGGGCCAACAATGCATTGGCTCATCAAACTGTAATGTTGTTTGTCAAATTCATGAATCCATAAATTAAAAAATGTCTGAACATTTGAATGATGATAGTCAAGCATAGTGGGTATAAAGCACCAATGCAACTTTGAACGCACCCATAAAGGCAGCCGAGATATAGCGCCTCCAAATGGGCCAACAATGCAATAGTTATTCTTACTGTCATGTATGTCAAATTCATGAATCCATAACTTCAAAATGCTACAGTAAAAATGGCTGAAATTTTGCATAGTGACAGTCAAGCACACTGGGTACAATGTCCCAGTGGAACTGTGAACGCACCCATAAAGGCAGCCGAGATATAGCGCCTCCAAATGGGCCAACAATGCAATAGCTATTCTAACTGTATTGTCATATATGTCAAATTCATGAATCCATAACTTCAAAATGCTACAGTAAAAATGTCTGGTATTTTGCATGGTGACAGTCAATCACACTGGGTATAATGTCCCAGGGGAACTGTGAACGCACCCATAAAGGCAGCCAAGATATAGCGCCTCCAAATGGGCCAACAATGCAATAGCTATTCTAACTGTATTGCCATATATGTCAAATTCATGAATCCATAACTTCAAAATGCTACAGTAAAAATCTTTGAAAATTTGAATGATGATATTCAAGCACAATGGGTATAAAGCACCAGTGACATTTTTTACTTCCCCAAATTGGTCCACAATGTCAGATTGGGTCCATAACATCAAAATGGTACAGTAACCAATGGCTCTTTCAAGTCAATTTAATTAATCAATTAAATCAGAAAGTACCGTTGTAAGATATTACAAATTATTGTAATATCTTATAATCAGTATTGACAAATATCATATATCCATTTAAGCAAAAGTAGTTTGCATTTCAAAGCAATGATAACGTGATCATACATTTTGTATTTCATCCATATTTGATGTTCTGGAGACCTTGCAGGGGTAGGTGTCATCTGGTGTTGGTTCATCTGAAGTCTTCGGAGGCTGGATCCAAGCTGGAGCTGGCATTAATTTCTAGTTACCTTACCTTTTATTGATTTATTAATGCATTCAAAGCATTCAAGTGCAATAATTGAAGAATGATGTAATTATATTTTATGAACATTTGTATTTTTTACAGTAGTCTTCACTGATATTTCTGTGTTAATTACCGTTTAAAATAGTTTATTATTCTTTTCTGAAAATAGACACAATATTTTGTTACTGATGGATTTGAATATTGGGGGGGTTTGAATATTACCTCCCCCCATCCCCCCCCATAAACTACGCCCCTGGCAGGAAGGACAATGAAGGAGGTGTCATTGCTATAGGTGAATGTGTTAACATTGCATGTGTTCTATAAATTTCATAGCTTGTAATTTTTCTGTAAACCAGACTCTTTCCATTTAGATCAAGAGCTTTTTCTTTCATAAGCATCTTGAATTCTTGGTAAGAGGAAGGATGTTAAGTCTGAGTATACATATAGTCTTTGGTGATTCATTCCTTCCACATGTTCTCTCACATTCATGTTTTATTTAGATTTTGAGGCCAACTCTTGCCATTAATAACATTTGGCTGCTTAGTTTCTCATGGTCACTTCTCCAAAATGCTGATATCGTCCTGTTGTTCTGTACACAACAACATGTGGTTAATCTCAGGAAAGTTCTCAGCAATGTTATTTTAGTTATTTCCATCTAGGCAGTAACGTACAAAATACAAATCCCTGTGTAGTTAGTTAAACTCTAAACCTTTAAATCTAAACTTTTAAAGTTCAGACAAAGGAGCTTATCAATGATAGTTTCTCCCAGGTTTTAGACTGTTTCCGTAAGTTTCATCCATCTGTTCTAACCCGGTTTTCCTAACCACTTTAACTTTGCCTCTTGCATGATGTGTATGTATGTTTTATATATGTTAATAACATTTGTGCACATTATATGTTTGGTTCTGACTTCCTGCCTGCAAACAAATTGTTACTTAAATTATCGATCTTGTTATGCGTTCTAAACGCTTATGTAAATACAAAGGAAGGATTATTTTTCTGTGGTCATGAAAAATACCCACTTCTTGGAATTAATTAATAATCAATACTGAGCATTGACAGGATGAACTGATTGATTGATTGTAATGTTAATGTAGCTACATCAAGCTAATCTCATTAACTGATTCAATTATTCATAATTAATCATAATGAATTATGAATAATTACTAATATTTCCCCTCTTAGCTAATTCGCTACACTTCCATGTTCTTCCAACACTGTAAAACATTTCAGGCCTCTCCAATTCAAAATTTTCTAGTGACTGTGGTCACATCTACATTTTTCAATTGGCCAATTTGAATTTCTGTGAATTTCAGTCTGTTAACATGGGCTCAATCAGAAATAATATGTTGAGCCAATGGAATTGGAATTTACCAAATTGTGATGTTGGTCCAATTACAGTTTTTCTCCATTGGTTTGGCTCATTTCTTGAAACAGAAATTACATTCTAAAAACAACATGGACAAATCTCCAAACCACTTGGCAATTGTTCACAACAGAATAGCATTTCTCAATCATTTCATCAAATTGCAAATGTCTAAGTACATGTCTCAATGTCTCAGTACATCTTTGCAAATGATTAAGTACAGTTAGCCTACATTTAGCACAATTTCCAAGTGAATAGATCTTGTTGATCTAAACAGATTGTTAGATTTTCAGTCTAATGGTCATTCGCTCCAAAACGTATCAGCGTCATTTCATTGTATAAGTCATCACATGCACAATAGTCTGTTCAATTGTCAAAATTAGTCAAGAACATAATACCATGAATACCATATATGAATCCCTAAGAAATTTTATCAATTTATTACAGCAATTGACAGTCAGGTGAAACTAGAACTTGACTAATGAAGGAGGACTTTCACACATCTCAGATGACCAATCAAACAGTATGTTTAGTTACCTGACAGGTGCTGTCCATGACTGTGAAAGCTGCCAAACTAATATGTAAAGAGCTTGACCATGCAGGACCAGTACAATTTCTGAACAGGGAGGCACCTGGCCAAGTAAATGAACAAGGGCAACTGCCTGCTTGAGGAAGAGGAAAAGTGAGGATGAGAGGGGGAGCCCGTGGAGGTTGAGGGGTAGAGAGGGAGAGGGGAAGGGGAAGAGAGGGGAAGGGGAAGAGAGGGGTAGAGAGGGGAAGGGGAAGAGAGGGGTAGAGAGGGGAAGGGGAAGAGAGGGGTAGAGAGGGACAGGGGAAGGGGAAGAGAGGGGTAGAGAGGGGAAGAGAGGGGAAGGGGTAAAGAGGGGAAAAGAGGGGAAGAGGGGGGTAGGAAGAGGTAGACCTGGAGTAGGATGTGGCCAAAGAAGACGGGGACCAAATTTATCAGATGCGATTCTACTGAGTACCCATGGGTTGACATTGAGAGAGGCTGGACAGAGACTTCAGCCCAACCTCAGCAGATATACAGTTTTTCTCCATTTGTTTGGCTCATTTCTTGAAACAGAAATTTACATTCTCAAAATTGTAAGATCATTTGGCAAAACAGTCTTACAGTTCAGGGACGAAGAGATTGCACAAAGGAACGAAGCATTTTGGGGGCACTGACTGTTTAAATGAGAAGGAAATTTAGTTTTGACACATGAGTGAACTGTTTTGGGAGAGGTATGAGCTTTTGCAGGTGAACCATGGTGTTGTGCCAAACCATCCACGTTATTTTGGCAAAAGCACCAAGAGTGTTGAGAACGTCCGGTCTGTTTCAAGAAATGACCAAAGCAATGAGAAGGATCTTTGCCATTTTCGTGGCACTGACTATTTATATGGGAAAGGAATTTAGTTCTGAAGCTTGAGTGAACAGTTTTTGGAGAGATATTAGCTTTTGCAAGTGAGCTATAGTGTTGTGCTGAACTGAACTGTAAGACTGTTTTGCCAAATGATCTTACAATTTTGAGAATGTAATTTCTGTTTCAAGAAATGAGCCAAACCAATGGAGAAAAACTGTAAATATTTTAAATTGTAGTAACAATTGTGTATTCATCACTGTCCCAAAAGACAAAAAATATGAAAAACATAAATATATTAAGCAAAATACAGAACACAGACAACAGGGTTAACATTTTATCACATCACTTAATAACAAGTCAATTCCAACATAGGATACTTGGTGACCGTGAAAATACCTTATTTTAAACAAGGAAAATCTCTGAATACATTCAAGAAGTCTTCTGTATAACAGGATGTTTTAATGTGGTGAAGAAAAAGTGACACTGCATAGGCTAAAAACCTGCAAATAAAAATAAAAACGAGCATTAATGACAAAGTTCCCCTGGTCTAACAGAACAGTCACTGACAGATGCCCATAATCATTTCTCTGTTCTTGTTCACTGGTGCGGGTTCTGCACCGGACTTCTTCTTGACAGTCAAAACGGTGTTACGTCATGAAAGTGTGGACTGGTAGGAAGGCCGCAAGGGTTTAGGGTGCCATTTGGGACAGGGCCTTAATGCCTTGCAGAGTGGGGCTGGTTGGGTCAAGGGTTGGTTGGCACACAGTTCAATTCCAGTACACTAGAGGGTGTTGCCAAAAAAAACTCATTAAAATGACTGCCAACTTGACCTGAACACACCCATTTACTAAAATCATCAAACTGTCACTAACTATTGAGGTGAGGACAACTTTTCTATTTTACAGTGTCAAAACAAAAAAATGGAATCATCTATATTTTAATATGAAATTTAAAAGTCTCTGATGAGCTATGCGGCTAACATCATGTCAGTAAAGAGGTGTGTCCTAATGTGGGTGGGGTTGGTTAACACACTGAGTTGTGGGGTTGGTTGACACTATGGTTGACACACGTGCCAACCAACATGATAAATATTACATATTATATGCTGCATGTATATAAATATATTTATGCATTACAGTTTTTCTGAATGCTTAAGCACATTTTTTGTAACTATTGGCTATTTTTGCAAAACTCTACACACAAATAAGAAAACCTTTCACCCAATTATCAAAACATTGTAGTTCTCTTGCAAAAGCAAACACAGCTAGATTAACTCTTCACACCTTCGTAAAAATGGTGTTTTCGTATCAAACAGTAAACACAAGCCATCATCTACTAAGCACACAATGTGCCAACTACACACTGATGGTATGAATACAAAACACATCTGGCTTTTGCTTTCTCTGTGTACAGATGTCAATTTGAGGTCATACTTTTGTCATAGTGTCATGTAAACATACAAGGATCCAAACTTCAAGTATTGGTGTTTATGCTCATCAAAACCAAGACAAAGTCAGAACACAAAATAGTAATTTCACAAAAAAAACAACAACAACAACAAAAAAACAATCAGCCTACATCATGTCGTCTTTCTGGGTCCGGTCACACAATTTCGTCCACATCGCATGCAATATCCTCCAGTCCAAGGCACCGGGGAAAATATCTCCTTGAATGCCGTATCCAGGCCTGACATGATGCCTGGTCAATATCTCCACATGCCTCCTCCATTGCCTCTAAAAGGGCTACCTGTTGATGAGGATGACGGTCGTACACTTTCCAGCGCCAGGCAGAGAAGAACTCCTCGATGGGATTTAAGAATGGAGAGTATGGAGGGAGGTTGAGTGCCATGAAGAATGGGTGGTCTGTAAACCAGTTGCGGACCAAAGCAGCCCTATGGAAACTAACATTGTCCCATATGATGACATATTGGGTATGCTCTGGTCTCTGAACAGTGAGCATGTCATGCAAGGTGTCCAGGAATGCAATAATGTGTGCAGTGTTGTATGGGCCTATGGTTGCATGATGGTGAACAACACTTTGGCTTATAGCTGCACACATGGTTATGTGGAAAAACGGAAAAACAACAAAAATAATGACTATTATTGTTGTTCAATTTGAGCCTCTGACGCCACGACGCATGCGCGAAAACTGAGATTAGTAGTAGTAGAAGAAGAACGCAGTTTTCGCGCATGCGTCGTGGCGTCAGAGGCTCAAATTGAACAACAATAATAGTGGGATAAAGTCGTTATTTTTGTTGTTTTTCCGCTCAAAAAGTATTTTCGTCGCATGATAGACTTAATACAGAGCAACTGTAGTCATTTGGACTCCTTAAATGACGTTTTTACTTACTATTCTGGGCCATCAAGTTTCATTCCCTCTGAAAGCCTATGGAGGAGTGAGACAGCTCTCAGATTTCATCAAAAATATACTAAATTATGTTCCGAAGATGAACGAAGGTCTTACATGGTTGGAACAACATGAGGGTGAGTAATTACTGACAGAATTTTCAATTTTGGGTGAACTAACCCTTTAAGATAACCAGGAAATATTAGCGTCCACATCAGCAGACATATTGTGTTTATTCTAAGCACGTGCTTGTCTGTCGCTTTAAATGCTCGAGCTTGTTAAAGCAGGATGGATTGTGATTGGCTGACAATGTTTATCGTTCATCAGCTGGATAAAATCGTTCTTAAGGTGATTGCAAAAATATCGTTATACAGTTGTGGTGTGAACTCTATTATTCTTTATTGAGAGCGATTTTTATAACAGCTATATCTTTATCGTTATCTTTATAGTTATCGTCCTTGATGTGAACGGTCCTCTCGTCCTTTCCTCACTGGTCATGACTCATGGCTATATTAATTTTAATATGCACTAAGATTAATAAATGAAAGAACTGATCAATAAATTCTTGAAAGAATGCACCAGTTGGTTGTGATTTAGAAAAATATTTATGATGATGCACAAATTAATGAAACCAAAACGTAAATATTTAAAGCAAGTTTTATGTCAAATATAAAATACAATGGAATATCACATAGAATTAAGGAGAATATTGTATTAAAGTAAAGACTGTTTTACAATAAGACACAAAAATTTGATAAAAAAAATAAAATAAATACATTTATCGTACATGTATTCTTGCAATAAATAAAATATAAATTAATATACTATAAAAAAAGTTACAGAGAATAAAACAGATAATACCCAGTCAAAAAACAACAACAACTAACTTTCTGGAGCACTACTCCTTTTTTTTAAGGGATGCATCGATATTAAAATTTGGTCGATACAGATAACCGATTTATTGGCCAATAAATATTTTTGGAGCCTGATTACAAAAACAAAAGTCTCACCATTAAAAGCCATGTCCCAAGCACACAATTATAATGATGTTCTCATTATACTTTTATGTAGCCAATATGACAGACTTGCACTGCACATGTTGCACTTAACTGTATTTTCTTTTTTTAATGTGATTCCAATCATATCTCAAGCAATTCAAAAACATCATGACAAACAGTGTGCATCTGAAGTGTCTTGGCCGATACCGATATGGTGGCTGATATATCACGCACCCCTGTTATTTTTAGATGGATTTCAAATGTATAGTTATTGCCACTAACAATTTTAGAAAGGAACAGAAGACAAAATACACCATTTGCAGTTGTCACAAACTGAACATAAAAAAATAAAATAAATAATAATAATAATATATATATATATATATGTGTGTGTGTGTATCCTTCATACGCCTAAAAACTGGTATCACTGTCCAATAATAGCAGGAACTTGTAATTATAACTCTGTCAAATATGATTCCTATTGATTGAAACAAGTAGCTGCCATATATATTCGGAATTGCCTAAATAATTGGCATGTGCATTCAGTGCAGACCAAAACATTACCCTGAGTGGCTAAGCATTTACATTTCTGCTGTAAAGTGACCCTGCCATAGTTAATCCTTCTGCGGATACCTGGAGCCTGCTGTATATGTGGGTAAACCAGTATGCATTGAGATCCAATGGTTGTAGTTGGTGACTTTTGTATAAACACCCGGGTTAAACTTTTCTGCACACTCTTTTCCCCAGCTAATGATACCGAATAAGAACATGGTGTTATTAACTTCACACACCAGAGGACCTCCTGAGTCACCCTGAAAGCAGAAAAAAGTAAACACATTCATATGTGTATTTCGTACAGTTTCTGATATTCATCCATCATTAGTAAAATATTTTCTTGTTTACCTTGCAAGCATCTTCATCCCAGTCTCTACCAACTGCGCACAGCATGTTCTCATTAACCTCGTACTCAATGTAATATTTGTGCTGGCAAGCGTTCTGGGAAATAAGCTTCACCTGAGCCTGTTTCAGATGTCGCGAGTACTCGAAGTTACCTTTAAAAAAAGAGATTAAAAAGCAATGATGACATGTATCTTATCTCCTGATTTTGGCATTCTACGTTGACGTCCAGAGTGACTACTAAAATGTATGTTATCTGCTACATTTTTGAGATCCAGTACAGTATGTGATATAATAATTATACAATTATGATATGATTATGCCAGTTTGTGTTATATTTCATATCATAGATCAACTTTGTGGACACGCATGTTGCCTTCATATCTTGTTGTTGCAGGAAAGTGATCATTGTTATTTTCCTAGTCTAGGATACACTATCAGCATACAGCCTGATGTGTCATCTTACCCTTTTGATGCCTTCCATAGCCAGCAATCTCACAGTAGAATCCTGTGGGAAGCATCTGCTGGAAAGGGGGAAGACATGCAGTTCTCACAGAGTTCGTCCTCACTGCGCATTGTCCATTGCCGTCCACTATCTTCAACAGGGCTAAAGGAAGTCAATTTGCACTTTTAATTGCTGAAATAATACAATATAAGGCAAATCATAAAATATAAGGCGAGCTTACCAATGTCGTTAGAATAGTTTTCAATTGTGTAGTCATAGTTCTCATGGACCACAAGTTCGCTCACATTGAAACGCTGCTCTTTGACAGGGTTGGTTTCATTGATGACATTCTTTCCCAGAATGACAGAGTATCTCTTTTTTTTTGTGTCATTACTATTCAAAAAACAAAGAAACAATAAAATGATATATATTATATTATAAATTAAACAATATAATTATATAATATTTTATATAAATTTATATTATATATTTCATTTTATGCGCCAATGCAATGACACTACATTACGCATTAAGCAATTGTATTGCATACTTGATTCGGATCACGGCATTCAGTGGTCCGATATTTCCTAATATTCGCTGTTGCCCAACTTCTTGGTTTACAACTGACTAACTAACTAAAACTTTCTTTGCAATCTAAAGGCAAGTCTCCAACTGCTGGACTGTTTAATAGTTGCTAAATAACTAGTTTTACTTTTCTGTCCTACTGATTTTTACTGCCAACTGGTGGCATCTTACTAGTGAAAATTAGCACAGAGAACTTTATTATTAGGTAATATTACTGTAATAGCCTACTGTTGCAGTGTTTGTCTTATTGATAAGCCAATTGTTTTGTACGTTGTAGTGGACTATTTATTCTTAGCGGAAGCTTTAGGATAATATTTTAATATTGCCTCTTGGTAGCCATCTCTGTTTGAAATCTGCAATTGCAGTTATTTGCGTAATCATCATTAAGGCTAATTTATACTTCTGCGTCGGACCTGCGCCGTAGGCTACATGTCGATTTTCATTTATACTTCTGCGTCCTTGTCCGCGTCGACGTGCAGTACACATGCAGAGGGAGCATGTGTACCCCTGAGGGAGGGGTTCTGGCAGACAAATCAGAGCCCTTGCTTGATGCGTTGTTACTTTTTTGGAGAGGTGCACGTCAGGGTACGTCGTAGGCTACGTGTGCAACACACAGCCTACGACGTAGCTACAGTGTACTCTCGGATCGGCACGGCTCCTCAGCACGGATGAATCTAATGTTTTGAGTAGTTTTCATTCACCGCCCCGGTGTGGATATCGTGTGTGGTGAGGATGCTGCCACCTGGAGATAGTCTTGAACACTGGCTAGTTGTGTACTTTCTAAAAAATGGATTTTTAACCAAAAAAGGTTACGGACTGCAGCTTTAAATAAGGTCAGACTTTTCAGTTAATAACAGGTTGACATACCCGGCAGGAAAGCAGTGGGCTGCTGTGAGGACCCAGCATGGAGCAATGAGGGTTCCTCCACAAATGAACCCATCTCCGTTGAAGATAGCAGCAATCCAAGGCTGTGACTCAATATTTGATCTAATTCCTCCTATTATCTTTGTATTGCCGTTTAAGCGGTGCTCCCCACACGTTGATTCTGATTAATACATGAGAAACATCAGAAACATGAAGTGCACAAGGAAAGAAACAGCATTCTAAGATATCCCAGTTAAGGGTTTTCTTAATATTGCCATTTAAATGATTTTTGCTTAGAATGGACATTAAAAAAATAAACTGATCAAATAGTTACCTGTGTCCTGCTTTGATGGTTCAGGTGTTGGTGGACTCTTGGCTGCATGAGCAATAATAGATCATATTAGTCAATCTGTCAGTATTACCCATGACTTAAATGAGCAAAAGAGATGCACTTCTACTTACTCGGCTTTGTTTCCATGCTGGGAATGTCACAATATTCCCGTACATAACGGTTTATTTTCCGTACAATGCACCATGGCTGAGCCCTGTTATCTGGATTTCTGAAAAAGCAAAATATTCAGGAGGTCAGAGGTCTCACCCTAGTTTTTTTTAAAATCTTACAATATAATAGTGTCAGTCAATAGTGTATGTTACACTCCATAAATGGGCAACAAAAACATAAATGTAAATAAAGAATACCTGCAGTAGTTATGATAGCAATTCCTGTAGGAGATGTAACGTCTGTTCTGGATGTAATTCCACGGCACACACTTCCCTCCATTGATGGTCACTGACACTTTGCCTCTGTATGCATTACTTGCATCAAGTATGCACTTATCTGAGAATAGAAAAGTAATGAATAAACATTAAAATGCTACAAATACAACTTTATGCTGTATCAAATAACACGTTCTTGGAAAAATTTTAATCTAATGTGACAAAATCGAAAAATATTTACCCTTTCCTGGAATAAGGATTTCCCTCCAAGGGTTTTTAATCTAAAAACAGAAAATATAAATATTAGCTGTGTGGGAAAAAAGGTTAATTCCATTCAAAGACTCTTTGTAGGAAGTAGGAAATTTCACTTCTGTTTTGTTTTTCCACTTACTGCTTCAGTTAAGCTCAGGGCGCATGTGAACAGCAATATTCTGATACACATCATCTTGACCAGTTTCAAGGAAGGAAAACCAGTGATTTCCTTTTTTGGAGGTCCTAAAAACATTTTGAAGAAGTGAGCAATCATAAGACACATCTCTAAAAGAAAAGACACACGCTCTTTCATCATAAGTACATTTGTAATGTTTCAAAATAAATAAATTAGCAAATTTCCAAGAAAATATTTAAATCATATTGACTTTGCAGCACTGACTCTGCAAGCAAACATGCACAAAGTGTTAAACCTGTTGTTGTTTTTTTTCATGCCATCCCTTCAGTTAGTCATTGTTCACTGCACTATAATGAAATTCCTAAAAATAAAAAGTTTCTTGTTGCCATCTATGGTTCTATGAAGAACCTTTAACATCCATGGAAGCTTTCCTTTATGCTTAAGGTCATCTTGAAAAAATATCTTTAAATTATAAAAAAAAAGTTATTTTGAAACCTCTTTAATTCATTCATAGCAAGCTACACTTTTAGAAGAAAAGATTCTGTAGGGGTCTGTCAAGCGCTTTAGTTTCCATTTATTCATTAATTTTGTTTTAATACAATTTTTATTTTGATTACATTTTTTTTAGACAAACAGCTTGTAAACATACTTTATCACAAAACATGAACACAATTTAAACAGGTCTCCTTTTATATAGAACTTTTTGGCATAAAGGTTTCTTTAAAATTGAGAAAAAAAGAACCCTGCAGTTCTGGAAGTTATAAAGCAAGTCAATGAAAAAGGGTTGTTACCAAATGCAAATGTGTAAGAATGAAATCAAAGCAGAACCAGAAAAGTGTTTTTGGTGCTTACCTTTCTGATAGACAGTAGAGACTTTCTTGCAGATGTTGCTGTGTAGATCTGTTACCGGGCTTACTGAGCACTCGCTGTCATGTGGCTGTTAGTGTTCCTCGATTTATAGTGAAGTCCATGATTTGCTGAGGGGGGCCTGGCCTCAAGCAAACTGGCATGCGCTGTGCAGTAAACAATGAGATTGCGGGCTATGCTTTTTGCGGAAACTCAAATGTGACTCATGCTAAATTACTCAAAACCTCTTTAATTTATTTCACTCTTCAAAGGAAATCTTCCTTATAGGGACTTTGCCCCTGAAGCAATGACAATCGTTGTGGTTTTTATATTGCACTGGCCATTTCCCAATATGTCATAAATTAAATATTTTGGAAGCTAAATGGGTATCTGTGAGGGTTACTATTACTCTGTAGGCTGTCAAGGTAATATAAAAATAATTGCAGATTAATTAGATATCAAAACAGATGTTGTCACATCTAGGTGATTCATCATTCATCTGTTTGCCATTGTCAGTCAATTTTAACTCGGAATGAAACTATTTTTAAAGTTGCTGTAATCTTGCATTTCGTCATCGTTTCCTAACATCCGGAGCCATTCACATATGTTTTACTCTCTGCCCCCACGCATGCCACTGTTTGAATGCCTGGTGTATCATAACGTTGATATCCTGGGCTTTTCTGTGATATACATTTTTTTGTCATTTCTAAGGCACCAAACATAATAATGATTTTTTTTTTTTTTTATCCCTCCAAAATCCCTTTTCTCAGTCTCAGGCGATTAATCATAATCATACTGATCTATACATGCTAAATGAGGGGGGTTTCATGAATGAGAGAGCCAGAGGAGATGATGTCACCCTTTTATCTCTTTATGAAATGCGCAGACGTTTAGGAAATGTTCAGACATGTGTTTCCTGTTCAACACACTACTGAACTTCCAGTGTTGCTGTGTTTTTTTTTTTTACTTCTTTGATGATAATATCTGATGTTTCAGCTAAATATTTGCATCACCTTTTATGATGCTGTGTATCAAGAGTGACTTTTGTAGAAACCAATATAACATTGCCTTTTCAGAAAGTTTTATCTTAAATTTCTATAAACAATTTTTTTTTTAATTGACTCATATAGCAGTTTGGCCTGAATTCATTACAACCCTATAATACTTAGAATCATTGTAATTAAACACATATGCACGGAGACCTCATTTTCATCACTAGAGGCACATTTATTTAATGATTAAGTCTGTGGGGTTTTTTTTTTTTTTTCCCTGGAAAGATGATCCATTAATAAAATATGCTGTTTTGACATTAAGAAATCACTTCCAGAGGTTATCACTGTCCATCCGCAGGCAATTCACTGACTGACTGATGCAGTCTTTATTTCTCAGATTGGTGCAATAAAGAGCTTAAAGACTAGATAAAGAGATATTCAGTCAGAATTTATTTGAATATAATATAATTTAGGTTTTTAATTGAACAAATTTAGACTTTTTTAAAATTATGTTCTTTAGATGCATCAACTGTCTGATGATACTGATGAAGTGGATTTGTGCTTGCATTTTATAGTCTTGAGCACCATCTCTTGGACATTGATGTTAATGTTCACTCATGCGCAACTACATGGAGTTGTGTTTACAGACTAGTTTAAGATCTATTTAGTTATCTATCTGCTATAAATACAAAACAAAATTTGCATATATTAATTCCCCAAAACGCAAGCAGTTTAGCAGATTTCACTTAAACCTTCATACGTTTGGATATAAGAAAGAAAAATACCTAGATATTTCCCATTTTTCAGAATTGACTAAATCAAGGAAGCAGTCATGCTTTTCTGGCCGCAATTCTTCTATATATCTATCTACAGTGTATATTACTTACAAATTGTAGTCTGTTCATGAAAACAAATTACATGAAAACTGTAACATAATTTTAGGTAATATAAACTGACTATTTGTGAGAAATATTGTATACTGTACATTGTATATTATTATTATTATTATAGCGTAATGTATATTGTTAATGTATGTTTAGTGTATATTGTTTGAAGTAAATGTATATTGTAAGTATGTGTATATTGTTTAAAGCTGTGAGAACTACACTCACATTGTGTAAATTATTTATTGTTTCTTGTAGAGTTTACTGTGCTGTGAGTAATTGTGTGCGCATCAGATGTGTAATCTGATGTTGCTTTAAATGTTGTACATGTCATGTCATGACTACTATGTTGCTCGGAACTGCACCTAAGAATTTCACCTACTGTTGCACTTGTGCATATGGTTGAGTGACAATAAAGTGATTTGATTGATTGATTGACTACTTTTTGATTACTTTAGATTTGTTTGACCTTACTTTTAGCCTTAACTTATTAATCACATATATTTGAAAAGGTCATCAACAAAAGGAAGTACATTAAACATTACATTACATCAGGGTTTCCCAAACTGGGGTTTGTGAAGGAACTGCAGGGGTTTGTAAGTATGAAAAGGTAATAATTAATTAAACCTAAATGTATCATTTTAAAATAAAGACAATCAAATTAAAACTCAAAAAGATGAAATATTTTCTGGTATGCTGTCTGGCCTCTGACATGTATAATTTCAAGACTGCACTTTATCTGTATGGCATATATAGGTTACACTGTATTGCCAAAAGTATTGGGACACCCCTCAAAATCATTGAATTCAGGTGTTCCAATCACTTCCATGGCCACAGGTGTATAAAATCAAGCACCTAGGCATGCGAATTGCTTCAAATATTTGTGAAAGAATGGGTTGCTCTCAGGAGCTCGGTGAATTCAAGCATGGTACTGTGATAGGTTGCCACTTGTGCAATAAGTACATTTGTGAAATGTCCTCACTACTAAATAATCTATGGTCAACTGTTAGTGGTATTATAACAAAGTGGAAGCAGTTGGAAACAACAGAAGTAGTAGACCAGCTGCATCCAAGCCTTACATCACCAAGTGCAATGCAGTGTCGGATGCAGTGGTGTAAAACACACCGCGCTTCTCTGTCTGGCAATCCGATAGACAAGTCTGGTTTTGGCAGTTGCCAGGAGAACGGTACTTGCCTGACTGCATTGTGCCAAGTGTAAAGTTTGGTGGAGGGGGGATTGTGGTGTGGGGTTGTTTTTCATGGGTTGGGCTTGGCCCCTTAGTTCCAGTGAAAGGAACTCTTAATTCTTCAGCATACCAAGACATTTTGGACAATTTCATGCTCCCAACTTTGTGGGAACAGTTTGGGGATGGCCCCTTCCTTTTCCAACATGACAGTGCACCAGTGCACAAAGCAAGGTCCATAAGAACATGGATGAGCGAGTTTGGTGTGGAGCAACTTATATAGAGTCCTGACCTCAACCCGATAGAACACCTTTGGGATGAATCAGAGCAGAGACTTCTCGTCCAACATCAGTGACTGACCTAAAAAAAAAAAATGTGCGTTTTCTCCATGTTTTCCTTTGTTTGTAACAATTTGTAATTTGTAACACTGTGTTGTGATATGCTTGCCAAATGAAGCTTCATGAGATGCACTTCTGAGCTATTTAAGAGAACTGGTTGATCATTGGTTGATCTAGCTCTTCATTAGTAAAATTCAAAATTTGCCTCCACAATTCATTGATTCAAGACATTAATTAATTTACAAAAAAGTCTGATAGAAATGTATAAAAATATGCTTGACAGCTTATGACAACTAGTTCAACCATTTTGCGTTTAATGTTTAATGCAAGGAACTAATCCATATATGTTTTGAGGGACTTTTTAACAGGGAGCCACTATAATATTTTGATCAACATGACATAAGCAATTGATAATGTAGAAAACAGCAGACAGGTGTGCGTAATCAATTGCATGAATGTATCAAAGCATGTGCACTTTGTTCAAAAGAATGAGAAACTGCTTTTATGATGTGCACAAGTAGGCCAACTAAATAATGTGGAGGTTGAACAAGTAGTTTTGAGAATTTCAGTTGTGAAAGAATGGAATTTTTGGTGTCGACTACGCTATCTAGGACTTGCACCCCAGGATCCCTAAGCCACAGGCTTTTACCAGCTCAAAGCACACGGGTTCGCAATCAACAAAGAAATGGTCTGAGACTGGAGTTCCCCATAAAATTACTTTTATTATATAAAACTTCAAAACTACTCCCATAAAACACCCACTCCTTAAAAGAACACTCCAACTATACTATACGATATGGCTAGGCGCAATGATATTATGCAGCGCCTGAAAAGAGTATTTTCAGGCACTGTGTAATATCATTGCGCCGCTGCACCCATGGTACGGCAGCAAAGTTCCTTGATTATTACGCAGGAATGAGAGTATGGTTCCTAGCCATATCGGTCTAGAAAATCACAACTTTTCATTTTCCGTCGGTCATAGTGCACAATGTTACTACAGAATTGTCAAGTTTTAAATAGGAAAAATATCGAAAGTCTTTGGTCATTTTTGAGCGAGATGCTAACGGTCTAATCAGATTCAATGATCTATGCTATGCTACATGTGCAACCGCCAAATCCGGAGATTGGCTGAATGGATTTGAAAACGGTAAAACTCACCTGTTTAAGAAAAGAAAGAAAATACATTAATGATCTTAAATATGTATATCAGCAGTAGATCACAAAAAAGATCATTCATAACAAATAAAAACAAAACAAAAAACAAATGCACAACCATGCAGGGCTGAAGGACATCTACCTTGGGCACCCCTGCTAAAAACTTAAGCAGGGTTAGTTATCATGTAATTAATAAAAATAAACTTTGGATAAATGATTCATAAAAATAATAGACTAATGATTTATATAGGCTAGATCACGTAACGTTAGGCCTTTGAGTTTACAGGAAATTATGATTTGAAGATCTAAACAAATTTGCGGCACTTTCATTACCATTTTCTGAAGCTCCTCGATGACACGCTGAGTTGAAATCAACTCCACGAACTTTATTCTGTCTTTCTGTATATGGCATCGGTTATGGCCGGCCAACTGACCCTAGATCATCGCTGATGAAACCCAGCCAGGCGGTTCCTAACGCACCGCGCATGCGCGGACATTGTTTCGATTTTGACTGGAGTAGCAGCTGATTGGCGTGGCCGCCGTCAACAACAGTTTTCACACAAGTGCGCAAGTCAGCGCTACTGTACCCAATCATCCTTTTTAGAAAAGCAAGATTTAGTTGTTTTAATTTCCAGGTGCGGTCTGTTCCTCGTTTTTATCGTGCCTGGTGTTATGGAAAGCTGACATTTGGGGGCGTGTAAGACTGCAGGCTAATATTTCACATCGAGTTGTTTACGTGTAGCTAGTTAGCCAGTTAGCAAATCTAACATCCGACCTGATAGCTCGTGTAAGGATGAAATGGATGACTTTTTTGTTTCCTATGGATTAATACGTTCGTTTGACAGGTTCCACAATTCTCCACGTCAGATGTGGTCGGTTCAAGCAAGTTAGAAACAAACTGACGCAAGGTAAGTCACTACCGGCTGACACTTTGTAGTTATTAGCTCGCCTGCTAGCTGTTGCCCGATATCAAGGTAAAAATATCTCACTTATGAATCTTCATCTTCGCTGTTTAGAGTAAAGAATATTATAATAGCCTCTCTATAAGGCCTACATCTAGAGCAAACACGTGTAGCCGTCATAGTATTGAATGACAGTGTTTTTTTTGTTTGCATTAGAAATGTCTGATGAGGTGTATTACTGATGTGTACAGATGGATAAACCCCCATTCAGACAGAATCAGTTATGTGGGTCATGGCTTATGAAGGAGAGGCTGGGGACTGGAGGATTTGGCCATGTCTACCTGTATCAGAATCAGGTATATCATGTTACTACTAACTACTGTACATGTAATGTGTTGTTTTCTCTTTCCTAATGTTGCATAGTTATCATACCTTTTAAAGATGATGAAAATACTGAATGTTAAAGTTTTCCATTGTTCACTCTCAATACTATTATATCTTGCAGGAATCTTCTGAAAAAATTGCTGTGAAGCTCTGTCGCCTTGAACTTAATGCAAAAAACAAAGACAGATGGAGTCGGGAGATCCAGATTATGAAAAAGTATGTATATCTATGGCAATCAAATTTTTATAATATATTACTAACATCAAACAATTTTAAATTATATATAATATAATTTGTCATCTTTTCATTCCACTTTTCAGGCTGAAGCACCTTAATGTGGTGACAGCAAAGGATGTGCCTGAGGAGATGATGCACATTGCCTTGAACGATTTACCACTTTTAGCCATGGAATACTGTTCCAAGGGAGACCTTCGAAAGGTGTGTGTGTGTGTGTGTGTGTGAGTGAGTGAGTGAGAGAGAGAGAGAAAAGGGCCTTTTCCTTGCATCATCTCTTGTGCCCTCTGTTGACATTTATACTAACTCATTTGTGTTCTTTGTATTCCTTTTTGTAGTTACTGAGCAAACCAGAAAATTGCTGTGGGTTAAAAGAGAGTGAAGTGTTAGCACTACTCAATGATGTTGGTAATGTGTCATTTAAAACATTTCAAACTGTTATTTGTATTTTTGGTGTTTTTATCATCTCTCATTAAGGGTGGTAAGTAAAACAGTATATTTTATTTTCAACAGGTTCTGGAATCCAGTACCTCCATGAGAATAAGATCATTCACAGAGATCTCAAGCCAGAGAATATTGTGCTTCAAGATATCAATGGAAAGGTATTTGCTACTTAGTAGTTTGATTCTTGTTATATAGACACACCTTTTCCAACCAGAACTCTTGTTTTGCTCTCTCTGCAGCTCGTCCACAAGATAATCGACCTTGGCTATGCCAAAGACCTGGACCAGGGGAGTCTATGCACTTCATTTGTGGGGACTTTACAATATCTGGTATGTCTTTGCATTAGTCAGTGAAAAGAAAAGGCGATTATCGCAATTCAACATACATTACTGTTCAGTATGTGGTCAGTACAATTTGTTTTTTGAAAGTTAATACTTTGCTTTAGGAAGGATGCATTAAATTGGTAGTAAAGATATTTATAATCTTACAAATTATTAAAGAAAATCATATTTCTAATAAATGCTGTTCTTTTGAACTTCCTCTTCACCATAGATCCCGTTCACCAACCACGTACGGTGAACGATAGTTCGTATTTATTGACTATGACAGATGTATTCTTCAATACAGCAAAAATGAACAACCAGACAACAGTGTTTTTGTAATACAACCTCATTTCCAGAAAAGTTGGGACATTTTGTAAAATGCAATAAAATCAAGATCTGATTTGTTAATTCACTTGAACTTTTATTTAACTGACAAAAGTACAAAGAAAAGTTTTCCAATGTTTTCACTGACCAACATAATTGTATTTTGTAAATATAAACAAAGTTAGATTTTGATGGCTGCAACACACTCCGAAAAAGTTGGGACCGAGGCAAAATAAAGAGTTTTGAACTGTTTTGAAACAGTCCACAATAAGCAGGTGAATTAGTAATAAGTGAGGATATCGTGATGGGGGATATCCTCACTCCACTCATTTCAAAAATCTCATCTCTCAATGCAAGATTGCAAAGAATTTAGGTCTTTCACCATCTACAATACATAATGTGAAAAGATTCAGGGAATCCAGAGAAATCTCAGTCTGTGTAGGGCAAGGCAGGAAACCTCTGTTGAATGTGCCATGACCTTCATGCCCTCAGATGGCATTGCATGAGAAACCATCATGGTACTGTGTTAAATATAGCCACATGGGCTCGGGAGTACTTTGGAAAACCATTGTCACCTAGCATAGTCTGCTGCTCCGGCTGCATCAAGAAGTGCAACTTGGATCTCTGTTACGCAAAGGAGAAAGCTATACATCAGTTCTAAGCAGAGATGCCGGTGAGTTCTCTGGGCTCGAGCTCATCTCAGATGGTCCAAAAGACAGTGGAAATGTATGCTGTGGTCAGACGAGTCCACATTTCAACTTGTTTTTGGGAAAAACGGATGTTGAGTCCCTACGACGAAATTGACCATCCAGACTTTCAGTAGCGATAGGTGCAAAAGCAAATATCTGTCATGGTATAGGGGTGCATCAGTGCAAATGGCATGGGTGACTTGCCAATGTATGAAGGTACCATTAGGTACCAAGACCAATGCAGGCCTCATCCTGCACATGCAGGTTTCATAGGCACTCTACACCATAGAGAGGATGTGTTTGACTCGCCTGCCTGCAGTCCAAATCTGTCTCTTATTGAAAATGTATGGCCCATCATGAAAAGGAGAATCGGACAACGATGACCACTGACTGTATTGTATCAGGCAAGACTGGGTAAAAATTCCACTTGCAAAAATGCAACAATTAGTACCCTGGAAATTTCCAAATAATTTAAAAGGAAAAGGTGATGTGACAGTGGTAAACATGCCTCTGTCCCACCTTATTTGGAGTGTTGCAGCCATCAAAACCAACATTTGTTTATATTTACAAAATACAATTAAGTTTATTCAATAAAATAAAGGTTAAAGTGAATGAAAAAAATATATATTGATTTAATTGCATTTTACAAAATGCCCCCATCCTTTCTGGAAATAGGGTTGTATTTATCCGTTTCTATATTTTCACAATATATTTATATATCTTGATTAGATCATGTCATTTGTTTCAGGCTCCAGAGCTGTTTGAAGGCAAGTCATACACAGTCACTGTGGACTATTGGAGCTTTGGTACAATGATCTTTGAGTGCTGCTGTGGATTTCGGCCATTTCTTCACAATCTCCAGCCTGTGCAATGGTATATGTCCTGATAATCTGCATATTGATTATGCCAAAATGCTTCTATCTACTTTCATATGGAATCCATTCATATAATCAAAATAGAGCATATTTGCTTTTTCTAGGACAAGCAAAGTGCGAAACAAAGGTCCTAAGGACATAATGGCTGTGGAAGACATGAATGGCGAGGTCCGCTTCTCCACCCACCTTCCATACCCAAACAATCTGAGCAGGTAGCCTTTATAAAGACCAAAAGACCTTTCTTTTTAATTGCTGTTACCCTTTTTTCTGGGTTGACCCATTGTTTTTGGCACTGCAGGACACTACTGGATCCTTTGGAGGGGTTGCTACAGTTGATGCTGAAGTGGGACCCAGTACAGAGGGGAGGAGGATTGAATCCAGACACAAAACAGCCCCAGTGCTTTACTATTCTAGAGCAAATACTGAACATGAAGGTTTGACATTAGCATTACTGCATTATTACATTAAAATATCACATCTTTACTCTGTTAATTTAGGCTTTCTTTTTTTACTATTGCAAATTGCTAAAGTGTATCTGCTTAGTTTGGATCACTGATGTCCTCCGGTTGTTTTGTCATTAGAGGTCTTCGGCTACGGTAAGTAGCAAAAGGTTGACACATGATTTGTTTTGTAGGTTGTGCACATCTTAAACATGACTACAACCCAGGTTCACTCCTTTCTGCTTAGCCCGGATGAAGGGCTCCACCCTCTGCAACAGAAGATTGAAGCCGAGACCAAAATCGAACTTTTGAATCAAGAGCTTTTGCAGGAAACAGGAGTCACTTTAGATCCCAGGAAACCTGCCGCACAGTGTGTGTTAGATGGAGTAGTAAGTATTTTTTGTCCTCTTCAATGTGTTCTCATTCTCCAAAAGAACATTTTAGTAAATCAGCTACAATGTATTTCTCCTTTTTTTTAATCATTAGAGAGGATGGGACAGCTACATTGTATATCTGTTTGACAAGAGTTTGACCAAGTACTCGGGAGCACTACCAGCTAGAACAGTTCCTGAGAGTGTGAACTTTATCGGTAAGAACTGATTTATTTATTTGCCTCTTCTTATAGTTTTGTTTATTTAGATATGCTTGCAGGAGACTACGTTTTTCAGGTTTTTTTATTATAACTTTTTATTTGTACTTTGTAACTTTCAGTAGGACTTCCAAAAAAGTCTCTACCCATCTTTCTGTTTCAGTGCGGGAAACCAAAACTCAGCTCCCTCTGAGTGCCCTCAAGAAGGTTTGGGGTGAGGCAGTTAGTTACATTTGTGGCCTCCGAGAGGACTACAGCCGCCTCTTCCAGGGCCAACGTGCAGCCATGTACGTGCATTATATTACCATGCTTATTAATGTGTATAGCTTGTGTTTTGGGACTTTTTCTACTCCTAATTCAATGTTGTTTTTCTGTGTTTGTAGGTTGAGCCTTCTACGCTACAACACCAA
Organism: Romanogobio albipinnatus; assembly: GCA_023566225.1. Taxonomy (NCBI): domain Eukaryota; kingdom Metazoa; phylum Chordata; class Actinopteri; order Cypriniformes; family Gobionidae; genus Romanogobio; species Romanogobio albipinnatus. Next base: position 21,354,896 of record CM042258.1, read on the forward strand.
CCTTACAAAGTTCAAAAACATGATGTTTTCATTTTCCCAGCAGTTGAAAGCAAAGCTTGACTTTTTTAAAAGCAGCATACAGTATGACTTGGAGAAGTACAGTGACCAGATGCAGTACGGCATATGTACGTTTTTTTATGTTCTCAATGTTTTTGAATTGTCAAACATTAGTGATGATAACCAAATCAACCTCTTTCTTTCTGAAGCTTCCGAAAAGATGCTGAAGGCTTGGCAGGACAATGAAGAGAAGGCTGCTGCATTCGTACAGGTGCTCAACACAAAGGATTTTTTTTCTACTGGCCCGGTCTCATAAAATGAGAATAAATAAAAGCATTAGCACAACAATAGAACAAACATACCGTTTAAATAAACAGTGCTTGTCAGGATGTTCGGGTAGGTCTAACAGTAGTTTTCAGGTACAGAAATTGAATAAAGAAATCAAATGCAAAATAACACTGTCTTCAATATAAATGAAATATAGATGAATCCTTATTAAAGTTACAAATGTTATTTAATCAAGAGCAGTGAGGGATTTTTTTGATTAACATTAATGACACAGACAGCAGCAGGTTTATTATTAGGTTGCCGTTTGTGATAAAGGTTCGTGTGGGTAAGGAAGGAAGAAGACAGGGGTCGGCGTGACTGGGACACTTGCGTTTATTTATACTCAGAACGTTAAAAAATAAACAGCGCTCGTGGGCGCGCACCGGTCTCGAGACCGCAACAATCACTCACTTCTCAAACAGTCAATATTCTTGGCACAGGTCGGTGAAGCGACAGCAGTGGTGTCCCAGTCCCTCTCTCTCGCACCGGCTTTATACGCTCTCCACGCCAATTACTGAAATCAGAGACCGGTGTTTGTAATCTGCGTTTGAGCCGCTTACTCACCGCTTGGTTCCTTTCCTTCTCGCCCACCTCACCACACCGTCATTTTAAACCCGAATGTATGGAGTGATTTCTGTGCCAAAATTAAACAAACAAATTCAGCATTTTGCAAACAAACACGATCTGCTTTGCAAAGGAAAACTCGACTCACAAACAAACAGAAAGCGATTTGCAAATACAAAGGTCAGTTTGAGCGAAAACGCAGAGGTATAACAAATATATGTACTGTGTTTTGCAAATAATAAATGAGTGAGTAAATGACATCATATTTCACAAATAAATACAAACCATCCAAATTCCATGCAACCTTTGAACAAATACCAAATCTAGTCCATACAAATACCTGTCTATTACAATCTCTCAGGTTAATTTTTTCACAAATGCAGTTCGCACAGATTTTCTCACAAATGCAGTTCGCACAGATTTTCTCACAAATGCAGTTCGCACAGATTTTCTCACAAATGCAGTTCGCACAGATTTTCTCACAAATGCAGTTCGCACAGATTTTCTCACAAATGCAGTTCGCACAGATTTTCTCACAAATGCAGTTTGCGCAGATTTTCTCACAAATGCAGTTGAGTAACTTCCTCTTGCAAAACAGCTGATGCCGCTTTGGGTCAATTTACGCTAGCCCAAGAAGCCCTGAAACATGTTTTCAGCTGACGAAAATGAGCGGTGAACAGCTGAGTTTCTGTCTTACTGTCTCTATTATTAATCTCTTTGAGATTTTCACTATGCCAACCCTATTTCAATAAAAAAAATAAAAATTGAAAGATAATATTGTTTATATGTAATATGGTATCAGTGCAAAATTAGCTACATAGTAAATTAGCTAGGGCTATTTTTTTTCTCATTAAAAATGCATCCATCCTCCATACCATTTATCCACTGTAGTGTAATGGGATATAAAAAAAATAATTTACTTTTATGTAATTTGTACATATGATGATAACATTTTTGTTGCAGAGAACATTCAAAATAATGTAAGGGTGTATCGTATCACAATATATTGCAATACTAAAATGCAACAATGTATTGTGGATTAAAGTTTAGACAGATTAGTTTTGTATGAGATATTTTAATGTCACATCAAATATGGTAAATCCTGAAGGGCACACATTTGAGCTTTCATTTTTTATGAAATATGTTTAATAAATTAAAAATAAAATATATTTTAAGCAGAGTAGGCTATATTATAAGCAGAATTATGAATATTTATTTTCTGCTGTCACCAAGCCCAGCCTATAAATTCACATCTGATGCAATATCAAATTTAGCACTTAAATGAACTGTGTTAAAAGTAATAATTAAAAACTATAGCCTATACCATTTGAACTATAGCCTATACCATTTGAACTATTTTGGATTTGTTCAAAGTATTGAGGGTGTATTGTACTGGACTGCAAGATCACGATTGTGTATCAAACTCAATTTTGAGATGAATTAATTATTACATGCCTGAAATCTGCTGTTTTGGAAGAGGACGTTGCTCAGCTGCATTTGTGAGAAAATCTGCGCAAATTGCATTTGTGAAAAAATTAAGCTGAGAGATTGTAATAGACAGGTATTTGTATGGACTAGATTTGGTATTTGTTCAAAGGTTACATGCAATTTGTAGGATTGTTTGTATTTATTTGTGAAATATGATGTCATTTATTATTTGCAAAACACAGTACATATATTTGTTACTCCTCTGCGTTTTCGCTCAAACGGACCTTTGTATTTGCAAATCGCTTTCTGTTTGTTTGCGAGTCGAGTTTTCCTTTGCAAAGCCGATCGTGTTTGTTTACAAAATGCTGAATTTGTTTGTTTAATTATGGCACAAAATTCACTCCATACAAATGCCCGGATCGATTATATAGTGTTAACTTTTAGTGATTATTTTCGTCGTATTTACTACTGGGAAACTCTCAGATCATTTTGATAACCGTGTTTACGATTTGGCCTTGCCATACTGAACGATTGCTGCTGTGTGGTATTTTTTTTTTTTTTTTTTTTTTTTCCACAAAAGGTACATCACCATGTCTTGTTATTAAAGTAGTGCATATTTAAAGATATGAATAATCATTGGAAGCATGTTGTATGTTTTATACACAGCAAAAATAGCATGTATTTGACCGAAATTCCAGAATCATCAGCAAGCTGACTAGATTTAGATTGCATGGTGAATGTTTATATGGTTGTCAATGAATGGTACGCTACATTTTATTCAAAATGAAACGTCTTCAATACATTTTGGCTTTTAAAAAAATTTCCCTACGAAATAGGCGAGGATGAACCTGGTATCCTCCATGATTCCTATTCTTTCTGGCAACAAAGCACTTGAACACAACAAGCTCGTAATCACGTGACGGCAGCAGTAGTATAGTACCAAAAGTTTGAAGTCAGTCTGACTTTTTAAAGTTTTTGAAAGAAGTCTCTTATGCTTATCAAGGCTGCATTTGTTTGATCATAAATACAGCAAAAAACGTAATATTGAGAAATGGTATTACAATGTAATCTAACATTTCTAATGTTTAAATAATTAATTTATTACTGAGATTTAAATGCATATCTTTTAATAGTAATGATAATCTTTTTAACATTATACATATATTTACTGTAACTTTATGATGTTATGTTAATCTGTTATGCATCCTTGCTGATTAAAAAATACCAGTATTCATTTATTTATAAAAAAAAAATCCTATTGACCTCGACCGTTTGAATGATAGTGCGTGTATAAATTATCTTGTGTAACTTTATTGTAGTGCGTGTATAAATTATCTTGTGTAACTTTATTGTTAAGTGAGATGACATTGTTTTAGCAACAACTTGCAGGTTTTGTTTATTTTTGAAGGTGGCAGAGATTGGACATCTAGATGAGGAAATAATGGCTCTGCACTCAGAAATTGTTGAGCTTCAGAGAAGTCCTTATGCACGTCGTCAAGGAGATGTCATGGAGCAACTGTAAGCGTATTCTTTCAGCTATGCTTATTCATTCAGCACAAATGCTTAGATCTTAAACCTATTGAGATCTTCTCTCATCACAGGCAAGAGAGAGCAATTGAACTCTACAGACAATTGAAGGCAAAATGCAAAAGTATGTACAATCCCGGCTTGCATGCTCACAAGTGCATGATATTCACTCCACGTTTTTGTTTGCAAATGACACATCACTACTGTTAGACAAGTGAGTTACTGGACCAGTATATAGTGTTCTTTATTTCTCCTAGTGCCAGACCCTCAGCATGGCTACAGTGACAGCTCTGAGATGGTGAAGGTCATTGTACAGACTGTCCAGAATCAGGACCGGGTACTAAGGGATCTATATGCACATCTCAGGTAAAAAGCATTTAATACCATCCAATTCACTATTAAACTGGATTTAGTGATTTTGTATGTTTGCTGTTCAACCTGCAAACTAGGTTTAATAAAAGATACCATTTCCCTTATGTCTTTTATTTGCAGTAAAATCCTTCTGAGTAAGCAGAAGATCATCGACCTCTTCCCTAAAATCGAGCGGAAGCTGGATAGCATTAAGGAGGCAGACAGCACTGTCATGCAGATGCAGATCAAGAGACAGAGAGAATTCTGGCACTTACTGAAGATTGCCTGTGTGAGTCACATGCTTCTAATATCTCAGGGCCAGATATGCTTATAATGTGCACATGGCCCACATGATCATGGACTTTCAACATGGTTTAGTGTGTATTGGTGTGGGCAATATGAACAAAATCTTATATAACAGAATGATTGCTTTCATATTAACATTTTTGCTTAAAATAAAATCAACAAATAGTACTTCATCTGATCATTCAATCTTAATTGGAACTTGATAAACATAAACCTAAAGATACACTAGTATGATTTAAAAAAAATAAATAAAAAAATAGTAGTTTTATTCATCAAGAATGCATTAAATTGTTTAAAAGTGACAGATTTTTTCATTATTAAATTTTTTTATTTTTCAAATAAATGTTATTTTGAAAATGTATAAGTTTCCACAAAAATATTAAGCAGCACAACTGCTTATACATAATTTATAATAAGAAGAAATGTTTAAGTACCAAATCAGCATATTATAATGATTTCTGAAGGATCATGTGACACTGAAGACTGGAGTATTGATGCTGAAAATTCAGCTTTGCCATCACAGGAATAATTTACATTTTAAAACTTAAAGATGATGAACGGTTTCATATTAAGTAACATAAATTAAAAAACTTCTGAATAGATAGCCATATACAAATCACAAATTTTACCTGATGAAAAAAACATTGCATGTGTTTGTCTTTAGGCACAAAACACCACACGAAGCTCTGTGAGTCAGAGTGGAGAGATGCCCTCCTCACTGTCGACATGGAACCAGACTCAAGCCCAGTGCTCCTCTCGCTTACCCATGTCCCTGCAAGTGCCACCAGAGGGGTAAATTTCTCTTCCAATCCTTAGTGAGCTGCCCTCTAGTAGTGATAGGAACACAACCTCCACTGTGGCTGAGCTGATCAGTGTATGTGATGAAGGGTGTTTGTTTTACATGCTGCTGTTTGTTTTCAGTGATTCAGTCAATCATTTACTCGAGGAGAACCAGCGCTATTTGAGTCAGCTGACCAGTTTACTGCAAGAAACCTCTGAGGAGAAATCAGAGAGCATAATGGTAAGTGCTTTTATGCACTTCTTATAAGTTCATTATGAAATTCTGCAGATATACACTCTCTCTGCAGATTTACACACATACATACATACATACATACATACATACATACATACATACATACATACATACATACACATATATATATATATATATATATATATATATATATATATATATATATATATATATATATATATATATATATATATATATATATATATATTCAGCTTTGGAGTGAAACATTTCCCTCTTTTTCCCCACAGACTCAAGACTGGAGCTGGACTAAATATGAATCCCTGGATGTTAAATCACAGCGTTTGTAGAGTCACGGTTTACGCTGTGGCAGGAAGTAATTGTAACAGTCATTCTTTTAAAAAAAAACATTTACTCATCATCACTGGATTGGGGTTGTGTTGACTTGTATTATTTGTTCAGCATAAAATAACTAATTTGTTCTTTGTCAGTATCTGCATTCATTTTGCAGTCTTGTAGCAACTCTATATATTTTGAGGATGCATTTTTATTGACACAGAACCAACAACATGCAAACTAAATTCAGGCAGTGTATCTCCAGAAATTAATTTATTTACATACTCCATAGTTCTCTAGATGGGCTGATTGTACTTTCATTTTAGGTGGTCGAGGTGTTTTTTTTTTTGTTTTTTTTTAACATGGTAGTTCAGCATCTGCACTTTAAAGCCTCACTGTGAATGTTTGGAAAGGTGTGATGTCCGGCAGTGAAATTGGTCATGTTCAGTTGAGTAACTTTTTTGAAATACTATGACTTGTGTGAAGCCCTAAGTAAAGGTAGAGCAACGATGAGGATGGTAAAGGTGTATTTTTTTTAGTCATGGAACACAGGTAAACCCTTCTGTTTTTGACTCAGAAAATATGTTTGGTCAGACATGTACCTACTAGCACAGCCCTTTTATATTTTGGATTTAGCAATGATGGCAACAGCCTTCTTCATAACAGGTATTGGTGGCTAAGAATGAACGTGATCAAATTATAATCAATTCAGCCATGTTATTCCCTTTGTAAGCTACATTTTCAACCATGGTTTTGTCCAAAGATTATCGTTTCCCACAAGACAGTTCATCACAAACTATTGTATACCATATTGCATATTATCTTTTTGTTTTCTTGGATTATTATATAATATTTCAGATATGGGTTAAAAGCATCTTATGAAAGAACACTTTGGTTTTAATGTGTTTACTGTATACATGACAAAGTAATTAAAGTGATATCCATTATGTTATCTGTGTGTTGTGAAAGACCTTTTTCTAACCACAGTAATCAGATGGAGCTCTTTACTGATAAATTATTTTAACTATAAATCAGACTTTTGAAAATGATGACATAAAATGTTGCAATTTGTCTATATCAAGATCCACATCTTTCTTCAAGGCATTTTTTAAAATGCCCATCTCACACAATACAGAATGGATAAAATCATTTTCATGTTCTGGAGCAAATGCTAGTTTTTGCATAGCAACGAGAGGTCAAAATTACGATTAAACCAACCACAAGTCGGTATGCAAATACATGTACAAAATGCAAATAGGTGTTTAAAAGACTTTTAGTACATTTATAAAAGGGAATGTCACAAAAGAAACAATGCTTTGCACACCTATATGATCTTTAGTCAAGAAGAAGAGATAAGTGTACTAGGTCTATTTTTAATGAGGACTTTTATTTTGAAACATTTGCAGTTTAGTTATTTGATATACCCCATATACTTGAGGCATGTCCCCTCCAATAAAAATATCAACTTCCCATTTGTCTCCGAAATTGTGACAAGTCACACAGAGAGGTAAGTATCATATTAACTGCTGCAGTTTTCAGTTATGTTTCTTATCCTTTAGGTTCGTTGTAATGGAAAATTATTCAATTATAAAATTTAGCAAAGATCTTTCGGCAAGACACTGGGGTTACCCAACTTCCTACTTAAATAATAGCTGTGGCGTCTTTAATCAATCACGCCAAATTTAAATTATGGTTTTCAATTTATTTGAACCTTTGCAGGTCTTCTACCGGGTAACGCTGATTAAAATAATGGCAGTATCTCAGAAATGTCTTGGAAAAGGTAAGACATCATCATAATCTGGAGACTGAAGTTTTTTATTTATTTATTATAAATAGTTTAGGGCTATTAAAGCAAACATAGCCTACTAAAGTAGCCTACTGCAGATTCCGTGACTGAACAGAAATGTTTACAAATAATCCACCTTGTATATATCGCCATAACATGTTCAGATGCGTCTTTGTTATGTTAGGAAACTGGGAGTTTAAGTCCTTTCATTGTACTCTAGAGCTTGCTTGAAAACTCAGTGATGTAACAGTTGGCTTAAGGTGCTGACGACAGCATGACAGTGCACTTTCATGAAATCACCACTGCATATTAGCAATGATATTTATGATTGTGCGATTCCATATAAGTGCTAGTCATGCGCTTGAGGAAACGGCATGGTCAGATTGCATTGGTGATTTCTTGAAAGAGTAATACCTGTTGTGATTTACCTTTTGATCTCTGTAACTTTTTTTGTCATTTAAAGGACGTGTTTCTATGAAAGGACTGTTAATATTTTTTGCCATATTTTGTAATCTTATGCCACATATGGGCTTATAAAAAAAAAAACAGTAATTAATACTGGTAAAGGAAAACACACACACACACACACACACACACACACACACACACACACACACACACACACACGTATACAGGTCCTTCTAAAAAAAATTAGCATATTGTGATAAAGTTCATTATTTTCCATAATGTAATGATAAAAATTAAACGTTCATATATTTTGATTCATTGCACACCAACTGAAATATTTCAGGTCTTTTATTGTTTTAATACTGATGATTTTGGCATACAGCTCATGAAAACTCTCGTCTCTCTATTAAATCTCAATAAATTAGCATATCATGAAAAGGTTCTCTAAACGAGCTATTAACCTCATCTGAAGCAAAATTAATTGGAGTAGAAACATCCAGAGCCACCGTGCACAGGCGTGTGAAGGAAATGAGCTACAGGTGCCGCATTCCCCAGGTCAAGCCACTTTTGACCCAGAATCAGACGCCTGACCTGGGCTACAGAGAAGCAGCAGTGGACTGTTGCTCAGCGGTCCCAAAGTACTTTTTTCGGATGAAAGCTAATTTTGCATGTCATTCGGAAATCAAGGTGTCAGAGTCTGGAGGAAGACTGGGGAGAAGGAAATGCCAAAATGCCTGAAGTCCAGTGTCAAGTACCCACAGTCAGTGATGGTCTGGGGTGCCATGTCAGCTGCTGGTGTTGGTCCACTGTGTTTTATCAAGGGCAGGGTCAATGCAGCTAGCTATCAGGAGATTTTGTAGCACTTCATGCTTCCATCTGCTGAAAAGCTTTATGGAGATGATTTCATTTTTCAGCACGACCTGGCACCTGCTCACAGTGCCAAAACCACTGGTAAATGGTTTACTGACCATGGTATTACTGTGCTCAATTGGCCTGCCAACTCTCCTGACCTGAACCCCATAGAGAATCTGTGGGATATTGTGAAGAGAAAGTTGAGAGACGCAAGAGCCAACACTCTGGATGAGCTTAAGGCCGCTATCGAAGCATCCTGGGCCTCCATAACACCTCAGCAGTGCCACAGGCTGATTGCCTCCATGCCACGCCGCATTGAAGCAGTCATTTCTGCAAAAGGATTCCCGACCAAGTATCGAGTGCATAACTGAACATAATTATTTGAAGGTTGACTTTTTTTGTATTAAAAACACTTTTCTTTTATTGGTCGGATGAAATATGCTAATTTATTGAGGTAGGAATTTTGGGTTTTCATGAGCTGTATGCCAAAATCATCAGTATTAAAACAATAAAAGACAATATTAAAACAATAAAAGACCTGAAATATTTCAGTTGGTGTGCAATGAATCTAAAATATATGAAAGTTTAATTTTTATCATTACATTATGGAAAATAATGAACTTTATCACAATATGCTAATTTTTTTAGAAGGACCTGTATGTATATATATATATATATATATATATATATATATATATATATATATATATATATATATATATATATATATATATACACACAGCATAAAGTATATCCAGTAAAACATACGCTGGGGGCATGAAAATGTATTGCATAATGACAACATTATTGAAAAGACATTTTGGATCATTAGAAACATGTAGGGCCTACAAATGACTTCCAATGCTATACATAAATGCCATTGCAACAATAGGTACATCAAGTCTAACATGTTTTTTGTTTCATTTGTGCCACAGGAAGTGCTGCTCCTGGCCCTGTGCCAAAGGACCATATTCGCCTCTACAGCATGAGATTCTGCCCTTTTGCCCAACGGACAAGATTGGTGCTCACTGCCAAGGGAATTAAGTGAGTACAAACAACGAACTGGCATTAGTATTTAACGTAAACATTGTTTCTGCTTTGAGTGAAAAGAAAAGCACCTATGAATAAAATGTATTTGTATTTCACCATAGACACGACATTATCAACATCCATTTGAAAAATAAGCCTGATTGGTTTCTGGAGAAGAATCCTCTTGGTTTAGTGCCAACGCTGGAGACCCAGGGTGGTAAGGTGATATACGAGTCACCAATCACCTGCGAGTACCTTGATGAGGTCTACCCTGAGAAGAGGCTGCTTCCATCTGACCCGTTTGAGAGGGCCCAACAGAAAATGCTGCTGGAGCATTTCTCAAAGGTATTTACTAATGCACAGGGATATTACATATAGTCTTGCTAGAATTAATTAATTAAATGTTTCACCAATATGAATTGGATATTCTTTTTAGGTGACTCCCTACTTCTATAAGATCCCTGTAAGCAGGGCAAAAGGAGAAGATGTGTCTGCACTTGAAGCAGAACTTAAAGAGAAACTCTCCCAATTAAATGAGGTTGGTTGGAATACCAGTAATATTATAATGAGTGGAATAAAGATTTCTGATGTCATGGGATACTTTTCAGTTGAGTTCAGTTATCACTTCCTCTATAAACGTATGCTTTCTCTATATATTTAATGTCTTTTGTCAGACCCTTGTCAACAAGAAGACCAAGTTTTTTGGAGGAGATTCTATAACAATGATTGACTACCTGATGTGGCCATGGTTTGAGAGGATGGAGATGATGGATCTGAAGCAGTATGCTTTTATCTTCTTTTTATTACATTTATTAAGTGCACAAGCAACAGAGAAAGAGAGATCATATGTTGTGGTTATGACAAACAAATCCAATTTTACTTACCATTTAGTTTAACCCTCATCCTTCAGTACACATAGCAGTCCTTCCAGAAAAATGCGGCTTTTTTTGTGATTGTTGCGGGCAAAAATCCTTGATTGTGCGGCACGTTTTCTTAAAAAATGCGATGGAAAATGCGGGATATTTATGCAATTTTATGTGATAAAATTGCGGGAACTTGCAAAAACTGCGGTTTGATGAGAGAGAGAAAAAAAGCACTACATCACAGAAAGTGTTGAGAATATTTAAGTTCGCATCTGGTTTTATTGAAGACCTTAATAATAGCTCAAATTTACAAAACATTGAGTCAATCAAGTTCTGTAGCTTTACAAAAGGAATATGCTACAACTTCTGAAAAAATGAATAAATAACTTTGTTTTACAGACATTTGAGTGCTTCCAATGCACAAAGTGCAATCTCTTAAAGGGTTAGTTCACCCAAAAATGAAAATTCTGTCATTAAGGACTTCTCCTCATGTCGTTGGACACCCGTAAGACCTCCGTTCATCTTCGGAACACAAATTAAGATATTTTAGTTGAAATCCGATGGCTCAGAAAGGCCTTCATTGGCACAATGCACTGTACACTCTCAAGACCCATAAAAGGTACTAAAGACGTCGTTACAAAGTCCATCTCACTACAGTGCAGGTTCTACAATAACTTTATGAAGCGACCAGAATAGTTTTTGTGCTAAAACCTAAATAACTAATTATATAGTGATGACCGATTTAAAAACAAACAGCATCATGAAGCTTCAAAGCGTTATGAATCAGCGAGTCGATTCATGATTCGGATCGCGTATCAAACTGCTGAAATACGTGACTTTGGCGATCCAAACCACTGAATCGACTCACTGATTCATAACGCTTCGAAGCTTCATGATGCTGTGTTTTAAAATCAGTCAACACACCGGGAAACTGCTTGGCGCGGTCTTTTGCTGTTATTTTTGTTGGCAATTTGCGTGTTTCATCATGGTTTCACCGGCTCTTGTGTGAAGTAAACGAACATTTTTCAACTTTCTGCTAATATATATGACTTTTTTTGCTACCAAAATGCGGGGATTATGAAATCATGCTAGCCCCGCATATTTTGCACGCGGAAATAGGCAATTTACGCGGCTAAAGTGCGGCGTATTTGAATAAATGTGGCCCCCGCATAAATTTGCGGACTTTGGCTGATTATGCATTAAATCATGCAATCGCATAATTGAGTTTTTCTGGAGGGACTGACATAGAAAACCCTAGAAATGCTCAAAATTCAAACTGAAAATGCTAAAACTACCCAAAAATGATTTTATAATGTCTACATGTATATCTGAATGCATACTGAAGAGAAACTTTAGGACCCAGCCAGGGACGTGCACAGGGGGGTTGCTCAGGTGGCCCGAGCAACTGCCCATATGCCCTTCTCGACTCACGTTGCCCTTCCGAGGTGGAAAAAAATAAATAAAAAAATCGTTCAATGGATGCAGAATTTCACGTAGGCCTAGATAAAATAAAAAATGTAATTAAAAATCGCAAAGCCTCATTCACTTCCATATTCGGGCACCCGTCCGAAAGTGAAAGTCAGTAGGGGGGAAGGGCAAACTCTGTTTACGTGGCTGCAGCGCTGCACGCGACCGGCACCTGAGCTGAGCCTGCATGAGCGGCACTAGAAGGAGATTGTCGCGGTTGTCGGGTGAGACGACTTAACGTTGTCGGAAAGGTATAACAAACGGACGATCATCATCATCAAGTTTTATTAAATGAATTAAAATCTTCATAAATCCAGGATGAGTTTGCCACGTTTAGCCTAAATAATCAGACAGATAGCTTGCAGACAAGTAGCCTCTACTATTTTTTTGGTAGGCATTAGGCAAACTAAGCTACATGTCTGCTGATAGTTAGTTTCTCACATTTAGTTTTAGCAAGAAGAATGAATGATGGAAGTAATGCATCACATTAATTATTTTAATCAAAATGGTTAAATGCCTAAATCCTATCACTATTTTGGGTATTGTTTGAAGCCAAGATGCCCACTGAAAGGAGGGCGATTCAGGAGAGGGAGAGACGATTCAGGGAGGCAGCAAAGGGCAGCACATCACTGCAGGTTTGGCTGCGAAAAAGGCAAAGGCAGGTGAGACAGAGACTTTGCACCGTGATAAAGATGACATGACACTGTGTAGGTGAATTGATTAATTAATCAGACTCATATTTTAGCCTACTAATGGCAATGTTTCATAATTACATTCCATTTAAGATGAGGAGGAGCAGTCACATGTAGGGATTTTCATGACTCGAGTCATGTTTTTCTATGTTATTATTAGTAGTAGTTAAGGTGATTGAGTGCTGTATTTCAGTGTTTTACTTCGTGTATTTATATTTTAATAAAGACCCTGTTAGGGGAGGATGTTGCATAACCATAGTTAAGGTGGGTTGGTAGGGGAGTGCCCTTTTTTTAGGTCAGAGCAACTGCCCCTCAAAATTCCTGTGCACGTTCCTGGACCCAGCGGAACAGCTCATTTGCTCCCTATAGAGCTATATGGCATCTAGTGGCATGAGTCATGAAATATCATGTTATATTATTATTATATTATACTTTTTCCCACAAGAGGTTGGCAAAGCAATGTACATTGAGACCCAATGTATTTTGAACTGAACTAAAAAGGTTGTGTAGGAAATTTAGTGAATGTGCTTAAATTACTATTTATGTATTATTTATTGATAAAAATCTAGTAATTTAAAGGTAAATAAAATAAAAAATAAAACAAATGCATTAAAAATAGAAAAAATTTATCAAAATGAAATAAAATAAGCTTTCTGGAAACAGAAAAAGTATAATTTTAGGGCTTTCGGTCATTTTGACCCGCAAGGGAAAGATTTGTTACAAAGTAACAAGAGGGGAAAATGAGGTGATAAAGATGATTTCCTCGATTAAAAAAAACAACAAAAAAAAACAATCCTTTCACACGAAGAAATGTATATTACATTTTGACAAATTGATTATTATTTCAAATGATGGTGATTAGAAACTGAAAAATCGTTCAATTAGACCCATCTAAATGATTGCTTTACACATTTACACCCTATTCTCATACTTTCCAGCTGTTTGGACAGCACTCCTCCGCTGAAGAAGTGGACTGAACATATGTTGGAGGATCCCACTGTAAAAGCCACAATGTTCAGCACAGAAACCTACAAGGTGTTCTACAAGTCCCACATGGAGGGAAACCCAAATTATGATTATGGTTTATAGAACAAATCCTTGTTCTCTGGTATAACACACTTTGGTTGTTTTAACAGATATTGGGTACAAAAGTCTGTTATTTGTTAATATCTTTTATACTACAATCCTGATTATTCTGAAGAGAATGTAATACCTCGGATATCATTCTTTATGTCTGTTTGATTTGTGGTGTGGATATCAAAAATGTGAATCTAAAACTTAGATTTTTTTTAAAATAACCAGCTGAATGAATTGCATGCATAAATATAAATGTTACCAGTGAAATAAAAATAATAATAATAATAAATAAAAAAGTTTCTGGAGTTCATTCATTCAATAGATTAAATATTCTCTACTGTAAACATGATCTAATTTTTGACTATGATTTTAGCCTTGTCTATTCTTTGATGGCCTATAATGAGATTTTCCAGTGTAATTACTGAGCATCGTCATCCACAGTGACTAACAGCACGTTAGCTGCAGTTACTGTCCCCCTGCTCAAGGGATACTGTACAATGGTAACGGGACCTCAGTATCTCAGTAGTTCACAGGTCACCCCTTTCAGGAATCTAACCTGTAGTGTTAGCCCTAATCTATTACTTGCCCTAATCTATCGATTTACTAGTGCTCTACGGAGCCCCTAAAGGGACATGGGGGGGCTTCATAGGGGAATTCTGATCAGTTCTCCACCCTGATCAGAACAACACAAATAAAAAATAACATTGGACGTCTGCTTTAGATAGGCTACTTGTTGCATAGTTGAGCATGACTGTGCACAACAGAAGCTTTGAGATGTCAATGTCATAACCTATGACTGAGTGACCCTTGCCTTGTGTTAGGGCAAATTTACAACAAACAAAAAAAGTTTTGTTTCAGCAATGTCCATATTCTGACAAATCTATAAGGTGACTCATTCTGCAGCTATAATAGGCTACTGCAAAATAAATAATTGCATGACTTTGCAAAACGCCCACACTAAGGGTGTTGTTAGGCATGGTTTAAAAAATAGGTTAACAAACGTGGGACATTTCCTAGTTCAGAGGTCCACATATTGAATTCTCCCTTTTTATTATCTATGAATTAAAAACAGGGACCACACCTTTTTAAAGGCATGGGACCAAATCACCACGTTGGAATCATTTTTATTTGGAATTTTTTATTTATTATTATTTTTTTTTTTTCCATTTTACCTTATCCTTAACTAAAAGTAAGTTGATTAGTGAAAGTTTTTACAAAAACATATTTAAAAAAAGAAGATACAACTGTATTTAATATAAGTTTTATTACAAACTGTGAATATATTGTAGGCCTATAAAGTAATTGCATTATTAACTTTTATTTTAGCATTATTACTTGTGATTTTATGTTAGTGCTTTTGGTCGTTTTTTTTTTTTCTGGTGTCGCAAGTGTTTTTTATTATGCTCTGTAAAAAGAGGACGTTTCCGGGTACAGGACACCAAAAACCAGTAGGCTACTATCAGCAAACCGGGACGTCTGGTCGCCCTAAAATTGTATTAAGAACACATTAAATCGTTATTTTATTAAGCAGCTTCTTTTAGTTGAATTCCTCCGCTAGGAGATAGTCCCTAGGTGTAGTAGACAGAACCACAGAACAGCCACAGCCGCGCAGTGATGATGTGTTCTGAACCGTAGCTGGTACAGTAGATTCCAGTGATCCCTCCAGTATGTTACAGGTAGGGCAAAATGAGTGAAATGTACAGTAAATAAGCACTTCGGAAGATAAGTGTAGACTTCTGAGTAGTCGTTGTATAGCTGTAACATTAATATGGGGTCCTTTTAAAACGGAGAAAATAAAAATCTTTTATTAAACGCAGTGAACTCGTTTTGCAGAAGAGCTTTATTTTGAAAGTAACATATAGTAAGTATGTAAGAGGAGGAGTCTAGTCTTCAGCCACACCTATTCTTCCATATAAAAACCAACTTCCAAGACAGCAAACGCTTACTTCAGTTACTGACAGGTCATACGGATCTACAGGTAAGTAAACCTTGAAATATTTGTTTGATATTAGTAAAACACGTTAAGCATCATAGACTCGAGAGTATTTTTCCATTTCATCGCTCCAGCGTGTTAGATTCTTATCCACAAAAAAGTCATGTTTTCTACTCATGTTTGTGTAATTACCATCGATTGTTTATTTCTACCTTTAAGGTCTTTAAGTAAACACTCTGGTCACCATAATGGCTCCAACTCCAAAATGCCATGGAAAAGGTAAGAGAAAGCTAAAAATATGGACTCACAAATTTTGCATTGTTTGCTCTGTAAGTTGTAATTGGACAAGCATTCACAAAAACGTCCAGATATGATCTCACCTCCATCTGCGTAGGTGTTCAGCCAATTATCCACAAGAGTTTCAATAGCCTATCAACATGGTTGCAGAAAAGTCACCCCAGATGCTATCAGACCATGATGTTGCATAACCATAGTTAAAGCTACACTGTGTAACTTTTTTAGTTTATTCTTAGCTAAAAACTCTTAGTTCTTTCAAAAATATGTGCTTATTAATGTATATTTACTTCTTTCAAGTAATAAAGTATTCTCGTAAGTTTATAATATGCCATTGAAAATACATACGGGTAAGGGGTTCGAATGGGGGTCGCCATGTTGCCCCTCCATCTTGAAAGTACATTAGCCAAAGAGGGACATACCCGTAAATTCAAGCTTCGCCTTTCGCGTTTTAACACTCGATGGCACCGTGTCGAATGTGAAGAGGCGGATTGCTGGACTGAACTGGAAGCCATGTTAATTTTGGACTAAATCGGCCACCGTAGGAGTTAAAACGAAATCGGAATTGGAAGGGACAGAAACTAATATTTACTGGATGGTCATATACCTTTTCACCGCTAGATGGGGGAAAATATCACACAGTGTAGCTTTAAGAATGTATTTCAGATGGTATATATGAAGGTTATATATGAGCTATTAAATATACATTTCCATTAAAAAAAAAAAACAATGATAAAAAATAAGAACCTGGGTTTCACACTTGTGTTCTACATTATTTTACTGATGAAAATCCATGCTCAATATGTAAATGTATATTTTTCTCATAGGCATGTATTAAAAAAAAAATTGTGTTACAGAATGTCCTGCCCCTGGACCAGTGCCGAATGGCATTATTCGGCTCTACAGCATGAGATTCTGCCCTTTTGCTCAGAGAACAAGACTGGTGCTCACTGCTAAGGGGGTTAAGTGAGTTATAATGTTGACCTAACTTGCAATATAGGGTTAGATGGTAAAGGTGCAGTAAACGATGAATCATTGTTGATCACTGTTGATATTTGAAATCAAGCCAAACAAACACACCCCTCACTTCGTTGCTCCGCCCTAAAATGTGGGTCCTAAAGCTCTTAACTGATCATAACCCTTCTTTTCCAGTGATTATTCTTCAGACCTTTTCTTTTTTTTTTTTTTTATGTCTCTCAGCCATCTCTCAGTCATTCTTCTCTCCTCCCCCATCATGAGTGGACATGCCTCCTACTGCTGATGAGCTATTACTGCACCTTTGCGTGTTCTTGAGTGCCTAATTTGTACATATATTTTAAATGGAGCATAAATTAGAATTAGTTTCTTCTTTAACCTTTTCTGTATTGGTTGCAAGGAAGATCGGTCTCTTAAAAATGTAGCCCCTATCCAAAATGTGTTATGTTCCTTTTGCATAGGCATGAGATTATCAACATCGATTTGAAGGATAAGCCAGATTGGTTTCTGGAGAAGAATCCTTCTGGGACAGTACCAGTATTGGAAACCTCAAGTGGTCAAGTGATATACGAGTCACTAATCACCTGTGAGTACCTGGATGAGGTCTACCCTGAGAAGAAGTTGCTCTCATCTGACCCGTTTGAGAGGGCCCAACAGAAAATGCTGCTGGAGCATTATTCAAAGGTTGGTCATTGTGTCCGTTGAATCATGCACTGTATAAAAAAAACATCTGCCTGTAGAAACTGCTGAATTAAATGTTATCCTCCATCCTCCATTACTTGTGTATAATCATATTCACTTTTTATTTAATTACATTTCTGCATACATTAATGGAAATTCATACTCATTTCAGGTGGTTCCATACTTCTATAAGATCTCTATGGGTAAGAAAAGGGGAGAGGATGTCTCAGCAGCTGAAGTTGAATTTACAGAAAAACTCTCCCAATTAAACGAGGTACTGAAATGCCTACACTTTCTTAAAATACAGTTTACCGTGATTTATTAACTTCTAAATGCTTTCTTTCAGACTCTGGTGAAAAGGAAGACCAAATATTTTGGGGGCGATTCAGTCACAATGATTGACTACTTGATCTGGCCATGGTTTGAGAGGGCGGAGATGATGAGCGTGAAGCAGTATGTTTTTTTTATTTTTTATTAGTGCATTTATAAAATTTATAGTAAAAATGCAGACAAAAAAAGCCATTGTACCTGACAGCAAGAGAGATTGCGTGCTGAGTCATGTAGGTTAAGTCAAACAGCTTTGCAAACAGTGATGAATGACTGAGATTAGTAAAGGTAGGGCTTTGGTTCCTGGTTTCAACTGAAATGAAAAGCCTTTTGCTTCAGTAAACTTTGTGCACACAAGAAAAGAAAAAAACACCTGTTGTCAAGTAAAATGTATGTGAATATATGTCTCTTGTATATATCTCCAATGTATAACTGGCTTGTAAATCTAAAAGTATATCTCTTTTCATGTTCCAGCTGTTTGGCCAACACTCCTGAGTTAAGTAAATGGATTGAACGCATGCTTGACGATCCTGTCATTAAAGCCACCATGTTCAGCACGGAAGATCACAAGGTGTTCTTCAACAGCTACATGGATGGAAAACCTAATTATGATCATGGTTTATAGAGTAAAACGGGATAATATCTGTCCATCTATGTGTGGAATTTTCATCATTACTCTATTTTTAATACTGAATTTACAGCAAACAGGTGTAAACTACACCTTTTTAACAACGAGTATATTAATGTTTGTCATTTATGAATATAAATAAAGTAAATGTACAAAACATAGGATACATGTCCTCATGATTTTTTCTCTATATATTACCCGTGTTTCTCTTTGGTGAAAAATGAAATGCCACTGAGCCATGCAATGCATGTCGTGAGGTTGCAAAACATTGCTTCCTGCATAAAAGTTACTCAAAAAATGGTGATAGTTAGAAACAGCCCCCCCCCCCCCCCCCCCATTTCAATCTTAAAATCTAAGCAGTCCAACAGGAAAACTTGAGAAACCACTTTGCTTGCACATGTATACATCACTGTGCACCATTTTTAGTTGTTCGATAGAGGTGCTTGCTGCTCATACTTTGTTTAGAAATGTCAACAATCCCTTAAATGTTGGCACTTGGCACATAATATCGTGACATAATAAAATCAATATAATATGGTTAAAGTACATGATATGCAGTTATTTGTAATAACTCATGGTTCAAAGATCCTGAATCAGCTGCCAGATCGATGATGAATAACAAGAGGGTATTTCTTCAACTAGGCTACAGTCTAACCTACTTTTGGCCCTGTGCACTTTATAAGGTCCTACGCACAACCGGCTCAACATCATAGAATGTCTCTGAACAGATTCACGCCCACTTTTAGGCGAAAATAAACTACACTCCCATAGACTTCTATACAAAATAGCGGCACAAAACAACATCCGTACACAGCCGGCAGGCTTGAATAACTTAAGAAATCACCAATATTAAACATGTCAAGTAATTATATCTCCAGCCTGCCTGCCATAGAGCGTGACAGATACATCCACTCTCTTAATTTGGTCAATTTAAAACTATGTCCCTTCAATCTCCCACTGTCATTGGTGTAACAACTCCACCCAGTGGCCAGAGGACATTTAAGTCCTTAAAGACCTCATCAGGTCACCAGGTAAGCCAGTGAATATTTGTTTCTGAATCATGAAGTACGGATGATGCTATCGGAAGCTAAGTCAGGCTAACGTTAGTTGTATGGCTGGACAGAAAAGTGCACTCAGTACTCTAAATATAAAGACATAATATATACATTTAAAGATGTTTACTTGCAAAAGCGAAGTAAAATCATTCACTTGTTATCAATTTGACGCAGGGAGAATGAAGGAGCATGTTTTTAAATTGACCAAATTAAGTGTGTGGATGTATCTTTCACGTTCTATGGCACGCTGGATGGACATATAATTACTTGATAATCTTAGTGATTTCTTAAGATATTCACGCCTGCTGGCTGTGTACGGACGTTGTTTTGTGCCGCTATTTTGTATTGAAGTCTATGTGAAGTCAAGTTTATTTTCCCCTTAAAAGGGGCGTTGACGAAATTGACAGTGAAGTTCCCAGATGTGCCGGTAGTCCGTATTTATTTACCAGCAAGTGTCATTTCTGTTAAATCTCAAATTATGCATTGTGTTTGATAACATTCTTTGGTGAAAATTGAATTGTCATAATTCATAGTAAGCATTTTAAATGGAAGCTTGTTTCCACCACAGATTAAAAAAAAATACAAAAGCTATTTGCAGATTTTTCTCACAATTCTGATGCTTTTTTTTCTTTCTTGCAATGGTACGTTTAGCCTATATCCCACAATTCTGACTTGTAAAATATAAATTCATCTCAATTCCTAATTATAAACGCAAAACGGCACGTTTTAATATACACTCACAATTGAAAGTTAATTCTTAGACTTGGAAAATATAAACACTCCCAAGCCTGCTCGATCGCAAGTTGACAAAGAAAATGTCCGAATTGTGAGCAAACTTTTTTTCTCAGAATTGTACTTTAAAACTTGCAATTGTGAGTTAATATCTCCAAATTCAGATTTGTTTAAATAAGTCAGAATTATGGGATTTAAATACCAGTGTGAGCAAAGTCATTTTGAGATATAAACTTGCAATTGTGACAATTGTGACTATTTCTCAGAATTGTGAGTTTGTCTCACAATTGGGGCAGTCGTGACTAAATGGTTATTGTGTCTGACTAATTCTCAGTACCAGCAAGAAATGACTGAGGTGCCCTTAAACAAGGCACCTACTAACCCCCAATCGCTCCCCAGCGATTAAAATGTTTAAATCTGGTCCTCTGGGACATAAAAAGTGCCTAGAGTTGAAGAAACACCAAAATATCATAATAGCATCAGTAACAGTCAGTGCTTAACATATAGTTACATTCAAGGTGCATAAAATGATGTAATTAGGCTGTAGAAATCCCCTTCACTCAAAGCCAGAGCAGCGATTAAGTCTACGTCTGGTCTGTTGAGCTGAAGTCATGTCTTACATGACCGTTAGAAAAGTGAGGGGTATATTCCTGAACAAGCACAAATGTATTTCTGACCATCTCCTGAAAATGCTTCTCCATTTTGGCATATACGTGCCTCTGCAACACAAGAGGTCTAAACAGGTTCATCGGTTCTGCAGAACGGATAATTTCGGGAACCAGAATTTCAACTGGGATCCGAGGGTTCCCGACAACGACGTGATAGAGTCTCTTTTCCTCCAAGCTTTGCTGGAGGAAGCTGAACAGATCTCGTAATCTGTGATCAAGGTTCTCCGGCTGCCACATTGCAAGACGTTTACTCAACAGCAGATGCAAGAGCGCCGTCTTTATATGGTAATTAGAAAAGGCGCTTCTCCCAGTCAAAGCCGTCTGCTTTTTGTGCAAGAAAGAAACTATCTGAAGACAATGAATGTGACACGAGTTGGTAGGAAGTGTTTTCGCTAGGTATTTAAGAAGGTTTCTTTCATAAACGGTAAGTGAGAGTTGCCAGTGAATGTCTGAGGAGTTACTAGTGTCAGATGGGAAATGAGAGATGAGGTAAGCATCCGTTTCCTCAAACTGAACGGCAGGGGTAACGTTAAGAACGACAGTCTTTCCAGACCTAAATCTGATTTTAAGGGCTCCGGGGAAGTCCAGGTTATGAAATGCCAGCTCAAAATCGTACTTATGAGAGATCTGGCCCCATGCTTTGGTCACTGAGATCTGAAACCATCTCATGATCTGATCTTTCGACAAATACGTGGTGTTCCTTGCACAGAGGAGCTCCACCAAAGTGTGTTCCTCAAGCTTTTCACACTCATTTCCATTGTGAAGCAGACACAGCATATCATCACCCAGATTGGTTGAGCCACAGAGACAGTCTGTGCCATTTTTTACGAGTTTAATCCTTCCACATCCTTGCAGGTCCAGTGGGATTTCAGTGGTGGGGTCGCACCAGAGCTGAAACTGGAACCTGAATGGCTGGGGTGGAGAAAAAGGCACAATAAGGTCACATGTAGGAGGTTTAGACACCCTCCAGGACTCAAACATACTGCCTATGCCGACAAAGTCCTCGACTTCCAGGTCAGCTTCTCGATCGCAAACACTTCTCAAAGCCTCGAGCAAATCATCTGCGAAGCCTTCGATAAACTCCCGCACTCTCCCGCTCTCGTGGATAAAAGGATGGAAGCGGGTCTTGCAGAAGTTATTTAGGACACCTTTATCTAAGGCAACAGTCTTAGCACTGATATATCCGGCACCGGAATCTCCATCTTCGTCTTCCACGGGGTCTTGAATTTCAGCAGGGATCATATCCTGCCTGCAAACCTCAATTGTGAAGAACATGACAAGGCAGAGGGCGCTCCAAAAGTACCAGCCGTAACTGTCCTGATCACCAATCAGAGCTGTATCTGTTTGTGAGATCTCCTGCTCCAGGCGCTTCTGTTCGGCCTCCAGGTTCTTCTGGTGCTCTTTCATTCGGGCCAGAAGATCATCGTCTTGCTCAGGGATGGTGGTGTTCTCA
The DNA here is from genome assembly GCA_023566225.1 of Romanogobio albipinnatus. Lineage (NCBI taxonomy): Eukaryota > Metazoa > Chordata > Actinopteri > Cypriniformes > Gobionidae > Romanogobio > Romanogobio albipinnatus. The sequence continues at coordinate 21,377,646 of CM042258.1, forward strand.
TTAGGGAAGAGCAGAGGTTGGTTGAGGATAGCGGCTACTACCACCATGCAAACCCGTGTAATAGCACCTTGCATCCTTTACTGTACGCCTGGGAAAACACATTTCTGGATTACTGTTAGTTTATTGAAAGGAAACACATCTACCTTTTGCAAAAATATGTTATCATCAGAGTGCTATTTCTGAACTGTAATAGACTGTCCTGCATTGGGGAAGGAAGTCAGATAACCCTTGTCAAACAACATCAATTAAACCAACCAGATAACTGTACCCAGTTAAAAGTATCCACTAGAAACAACTGATTTATATATTCTTTTTTTCTTCCTACAAATATTAATATCAGGGGGGGCAAATCTACTTAATTTGATTTTTGGGTTAAAAAAAACTGTTCACATCTATGCAAAGAACTGAAATTTTGCCTTTTGGAAGGAACCTTGTATACACTGAGGAGGAAGTTATGTAATCGGTTTATTTACGGTGTGGCACTTGGAGTCTGAGTGACTCTTGGAATGAGGCTGATAAAATTCCATATACAAACTGCGAGCTACTGGCACATTCCACTAACTTAGAGTTGTCAATCTATTGAAGCTACTTTTACTCGACTCATTTTATTTATCAATTGTGGCATTTTATTTGGACCCTTTCTACAGCATGGTGAGAAGGCAAGCAAATACTCTCATTCAATTTAAATTTCTAATTTATTTTTTCAAACAACAACAAAAAAAACTGTTTACAGCATTCATAAAGCTTACTCATATTGCTCTGGTTATTATAAGAAAAAAATTAAAATAAACATTTATCTTTAATAAATTGGAGTGTTAGACCATGATTTTTTTTCTTTTTGAGTGTTTCTTAAAAACACAAAATTGCAAACTCACAAATATCATTCTTTTAAACAGTATTTCCGCATTTATTTTTTATAACAGATTGCAAAAATACAAATCGCACAGAATAAATAGAAGATTAATCAACTATTAAAAAAGTTACTTTGACCTCACAAGGATTTCTGAAGGTTAAGCAACTTGGCGATTTTTTTGTTACAATAAAAACTAATTAATGAATGCCCATGTGGAACTGCATCATATCCCAAGTTAAACAGCACAAAATAACGACAACATTGGCAGTTGACTCATAGCCTACTAGTAAAGCTCCAGTAAAGACGTTCATTGGGAAATTGGTGTGGCGCTGCAAAGATTCCCACAATACGCAATCACTAAAAGGTCTGGACAACAACTATTTGTGATCACAGACATAGCAAATATGATATAATTAGAGCCACTATAGCGGAAGGAAGACTTGTTAACACGTGACTGGAATGATTTTAAGTCAGTTTGTCAGTGAGAAGACGACGACTGAAACTTGTAGGCTATAGAAGGCGGTGACTAGACTACTTAAAGGCAGAGCATTTGATACAAGTAACGTCTCTTTTTAATTGACAGTTTTTTTTATTTTTGACTTCTTAACATGTTTTACAAGATTACTGTGGTGTATTTTAATTTGTATCACAATTAGGTGTCTTAAATAATCTATAAAACAGCAGACGGCCACCGCTCGCGCCTTTGTTTTAAACCAAGAATAGAAATTGAATAGAAAATAACTTACACCCTGATCCAAGAGTTAAAGTCCAGCGTTGTTCATTGTCTCAGAATAATATAGGCTACTGAACCGACACAAGAGAAAGCGCTGCAGTACCGTTATTCTTCTGTTTCCTCATCTGCTCGATACTCGTGAAACTGCTCTCACATCCAGGAAGTGACCAAAGTGGCCGTTTTCGCTCCTCTATAAAAAGCACGTGGGTCAGCCCTGTTCTTGAGTCAACATGTAGCCTAATACACGTTCACATACGCACACACTTCATTCTCCGGGGTGGTGAAACCATTAAAACTTTTTGTTTGAGTTTTCACTATGCTTCATTTTCACAAGTTGCCTAATAATATTATGTGAATGTATTGTTCACTGGGGATGAAGGCTATATGCATCTTGCAATTACAAAAATAAAAAGGTCTACATGTAGGCTAACCCTCTTTAGGATTTAAACAATGTTATATGATATGGCGAGTCGATTACACTATTCAAACGGCGTTTTCGACGAGCCATTTCCGTTGTTAATCCAGCTCTTTTGTAAAGATGTGCAGCTGCGCAGTGACTTACTAGACGGAGTCAAGTCAAGTCAACTTTATTTATATAGCGCTTTTAACAATGGAGATTGTTTCAAAGCAGCTTTACAGTGTTAAACAGGAAAATAATGCAGCCTAATTTTATTCAGCTGTATAGCCATTTGATGTCATCAGTTAATTTCAATTTCCATACGGTGACAGTGTGGGCTTTAGATCAATAATTAGATCAGTAATTTAGTTTATATGGTTAAATTAGTTTATTAATTAGATTTATTTCTATGTTTAGTTGAAAAAATATAGTGTCCCCAACTGAGCACGCCAAGCCAGAGGCAACAGTGGCAAGGAAACCAAAACCCCATTAGGTGACCTAATGGAGAAAAATAAACCTTGGGGGAAACCATCAGTCGGGGTGCCAGTTCTCCTCTGGCCAATTAACAAACAGCGTATTATTATTATTATTATTATTATTATTATTCTGGCTGCTTTACAGGTCAGAGGTCATAATAGATCGGAATATTTGAATGATCGGAGGCAACACGCTGGAGACGGGTTTATTGAGGATGATGTTGTTTAAATAATTATTAAAGTGCAATATTCGAATGATCGGAGGCAACACGCTGGAGACGGGTTTATTGCGGATGACATATCGATTTAAGTAATTATTTAATGGTAATATTCGAACAATCGGAGTCATCACACTGGTGACGGGTTTATTAAGATGCCGTGTCGATGAGGCAGTTGCAGGGGGAGGATAATTGACACGGTCTCTGCGGACACTTCGGGATCCTGTGTTGGTCTTCTCTGGGTGCAGGTCCACCATCTGATTTGGATACGGCCCGGATCTGGCTGACTGCAGTAAACCTCGGGATAAAACAGAGAGAATATCATTAGCATAGATGCCATTCTTCTGATGATGTAACGAGTACATCAGGTGTTATGGGAAGTGTTCCCGGTTCCGGCTGACCTAGTTAATGCAGCCTAACAATCAATTAATTGAAAAAGTGTTTTATGTGTATGCCACAGTAAAGAGATGTGTTTTTAGTCTAGATTTAAACTGACAAATGAGGACAAATAAATCCACACGAGGTCGCTGTATCACCAAAGTTCAAGAGCCTATACAATAATACACACTTACCTACAATAATGTTTAGACCGTCTATGGTTTAGACATGAGAGAGTCTCAAATAACGACCTTTGTCCATTGCAATCATCCGTTGGTAAAATGGTTTTAAATTTAATTTCAACTTTATTTTCAACGTTATTTTCAATCCATCGATCCATGCCACAAACGGCTCCTTAATTTATCCTCTGTATAAAAATACGAAATAGGCCTATATAAACATGAAAATAAATATGAAACATTTTCCTCATCCGACCATTGAAAGGGAGTTCAATTAAACAACGAAGAAAAGCAAACCCGTTTAAAGCAGTTTTAATGTCAGGAATTCGTGGCGTATTGTACATTTGGGTGTGACCAAAGGGAGCTTACAGGTGCGCGCGCCCTACTCGTGAACTCATCATCGCAGTTCAGCACGCAAGTGTTCTCGAGAGATGCGTTAAACATTCGTTTCCACGTGATCCAGATCATTATATTTAATTTTCGTTGGCTTTTTCGCGTTTTTGTGCGCAGACTTGAACAGCACACATTGCAGAACAGCGAAATTTGTGGTCATTGTCAGATAAGTAGCCTACATTTGCTTATAGCTATAACGTAAAAAGACTGTAACTAATGGATCGTTTAAAGTTAGTGCTGCAATATTTCCAGTCAAATTCTGAGTCCATTTCCAATGGTATCTGTATAATATTGTCACTGATAAGCGTCAAGTTGTATACAAGTTTTGATTTCAACTGCCCCTGTTTACCGCAGTACAATAAGATGTACTCAATGGGGGTCATGTTCGTCCCCCCAATTATATTTTTGCTTTTGGGAGTGTTAGTTAATCGTCATACAGGGGTGCTGATGGAAGAGTGGGCCAGACCCCTAGGCAATAGGACAAAAAATCCAGCAGTGGTAAAGTAAGTTTGAAGCCAAACAATATTATGCAACACTTTATTTTACAGTGTCCTTGTTACATATGTTACATGTACTTACCATAGTAATAACAGTAAATGATGCATAATTGCATGCAACTAACCCTCAATCAAACGCTAATCCTGTAAGTACATGCAGTTAATTAATATTACTTAGTAGGCTACTTTAATATATAATTACACTGTAACTAAAATAAAGTGTAACCCAATATTATTTGACTAAATCATATTTATATTGATGATACAAAAATATTTCAATATATCGTCTTTCTCCCAGATTTCTGCTGTCATCAATGATGCAACGGGCCCTACTGGCCCCCATGGTCTGGATTCTGATGTCACTCTTGGATGGAAAATGTTTCATCTGTGCATTTAGTATGAATGTAGACCCTAAATATTTTACAGGAATACCTAACAGCACCGGCCTAGAACTAATCAAGATCATGGCTAAGGTTCCTTGCAAAGAAGACATCATCTTCAGAGACAGCAGTTTCCGGAAAGCTGTATCACGCTATGTGCGTTGTTATTCTCAAGTAAGTGTGTATTCTCACATTTTTTCAAAGCTTAGGCAACATAGTGTACATAGTCTTTAGTCACTGAACCATGATATATCAATGTCGTTTTTGACTTGATAGTTGTTAAGAAAGATTGAGCTGTTCAAAGTTGACAGAAACAGGACCTTTAGCAAATCTGTAGGTGGTTAAAATCCTTTCATGCTTTGCATAACCTCATGATTCATCTATTCTTCTTGTACAATTGATCTTTTATCCTAAGGCAGTAGGCTGGTCAATCCTCCTCTTGTTGATTTTCTTGGGTGCTGTTGGTCGCGTCATCAAGCCTTGCTTCAATCACGCAACTTTTCTTCAGACTCGTTACTGGAGCAATTATCTGGACATTGAGCAAAAGCTCTTCGATGAGACCTGTGTCCTTCATGCCAGAGATTTTGCCAGAAAATGCGTGATGCAGTTCTTTGAGAACATGCGAGAAGATGAGACCGTGAGACTGCCCCTCTCAAGTGCGATCAGATCCAGCGCAATCCGTAGTGAATATGAAGAGGAAGAAGAGGATCGTCTGCATGGTATAACCAGACAAGACCAGGTGGATCATTTGCTGCAAACCTGGTACGAGTGCAAACCAGAACTGGATGTGACCAAGATGGCCTATAAGCCCAAAGTATGTATCACTTGGGAAGATCACAATGGAAAGGCATTGTTCTCTGATGTGTAACATTGACAAAAACAGATGTTACCTCCCAAGTATGGGGATTCATGCAAATACGTGATGTCATGTTAATAAAGATAATGAAAAATGTGGATGAAAATTGTAATAAATTGAGGACTAATTAATGGATTATTTTTTATTCAGAGGCAAAAGCTTGCATGCTGGTGCATATATGTTATGTATTCATCAATGTTTCAAAGGACCCTTAGTCTGGATTCTGATTCTGATGCTATTGCTGGATAGAGAATGTTTAATCTGCATATGAATGTAGAACCCAAAGATTTTTAACAGTTACTGTCAGATTATTATCAATTCAGAAAGCCTTGTCTTAACCCTTTTTCAAGAGCTTGCAATCTGGTGCATTTGAATATGCTGGGATTTATTTTGTGTAATTTTGCATGTCTCTTACCACACACATTACACAACAACCTCATGGATATAGCCTGGATGCAAATTACTGCAGAACCTTGGCAACACCTGAAAAAATATATATGTGTATTGTTTATGTATATGTCTGTATGTGTTGTATATTAATAATATTATTTGATATAAATCAATAAAAACATGTTTATCATCTTAGCTGGTGACAGACAACAAATTCTGTATTTGTATATTCTATAATAGCCTACATATCTTGAAAATTTGCCTTGAATACAGATTTTCAGTAAAAGCTATTTTGTCCTTTAGTTAGGCCTATTGCATCTATTACACTTTAAGCTATGACTGGACAACATGAGAACAAATATCACACCCATCTCAGAGCCTCTAAAGGAGGGGCCTGTCACTCATGTGTGTCGATGCATTAAGGCCACAAGGTGAACGTTTCATCACATTGGAATCATCTCTGCTCTAGCAGTCTCTCTTTTCTCTCTGACGAGATAGAGTAAGTCTTTGACTATTATTAAAATAAAAGGTTTTATTTATTATTACTTACCTGTAGGCTGCTATAATCTTTGCTGTAATATTTTGCTCTAAAAGGTGAACTCCCTGACTGAAAATGGATAAATTTAGGATTATGGTCCAGTTTTTGCAAGCCAACCAAGAGTCCTTCATGAATGGCATCTGTGGGATCATGGCTCTGGCAAGTGCTCAAATGTATTCCTCTTTTGAGTTCACCTGCCCATGCCTTCCAGATTACAATTATGCGTATGGAATCGGCATTCTAATCGTGCCACCAATATGGTTCTTTTTACTTGGATATGTACTTAACAACAACATATCAGTGTTAACTGAAGAATGGAAGAGACCGATTGGGAAGCGCAGAAAAGATCCAGCGGTTTTGCGCTACATGTTCAGCTCCATGACGCAGCGCGCTCTTATCGCTCCAGCTGTATGGGTAGCAGTAACTTTGATGGATGGCAAGAGCTTTCTGTGCGCTTTCAGCGCCACAACGGATTTATCCGCGTTCGTCAACGAGTCCTTTCTAAGTTTACCCCAAAAAGAACTTATGAAATTTCAAGCAAGGATTCCGTGCAAAGACGTATATGATGGGCAAGAGATCATCTCCAGAGAAGCGGCCACTAGGTATATTCGCTGTTTGTCACAGGTAGGCTAGTGCCTGTTACTAAACTTGATGTGTACATGGGGTTTTCAAATTAGGCATACTTTTACCTATTACAATTAACGCGGGGTAAAGCAATGTTTCACCCTTGTAATTATGAAAGAGGGTAGCAGATGGGTTAAGAATAATGTCATGTTAATTATATGCAGCGCCAGAGAGCTCATGGTGCCCATCCACCTTTTATGCGGAAGTTTTTGTTTGTTTGTTTGTTTTTGGATTTACATTTCCAATAGGGCTTTTAAAAAAAGATTAAGTTAAAGCTTTATGAGTCATGAACCAAGCCATCAGCTACGCGGTGAACCACCCTAATACAAACTTTTATTTATTAGGCCTAAGTGCATCAGTAGCTAGTAGGCTCAGTGTATTCACAATTTATTAGGTACACCTTGCTAGCCCTGCTGAAAAATCCAGCTTAAACCAGCCTAAGGTGGTCAGGCTGGTTTTGGCTGGTCTCCCAGCCTGGTCATAGCTGGTTTATCAGACTTTTAGAGGGGTTTTGAATTTTTTTTTAGCTGGTCAGGCTGGTCTTAGCTGGTCAAACTGGTCTTAGCTGGTAATTGTTGGTCTTTGATGGTTTTAGCTGGTCTTCGCTGATTTTAGCTGGTCAGGCTGGCTGACTGTCCCTATTTTTTCTGCCACTGGGTGTTCAAACAAATAATGTATATCTGTATATGGACCATGTAATCTGATTAATTTGTAATTAGGTAAAATGTTCATCAGCTAAGTTAGGCTTGGAGACCAGCTAAAACCAGCTAAGCCAGACTGGAAGACCAGCTTGTCTAAGCAGGAATACCAGCTAAAACCAATTTGTCTAGGCTGGAATACCAGCTTGACCAGATAAGCCAGGGTGGGAGACCAGCTAAAAGCAGCTGGCCACCAACTTGTCCAGACTGGAAGACCAACTTAACCAGCTAAGTCAAGCTGGGAGACCATCTAAAACCAGCTTGACCAGCTAAGCCAGGCTGCTAAAACCAGCTACTTCCAGCTTAAACCAGCTAATATACCAGCCAACCAGCTTAAGCTGGTTTAAGATGGATTTTTCAGCAGGGAGTACCGAGTTGGACCTTCTTTTGCCTTCAGAACTTCCTTAAAGGTGCAGTAAGCGATTACAGAGAATCATTGTTGAACACTGTTGACAGTTCAAATCAACCTAAACAAATACCATTGATACATAGATGCTTCATTGGCTACCATAAATACGCCGTCCACCATATTGGAGATGTCCATGAACATTCGAGAGCAAGTTTGAAATAGACTTAAGCAGATGATTTTGCAACACTATAATACAACAAGACGAAGGCATCAGCTGACACGGCATTAAAGTTACCATAGTAAAAGTAAAAGCATTACATTCTCATCTGTGAAAGGTTATCCCATTTCTTCAGGAATTTAAATCTTGGCGGTTTCACAACCAGAAGCTGCACAATGTTGCTGCATTGTTGATTCTTACTGTGAGTGTTGCAAGATGGCAGGCGCTACGTAAACATATCTACGCACACAACTCCCTTCATTGCTCCGCCCCCAAAATGCATGAACACAATGCAAGAGTGGATGTCTCGTCATCATAGCAGAAGCAAAGCAAAATAAAGCTTTGCGGAAAATAAAGCGAAGCTGACTAACGAACGACAAGGAAGAACAAAAAATGTGCATATAGTAGCTACACAATTACATACAATCAAGAGTTTGTTGTTAGTTGCTAGCAGCACGCACTCAAAACCAATGTTACTCACATATGGAGCAGAAACAACACAACCTCAGCATCTGTTATCAGGCCGCTTTGGTCTCTCCAACGCTGGAAAGCTTTTCTAATATTCACGTAGATCCTAAAGCTCTTGCCAGATGAGGGCTGGACTGGGGCTAAAATTCGGCCCTGGCAAACCCAGCCCATCCGGCCCATGAGTTCCCTGTGAATGTTTTTGCTGAGGTTAGGGCCTTAAATTGGAGTAAATAAATAAAACTAGGACTGGGATAAATAATGATGGTTATTATCGAATTTACTGCAAATGCAGATAACAAACTTAATATTGCACTTTTGTCACACAGAAATGCACTTGAAATTAAATATACTTTATTGTCCCTTGAAGGGCAATTTGAGATGGACTCAGTATCCAGTCCTTTAACAAACCTGATACATTATAAAATTGTACACAATAATCATTCACACCATACATACCATGCACATAAAAATGTGTAGAACATCACTAATCCATATTCAACAATCTGATTGATACGGGCACAAAATAATTTTTAAACCTGTTCAGTTTATAACGGAGAACTCTATACCTTCTCCCGAAGGGTAAGAGTTCATAACAGGTATAAAGTACATGAGTTGTTCACTTAAAATCCTTTTTGCCTCATTTAGAGTGCATTGCTGATACAGAGTCTGAATACTGGGATAGTCTTTCAGTCTGATCATTTTCATCGGAATTCGAATAATATTCATTATCTTTGATTTTTGATTTATCAGAGAGATTACCAAACCAGGAAGACAAGTCGTATCTGATGACACTTTCTAGTACAGACTGATAAAAGAGGAACATGATTTTCTTATCAACTCCATAAAACCGCAGTCTTCGTAAAAAATGCAATCTCTGGTGAAGTCTTTTACACACCCAATCAACATGCGTGACTTGACAGTAAAGCACTGATTTTGAGCTAGGATGCAGGAAAGTAAATGTACTGCTTTTAAATTCTGTCATCATTTACTCACTCTTGTGTCATTCCAAACCTGTGTGACTTTCTCTCTTCCGTGAAACACAATAGACAAAAGATATTTTGAAGAATGTTGGCAACCAAACCGTAGGCTACCATTGAATATTGTATGGACAAAAAAAACAGCCTCAAATTATTCATTCAGGTTTGGAATGACATTAGGGTGAGTAAACAATCACATTTTGGGGTTGAACTACCCCTTTAAAAACAATAATATTTTTCAAGAGTTAACACCTAATTTATGCAAGACACTAATATCTATCTTTCATGAGGTTCTCATTGAAATAACATTTAGTTAAATTTTCATTAGATCTATTAAAAAGTTCATAAAACATTTAAAGAGAAAAAAGCTTTGTCCTTAATTCATGGGATCCAGGCTTTAAAGCTGTTTTGTTGAATTATCCTTTAATTGCCCTAATGACATTTTAACTGAGTTTAACTGTAGGCCAGTTTCATTTAACTGTAAGATCATGGTAGTCACAGGTAAAACCATATTCCATATATGGTTTCTAAAATAAATAAATAATAATAAACTATTGAATTTGTAATATATTGTAAACATGTAGAAAATATGAAAACAGCCTCTATAAAAGTGATTTATATTCCGCAATATTTAATGTAAGTAATAATAGAAACAATTTTAATAAATACATTTCTTCCAAAACACCATATTTCTTCACTGTTAGTAGCTGCAAGGAAAACTGTGGTTGTGCTAGAGTGACAAGTTTGTAGCTGTGTGTATTGCCATTTTCCAATTTACCTCGTCATGTATTTACATGGTTGCGGCTGTTTTCAGTTAGATTCACCACAGAACCTGTATGTTCCCATATCACACGATTGTATAAAACAAAATTCACAGTGCCGTTCATCACTTCATACAGCAGCAGAAACGCAGCGTAGGTGTGCGGATATTCTGCTTTTTGCGGTTTCCCATGCGCTCAAATAAAAAAATAGCGCCTAATATGGGCACAGTTTAGGAGGAGGGGAGGTCTCTCTCACTTTGGCCTGTCAATTCAGAAGACAAACTAATGGGCCGCTGTCCCTGCATGATGGGCCAGTCAGTGGCAAAAAAATAAAATAAATAACCTTGTATCGGCCCCAAAGTGCATCTGCCCACCGGGAAAATGCCCGGTATGCCAGATTACCAGTCCAGCCCTATGCCAGACATTAACCCTACTTTTCCAGTGATATGCTTCAGACCTTTTGTCTTTTGTAATCAGCCATCTTTATTTCATCAGTCATTATTCAAATGTCCCTTTTACTCGCTCTTTCTCCTCCCCCATCATGAGTGTAGCCTATATGCCGTCTACTGCTAATTGGCTACAAGTGGTGCTCGGTAGGGATGTGACGATGAGGTCATTTTCCCACTGGTTAATCGAAATGTGACAACACTGGTAATACTGGTATCATCAGGGTGTGTGTGTTTTACTTTTGAATTAGCATCCATTCAGGGGCAGCAATTGCTTGAATGGTGGATAATTCGCCTATAACAACAAAACGTTGTTGAAGGTGCGTGTTAATTAGAAATGTGACCTCTGGATGTTGCCACCTTCACCATCCAAAGTTTACAGATTGCCTTAATGTTTGCATGTTCGCTGTTAGCATTGGGTTTAAAGCCAAAATATTGCCAAATAGGCTCTTTTACATTTCACTTTGAAACCAAATCTTGCGCCGTTGTCTTATCAGTCAGCTCGCAGGCAGCTAGCCTCACTCTCGTCACGAGATGAATGAAATCCTGACACCTGCTACTGATCTGTGCCTGGACTCTCGTTCGACTCATGCTGAGCAGACACATTCAGTTTTTAATTCTAGTGTCTGTTCTCTAACTGAAATAAATGATTTTTACTAAAAACACTGTTGATAGTTAAAATCAACCCAAACAAACACCATAGACATAGATGCCTCATTAGCGGCCGTTTCCATAAATACGCCGTCCGCCATATTGGAGCAGTCCGTGAACATTCAAGAGCAAATTTAAATGTATGAATATCTATAAATTAAATAGACTTTTTGTTAAACTAACACAATACAACAAGACGAAGGCGTCAGCTGACAAGACATTAAAGTTACCATAGTAAAAGTAAAAACATTAAAAGTAAACCAACACATTCTCACCTGTGAAAGGTTATCCCATTTCTTCGGGAATTGAAATCTTGGCGGTTTCACAACCAGAAGCTGCGCAATGTTGTTGCATTGTTGATTCTTACTGTGAGTGATGACGCGCTGATCGTTGCAAGATGGCGGGCGCTCTGACGTGTCAGAAGCATTGGAATATAGTATATACGTATACATATCTATGCACACAACCTCCATCATTGCTCCGCCCCAAAATGCATGTACACACAATGCAAGAAAAATAAAGCGAAGCTGATGAACGAACGACAAGGAAGAACAAAAAGTTTGCATATAGTACACAATTATGCAATGAAAAGTTTGTTGTTAGTTTCCAGCAGCACGCACTCAAAACCAATGTTACTCACATATGGAGCAGAAACAACACAACAACAAAACAGCACAATAACAAACTAGCTTATACTAAACATAGAACTTTTATTGACAAAAGGAATTAGCACGGCAGTGTGTTTGAAGGTGCGTGTAAATTAGAAGTGTCACCTCCGGATAGGGTTGCCAATTTCAGTGTGGCAAAATAAGGGCAGGGCTGGACTGGTAATCTGGCATACCGGGCATTTTCCCGGTGGGCAGACGCACTTTGGGGCCGATACAAGGTTATTTATTTTATTTTTTTGCCACTGACTGGCCCATCATGTAGGGACAGCGGCCCATTGGTTTGTCTTCTGAATTGACAGGCCAAAGTGAGAGAGACCCCCCTCCTCCTAAACTGTGCCCATATTAGGCGCTATTTTTTTATTTGAGCGCATGGGAAACCGCAAAAAGCAGAATATCCGCACACCTACGCTGCGTTTCTGCTGCTGTATGAAGTGATGAACGGCACTTTGACTCCCGAATTTTGTTTTATACAATCGTGTGATATGGGAACATACAGGTTCTGTGGTGAATCTAACTGTAAACAGCCGCAACCATGTAAATACATGACGAGGTAAATTGGAAAACGGCAATACACACAGCTACAAACTTGTCACTCTAGCACAACCACAGTTTTCCTTGCAGCTACTAACAGTGAAGAAATGTGGTGTTTTGGAAGAAATGTATTTATTAAAATTGTTGCTATTATTACTTACATTAAATATTGCGGAATATAAATCACTTTTATAGAGGCTGTTTTCATATTTTCTTCATGTTTACAATATATTACAAATTCAATAGTTTATTATTATTTATTTATTTTAGAAACCATATACCCATGGTAATGAGGAATATGGTTTTACCTGTGACTACCATGATCTTACAGTTAAATGAAACTGGCCTACAGTTAAAATGTCATTAGGGCAATTAAAGGATAATTCAACAAAACAGCTTTAAAGCCTGGATCCCATGAAAGATAGATATTAGTGTCTTGCATAAATTAGGTGTTAACTCTTGAAAAATATTATTGTTTTTAAAGGGGTAGTTCAACCCCAAAATCTGATTGTTTACTCACCCTAATGTCATTCCAAACCTGAATGAATTTCTTTCTGTGTAACGTAAAAAAAATAATTTGAGGTTTTTTCCCATCCAATATTCAATGGTAGCCTATGGTTTGGTTGCCAACATTCTTCAATCTTTTGTCTATTGTGTTTCAAGGAAGAGAGAAAGTCATACAGGTTTGGAATGACATGAGAGTGAGTAAATGAAAATGAATTGAAAAGCAGTACATTTATTTCCTGCATCCTACCTCAAAATCACTGCTTTACTGTGAGACAAAAGTGCAATATTAAGTTTGTTATCTGCATTTGCAGTAAATTCGATAATAACCATCATTATTTGTCCCTGTCCTAGTTTTATTTACTCCAATTTAAGGCCCTAACCTCAGCAAAAACATTCACAGAGAACTCATGGGCCGGATGGGCTGGGTTTGCCAGGGCCGAATTTTAGCTCCAGTCCAGCCCTGGCTATCAACATGGGTGTGCATGGGGTGGAACGGTACATGTGTACTCGTTTTAACCGAATTGGCACGGGCGTCACGGCTCGGTGCATGCATTTACACTGAGAATACACGATATAAAAATAAATAAAACTTGCGCGAAAATTAATGTAATGTGGAACTACTGTTAGAGAGAGACGTGATGTGTGTGTGTGTGTGTGTGTGTGTGTGTGTGTGTGTGTGTGTGTGTGTGTGTGTGTGTGTGTGTGTGTGTGTGTGTGTGTGTGTGTGTGTGTGTGTGTGTGTGTGTGTGTGTGTGTGTGTGAGAGAGAGAGAGGCCCGGACGCGATTCCGCGATCGAACAGTGGAAACAAAACAAAAAAATACATACTCCGTCATTTTGTTCATACAGGACATCATTCAAACTGCAAAGTGTTTGCTTATATTTGTGTACACTCGCAATAAAACAAAACATTGTGCTTTTGTCAAACTGTAAACTCTTGTCAAACTGTAACCCACAACTGTCATCTAACCAAAATCTCTCTCTCTCTCTCTCTCTCTCTCTCTCTCTCTCTCTCTCTCTCTCTCTCTCTCTCTCTCTCTCTCTCTCTCTCTCTCTCTCTCTCTCTCTCTCTCTCTCTCTCTCTCTCTCACACACACACACACACACACACACACACACACACACACACACACACACACACACACATAGTTTAAAAGAAAATAATATGTATCCAACCCCATTTAAAAACAGTCTGTGGGTGTCATCTTTTGGACATTCATCATCGTATTGCATTGGTTTTCATTTCTTTCATTCACTTTGTTGTATATGAGAGGTTGTAGTGAGCTCACATTTTCTGGTGGAATGAAGACTAAGGTATTGAATTAAATGTGAAAACATCAGGCATGCATTGCTACCACTCTAAACGTGCTAACATAGAAGGAAGGGGGCTAAATAATTGACTACATTTTTGTTTAACCAAAAAATCCTAGCTTGCACTTTCTGTCTGTCTTCCATCAGAGTGCAGTTTTTCCTTGTCTTTCATATTTGTGTTTATTATTGTGGAATTGGCAAAGACCTGGTGGTTGTTTGTGAAAGCTTCACAGACCAAATTAATAGGGCCTAGCCATAGGTTTTGAGATGTCACTTGTTGTGAATACCTTGTCTGATAGTCTGACAGTATTGTGGCATTGTACATCCTTGCTAGTTTCTGTTGCGCACGGCTAGGGGCGAATGGCCGGATGATGGGCCTATTTGGGAAAAAGTCCAGGGCTGTTTTTTAGCCCCCGTCCGTCCCTGGTTTTCATACAAATCACATTGTACAAATTCATACGAAATCGGCATCTCGTAAAAAGGTATGCTTTAATGTCAAACACGCTACCTAGAAAAGAAGAACATTTTTTAGTAGAAATACTAGAATGTATTTTTATGACTTAAATCAGACATTTTCACAGATACACAAGAGCTTACTAAAACAGGCCCAAGAATAATATGACCTCATGGTAAATTACCCAGGAATTTGAAAGGCACGAAAGTGATGTGCGAAATTATGTATGAAATACAATTTGTTTAAATTGGGGCTGTATAATGCATTAATCTGTTGTATTTTTTTTTTTTCAGGCCTGTGGATGGACCTTTTTGATGGTAATGACTTTAATAGCCTTCTTGATAAGAGCAATAAGACCTTGTTTTACTCAATCCGCTTTTCTTAAAACCAAATATTGGTCACACTACATTGATACAGAGCGCAAACTATTTGATGAAACTTGCAAAGAGCACGCCAAGAGCTTCGCTAAGGTCTGCATACAGCAATACTTCGAGAGCATCAGTGGCGAAATTATTACACAATTTTCTATACCTGTAAAGAAAGGGAAAGGTAATAAAGAAGAGGATGGAGAAAAACAGAAGAGTGACGAGGAGAAGCTTCTTGGGGTCCGTAAAGAAGAAGACATGAATAAAGTCCTGTGGAACTGGCATACATGTAAACCCCCATTATTGCTGAATAAACGTGCTGAAAATATGAATGGACATGCGTGTGTGGATACTCACACCATCTCTGATGAGCGCAACACTCAGCAACCTATGAAAAAAACAGCCGTGGCATACTACTCCAAAGTCTGACTTAATGTTTGAATCTTACTTATGAAGAATTGAGTGCTTTAGCAGTACTCGCTGTGAAGATGCTTGAGTTTTGTTATTTCATTTCTATTTATTACATGTAACTTCCTATTTTATATCCTCCAGAGACTCAGTCGATCAACTATATGTTGTTTGTCACCATAAATAAACGAGAACTTAAATAATAGGATATCATAGGCTTTTCTGTGATAATGTAAAGTTGCGTGTTAAAGGGGTGACCAATATGATAATAACAATAGATGGATGATGACGATGTTAATGATGAATATGACACCTTTTCATCTCCTTTTAGTTTCTAATGCAACAAATTAAGTCTTACTAAATTTAAGTTATAACTACATTTAAATTCGGGAGGAGTTTGTCTAACTAATCCCAGAGTTATACCTTAAGGACTTATCAGCAGCTGGTTATTTTTTCAGTAATTTAGCCTCACTAATGGCAAGTTTCTATGGCTACTAAGTGATCACAAAACCTACAGATATTGCATCTCTAACTATTAAATATGAAATCCTATCAGAAACTGCATTTCTGGAGGCTTCACTTTAGATCTCATTGCTGTTTGGTTGCAGTTGTCTATCTGGCTTCGTAACGCTTGAGTTTACACCACCTGGGACCCGTACGATAATGGTGGTTGAACAAACTCGGGGTTACATTCGTTTAGAGTTGACAAAATCTAACCAATTCAATCAGTCTTTGCTGGTACCATGACGCTTCATCATCTTCCTATGTTAACACAGGCAGAGGTGGACAGTAACTAAGTACATTTACTTGAGTACTGTACTTAAGTACACTTTTTGAGTATCTGTACTTTACTGGAGTATTATTTTTTAGGGATACTTTTACTTTAACTTCACTACATTTGAAAGACAAATATCGTACTTTTTACTCCACTACATTTCTATCAAGGTCCTCAAAGTCGAAAGTCGTTTCTGTAGCAGCTTTAAAAGTCAGTGGATGATTTTTTTCTTCTTTAAGTTTTTTTTTTTTGCAGACAGCCTGTAAGTAATCACTCTTGTATAGGGTCATGTGACGTTTTTGAACACTGATCAGTTTATAGCAAAATGGAAGAAGACGGTTCCTTGGCACCGTGTATGCACCCATGGCTATACTTAAAAAGTATGTTTCAGTTTTCTCAAAAGATTAAAGATTAGTTTAGTTGGCATACACTTTGATGCATGTCTCATAAAATGTTCAAAAATGTAAATGTCTGGGAGAAAGAGAAGAGTAAACAGTTGGGAGAATATTGGATGCGTATCAGAGTATAGGGTCCATGCATTCAGCCTTAAAGTGACAGCAGCTTTGTAAAGAGCTTTGTAACTTTTATACAAGAAATTGAAAATTTCAATACGTGAAATAAAAAAAGTTACAACACTCTATACAAATGTAAAGAAATTAGTTTAAGGTAGTCGTATGCTAGCATGTCGGATGGAGCATCACTGACTGGCTTAAACCACCATGATGGCATAGAGTGCATTTATACAACAAAGCAACAATAATAAAATAATGCATTGACATAAAAAAGGAAATTTACTTTTGATACTTAAGTACTTTTAAAAACAAGTACTTCTGTACTTTTACTTAAGTAAAAATCTGTTTTTAGAACTTTCACTTGTAACGGAGTAATATTTGACCAGTAGTACTTTTACTTTTACTCAAGTAATAGAGTTGTGTACTTTGTCCACCTCTGAACACAGGCAGTGGGGAAGTTACTTTATTGAATCAGAAATGTGACACATTGCTCACAGCTGATTAGTCTAGCTTCGGTTAGCTGTGGAGCGTAAATTTCTATTGTGATGAACACCACTAAAAGCCAAGCCACTTTCATGGTGCCTAAAACCCAGGGTTGGCATAAACTAAACTTAAACATACCTGGCTATAGCCACCGAAACCGGCTTCATACATGGTATAAGCTGCTGGTGGTTTTGAGCTATTTATTTATTTATTTATTTATGTTCTTCAGTTTAAAGAAGCAGTATTTATTACTAACTCATTTATATAAATGTTTTCTATACTGTCAAAATTACTCCCTAATGAAGATATCTTTAAGCTGTGGTCCTCAGCCAGAGGTCACAAAAACTTGCACGAGGGATGCAAGATAAATTAAAATGGGACAAAATAAGCTTTAGAATAAGATTTAAACAAAAAAAGTAAAAATCTAGTTTTTATTTGTAACGCTTTAGTATAGGGAACGCATATTCACTTTTCATTACAACTTCTGTCTTAATAAACTCATAATTTACTGCTTATTAATAGTTAGTAAGGTAGTTGTTGCAGTGGTTAAGTTTGAGTATAGGGTAGGACTAAAGGATGTAAAATATGGTCATGTAGAATAAGGCATTAATATGTGCTTTATAAGTACTAATAAACACCCAATATGCAAGCTAATAAGCAACCAGTTAAAAATGAGATTTGTTCCCCATGCTAAAGTTTGTCCTTTTATTTAATTCCCCCCTAAACGTTTGGAAATCTAAAATGTAATTATTTTAACTTTTAATTATAATTAGTAGTTTATTTTAATCTATGGAAATTACTCATTTCTGTAAATTAAAAAGGGGGGAGGGGTGGGCTTTGAATATTGTTGTGGACAAGGTGTGGCCTTATGCCTGGTTCAGACTACACGATTTTAGCCCGAATTTGGCACGATCCGTTTGACGTATGGTGTCGTAGGGATTCGTAAACGACAATGGACGTCAGGACGCAAGAATTGATCATATCATCTCGTATAGTGTGTCATAGTATACGACAACAGAATCCGGGTCTGCGATAGTTCACGACGTCACAGCAGAAAGACTAGCATGTTGAATTTTTTTTCACGTTCCCCACGACGGGTTCCGTCACATGGGTGACGCTGACCAATCGGAGCACAGAATATATATTCTGACAGGATTCAAACATGGCGAAACGCAAGAGATATGATGTTGCGGCTAGGTCAGGGGTGTCCAATCCTGCTCCTGGAGGGCCACTGTCCTGCAGAGTTTAGCTCCAACCCCAATTAAACACACCTGTACCAGCTAATCAAGGTCTTATTAGGCATACTAGAAACCTCCAGACAAGTGTGTTGAGGCAAGTTGGAGCTTAACTCTGCTGGACAGTGGCCCTCCAGGACCGACTTTGGACACCCCTGGGCTAGGTGGAGTAATGAAATAGAGGAAAGGTTCGTGGTACTCTTGCCTGTACGATGTTTCATCGAGGGACTAGAGAGAGAGGTGTGAGTGAGTCTGGGTGCGCGCGTGTGTGTGAGTCTGACTGTGAGGGTGTGTTTGTGCGTGACTGTGTATATATGTGTGAGTGTGAGAGATTAACATCAACAAAGATAAAATAAATGGTTTATAGGAGCAGTTCATTATTAGTTCATGTTAACAAATGTAAAGTGTTCCCAGATTTTTTTTTACAAATACGTTGTAGTGGCAAGCTTTCACTACTGGCTAATAACAAAATATTTAATATAAAAAGAACAATATTTTACCTCAAGTTCTCCTTGGAGGATTGACAGCCCATACTGCCCTCTTCGAGCAAGCCAGGAACGTGTCCATGGTCGGGTTTTCTTTCTTTTTTTTGCGCTTTTCTAGACACAAGACAGCCAGTACAAAACACGCCGCAGACATTGTTTCGCCTTCTCGATGACATCACGCGCGTCGTTGAAGACAACAAGCGATCATTGGTCGCGAAGCAACGTGTAGTCTGACATGTTTCTTACTACAGGACACGACAAGATTTTAGGAGTCAAAATCGCGTAATCTGACACAGTGACTATCGTAACAGACAAAAAAAATCGTGTAGTCTGAACCAGGCATTAGGGTCAAAACCACTGTCTTTAAAGGAACAATGGTATGACTTCAGAACTTACTTGCTCTGCAGACTCTGTCTGCCATGGGGTATCCGTTTCACAAGTAGTTTCATTATCATGAAATGTTCTGTTCACTTTGATGCTCCCATTTTGTATGTTGCCTTAATTAAACATACCTAGTTCAAGACCAGCAAAGGGAGTGTCGGATAATGGAGTCGATGCAAAATACAGGAACTTGGGAACCACTGCCATAACCATTTTTACTGGGTTTTTTATTTTATTTTTAGCATGTGTCTCAATTACTTTAGCTCATCATTAAACTCATTAGTTCCATTAAGGCTGAAACCAGATTATAATTGCTCTTGGTGATTCACTGCTATATATATATATTACCGACGGAGCCAGAGAAAGATCTCACATCTTTACCACAACAAATAGAGCTACATATTTTTGTTGTTGTTGCTATTGTTGTTTTACAAGCATCTTTTACAATCTGCTTGTGGTTGTACATGATATTAAAACTTTGTGGATGTTCAGCAAGACCGTTTGTACCTCCTGGCAATGGAATGTAAGTTTTCATTTGAGAAATAATTAGATTTTTCAGTTGATTTTTATGAATTCAATGTATATCTCGTATTACTTTGACAACATTTCTCTTGGTAGAATTTGTATAATAAAGCTGTTTCTGTTTGCCTTCTTCATCTGTCTTTGTCAGGGTTTTAGGTTCAATTTACAGACACAACAATCACCATCAGCGGAAAGAAACTGAGAAAGAGAAACACGCTTATATCAAGATAAGATGTCTGTGCTTATGTCAGAATACATCAAATTTATTACTCTTTACTTCAAGAGTAAGGATGCTATGGTCTTCAATGGCCTGATAGGTTTAGGAACAGTGGTTGGTCAGACGGCATATAACATCTTTGCTTTTAACTGCCCATGTTCACCAAAGAAGAATTACCTGTACGGTCTGGCTGCCATTGGTGTACCAGCCCTGGCTTTCTTTGTCATTGGGATGATGCTGAGTCAAAACACCTGGGACATTGTGTCAGAGTGTCGCAGCAGAAAATGCCGGAAATTATCAATGACTGCTGCTTTTGCTCTGTTGGGCTCCATTGTGGGCAGATCAGTCGTTGCCCCCATCACTTGGTCTGTTTTTTCCCTCCTGCGAGGGGAGGCGTATGTCTGTGCTTTCAGTGAGTTCATGAACCCCTCGTCTTTGGGCAATTTGTCTTCAAATACACCTGGTCCAGAAATCATGGCACGGTTTCCATGTAAGGATGTACCTGCTCCATTTACCAGCTATTTAGGAGAAGTTGAACGCCAGTTAAAGTATGAATCCCAGGTACCAGGTTTGTTGTTTTGTTATAATGTTGTTATAGTCCTTAATTGCATGAACACTTCTGATGTTCAACCTCATTTTTTTCTTCTTCATCTAGCTGTTGGGCTGGTTGCTAGTGGGAATCATCTCGCTATCCGTCTTTCTCCTTCTCTGTCTGAAAAATTGCATCTCTCCTCTTGGCTATCATCAGGAGGCGTACTGGTCCCAGTACTGTTCCAGCGAACAAGCTCTTTTCCAGCGTACAGCTGAAGTGCATGCTAAATACAAAGCGACTGAAAATGTCAAGCGTTTTTTTGGCTTTGTGGCCTTGGAAAATCAGGAGAAGGAGCTTCTAGCAGACTGCAAGGGAATCAAGAGTGCCATTCCCAGACAGGAGTGGAACCGCGTCACTGGTGTTTACATGTACAGGGAGATCGATGGCACTCCCATGTACAGTCGCTTGAACAAATGGGCCACGTACACAAATGAGCATGACTGTTAAGTGCTTGACAAAGAATTGGACATTTTATCTTTTGCCTATGACAAATTAGTGACTATTGAATGAATAATACTACGCACCTAAAAAGTAACACCTTTGGTATTAAGAAACACCCAAGAAATGTGTGCCATAAAGGAAATTTTAAAATGAACAAAGAATTGTTCGCATAATAGAATTCAAAAGAATAATTATTTTTATTTCTAATTCAAATGTAAGAAATCAAGCAATTTTCAGATAAAAATAATAATAATAAAATAAATGTTTAATACATGCTAAAGGCTAGTATTGTGTAATTTATTTTGATTGTTGGAAGCAGAATGATAAATGGTTATAATTGCAATGTAAAAATCATTAAAAACTCAATAGAAACAAATAATATGTATTGCTGGACAATGCTTTAGGGACTGTGTCCCTTGTTTAAAACTGCAATTATGATGGCTGTTGGATCAAGATTCACAACCTTTCAGTAATCAGCAGTGTTGGGGGTAACGCATTACAAGTAACTTGAGTTACGTAATAATATTACTTTTTCAAGTAACTAGTAAAGTAACGCATTACTTTTCAAATTTACAACAAAATATCTGAGTTACTTTTTGAAAAAAGTAACTCAAGTTACATTTTCACATTTATTTGACTGACAGCTCTCCTGTCCTCATGTTGAGAAAAATTGAGAGTAAGTGCAGAAGCGTTGTGTGTAAATGTGTTATTGTAGTTCTAGACTAAATGTGAGCATTTATTTATCTCACTTGCACAATAAAGATTCTGTCCTCCTCAAAATTAATAAAATCAGTCAAATGCAAAATCAGAATACTATGCAAACCTCAAATATATAAATGTTAAATATAACAAATATTTTTATACATTTAATCTACCTTTATTGACCAATGTCTTGCTACTTACCTTCGATGATTCAGTTAAACCATGAGCAAATATTACTAGATTTTTTGTTTTTATTGGTAAAACTTTTTCGCTCCTGCGTTCTACTCTTCATTATCCAGAATGGCAGCACATTTTTACCTCAGCCTGAGGCGTATTAGTTCAATTTTGGTATGAAGAGGTCTTTACATTTTCACAAAAATATAACTTTTTTTGCTATTAAAAAACAAAACAAAAAACAAGCCCTGCCCAGGTGAGAAAAAGTAACGCAAAAGTAACGTAACGCATTACTTTTCTTAAAAAGTAACTAAGTAACTCAATTAGTTACTTTTTAAGGGAGTAACGCAATATTGTAATGCATTACTTTTCAAAGTAACTTTCCCCAACACTGGTAATCAGCTTAGCCAATGTGCCACAACCAATCATTAGTCCATAAATGAGATCTCAAGTTGAATGTCAAAACATAGCCTGCTATCGCTGAGATGACATAACACCATTGCTGTTAAAGGCAAGCTGTTTTAAATTGTCAAATGGATATATTGTCAGGCATAATCTCAGTTTTGGTGAAGATTTGCAGGAGGATAATTACTGAAATTAAAATTTACAGTGTACAATATCTGCTTTGCTTACATTGAGACCCACTGTCCATTATAATGTTATAGATATAAAACTTAAATTTGAGTTAGTATTCAGATGTTTATATTTATACTA
This sequence comes from Romanogobio albipinnatus, assembly GCA_023566225.1. Classification (NCBI taxonomy): domain Eukaryota; kingdom Metazoa; phylum Chordata; class Actinopteri; order Cypriniformes; family Gobionidae; genus Romanogobio; species Romanogobio albipinnatus. Next base: position 21,400,601 of record CM042258.1, read on the forward strand.
TATTTAGATACAAAATTTATTAAACATTAAATATAAAACAATATTTTACATTCTTTGTCTGTCTCAGCCTGCCACGGTTAATTTTAAATCTAAAAATTGAATAATTTGGGTGGCACCAAATAATTAACTTAGTTATGACTAAAGCTCACCTTGATTTACTCTAGATGTGACGTTGGTGCCTTGGAGGCCTGTCTGAAACCAGCATTATTAGAAGGTACCGTCATGCTAAAACATCTTGTCAAGCGACTGACCTGGCACACTGGGAATCTTAGCCCCAGACATCAACACCATATAGGACATTTCACTGTTTGCTACACTTCCCTGTGTTTGTGACATTCCAGAGAAGAGTATGTTAGTTGTGGAGAAGAGCAAGGAGCAGAATTTATGAAAGTTAGACAATCAGCATCTGTCTTTCTCTTCCATTGGAACTATCCTGTTTGGCGGAAGAAAACAGCTTGCCAAATTTTGTCCGAAAGGTAAGTTATTTCACATATTTTTCATCAAGATGTCCAGTCAAATTGAGTGATGTCACTGTGTAGCCTATTCTACTTGATGCAGTTTTACATCATTTTGTAATGACAGTATCACACAATGACATCACAACACATTTTTAGTAAGAAAACGAACTGCCTCTAGCAACTTCTCCTGAAAATTTGTAAGCAACAGTGAATCTGTTTGTGTCACAGTCCCGTGGGGAAACCACGAGTCGAGGACGATAATAACCATAATGATACCAATGAAGACATAGTTTTAAAAATTGTTCTAGATGTAAAGAAATAGCACATAGTCCATATCACAACTATAATTATACCGGCACAGGGAAATTATATTGTTGGAATCAAGTTCACAAAGATTATTTCCAGTGGATGAACGATAAAACTCTGACAGTCATATTATACATATTTTAGTAACCATCATAAATTAGGTATCATTCGAAAGCTTATGAACTCAAAATTCTGTGAAAACCATTTTGAAATGGGACATTGCGTTTCCATGGAAATTATACTTTAAATTATTTTTGTGTGCTCCTCCCCTAGTGGGCGGTGTCAGGTTTCATATTGCAAAATGTATTTTAATTACTTTATAATCAAAACCTTTTCTAATCTTGACAAAACACATATCTTCAGAAAGGTCTAGAGTCTCAAGGTTCAGTTGGGTTATTATTATGTCAAAATAGACACTCAATGTGCTATTGAAATCGTAATGATTTGTAATGTTATGGTTTTGTTCACTTGTTATTGTAAAATCCTGTCTTGGACATTTTCAAAAAAACTAATGCAATATCAACACAATCTTATCAGATAAAGGAAAGAATAACCCAATAAAGGGAAAAACGTCTATATAGCTGACTCGTTTTGCTGGATGTGAGGAGGTTATTTGATTTATGCTGCCCAGCCTGTTTTAGTTAAATGCTCATACTTTCCATTGGGGCTGGAACCAGATGTTATTCCTGCTGATGATTCAGCGGCAGTGCTGCACACAAAAGACAGAGAGAAGGAGGGATCGCAACTTCCACACAACATGAGCTATTGAAATCTCATTTGTTTTTAAAGACGTCTTTTGTTGTCTGAACTTAGTTGTACACATTTGTAAAACTCTATGGATGTTCTGCAAGACCATTTGTACCTCATTGCAATGGAATGTAAGTTTTCTGTTTCTATATGGGTTTCAGTTAGGCTATTTTAGGCTCGAAGTGTCACGTTGAGGCTTGCCCAAAGATAATTTGTTCGAAGAGCTTTTCTGCTTGAAATCGGTCGCTGAATTTAACGTGTGTCTCACAATAATCTGAATTGTACACATGCATATTTCTTTGTGTCTATGTTTCTCTGTTTATTTTGAGTTTTTTGAGTCTGTTTCTACTTTTTGTATGATGGTTTCAGATAACAAAAAAGAACTCATTCAATCATAGGACTTTGTCAGTGTTTTAGGTTTCATTTACAAAGACTCTTCTCAAAGACTTTGTTTAATTGCTGTTAATTCACATTGAGAAAATCAGGACAAGATGGCTTCTCTCATCTCAGAAAACTTCAAATTTATTGCACTCTTCTTCAAGAGTAAGGATGTCATGATCTTCAATGGTCTGATAGGTTTAGGAACAGTGGCCAGTCAGACAGCATACAATATTTTTGCATTTAACTGTCCATGTTCACCAAAGAAAAATTACCTGTATGGTCTGGCTGCCATTGGTGTACCAGCCCTGGCTTTCTTTGTCATTGGCTTGACACTCAATCGAAATACCTGGGACGTTGTGTCAGAGTGTCGCAGCAGAAAATGCCGGAAACTCTCAGTGACTGCTGCTTTTGCTCTGTTGGGCTCCATTGTGGGAAGAGCAGCTGTTGCCCCCATCACTTGGTCTGTTATTTCCCTCCTGCGAGGAGAGGCGTATGTCTGTGCTCTCAGTGAGTTTGTAGACCCCTCTTCTTTGGATAATTTCCCTCCTACTAAAAAGATTCCAGAAACCATGGCCCGGTTTCCATGCAAGGATTTACCTGCTCCATTTATGAACTACTCAAGAGTGATTGAACGCCAGCTACAGTATGAATCCCAGGTACTTATCACTTTAGGCCTACTCTTGTAATAGTCCTTAAAGGGATAGTTCACCCAAAAATTTAAATTAGCCCATCATTTACTCACCCTCAAGTCATCCTAGGTGTATGACATTCTTCTTTCAGACGAATAAAATCGGAGTTATATTACAAAAGTCCAGGCTAATCCAAGCTTTAGAATTGGATTTATAGTTGCTCTGTTTTTGAAGTCCATAAAAAGTGCATCTGCCCATTAAATAACATGCTCCGCGCGGCTCTGGGGTGTTAATAAAAGCCTTCTGAAGCGAATCGATATAAGAAAAATATCCATATTTAAAACTTTATAAAGTAATCTTTCGGCCGACCGCCTTCCCTGTTCAATATATGGAAAAATTATTGAAAGTTCCCCTGCCGATTGAAAGACTAATGCAACCAGGTAGGCTCGTCATGACGTCAAGTACGCATCTTGAGTTTCACTTTCAACATTCAACACTTTTCCACAGAAGGCGGTCGGCTGAAAGTTTACTTAATAAAGTTTTAAATATGGATATTTTTCTTACACAAACGTGCTGATTCGCTTCAGAAGGCCTTTATTAACACCCCAGAGCTGCGTGGAACACGTTATTTGACGGACAGATGCACTTTTTATGGACTTCAAAAACAGAGCAAAGCTTGGATTAGCCTGGACTTTTGTAATATAACTCCGATTTTATTAGTCTGAAAGAAGAATGTCATGTACACCTAGGATGACTTGAGGGTGAGTAAATTATGGGCTAATTTTCATTTTGTGGGTGAACTATCCCTTTAATTGAATTAATACTTCTGATTTCATGAAAAATGTCTTCTGTATGATATGTATAACCTCTTTTTTCTCGTTTATTCATCTAGTTGTTGGGCTGGTTGCTTGTGGGAATCATCTCCCTCACAATCTTTCTGCTCCTTTGTCTAAAACACTGCTGCTCTACCCTTGGCTACCAGCAGGAGGCGTACTGGTCCCAGTATCGTTCCAACGAACAAGATCTTTTCCAGCGTACAGCTGAAGTGCATGCTAAATTCAATGCAGCTGAATGTGTCAAGAGCTTCTTTGGCTTTGCGGCCTTGGAAAATGAGGAGAAGGAGCTTCTTGCAAGCTGTGAGGGAATCAAGAATGTCATTCCCAGACTGGAGTGGAACCGCGTGACTGGTGTTTACATGTACAGAGAGATCGATGACACTCCCCTGTACAGCCGCTTGAACAAATGGGACATGTATACAAAGGAGTACAGCGATTGAAAAAGATTTTGAGGGTAACAAGTTGGGTGTTGTTTAATTCTCTCTTCAGTGGCCATTTTATACATTCTGAACTATTATTATTGTTATGGTTTTGCATGGTAAACATGCTTGGGTATTATTTTAATGTCAGGCTGTAATTCAGGTATTTCATTTTATTAAATACAAATTATGGTATGTTTTAGCTTTGTTGATAGGCGATTGGCAGCTCAAATGGTTCTATTTTCATAATGCACAACAGTCTATTTGGCATCTATTTTAATATAATGTACTCTCAGGTTGAGATGACCTCTTGTTTTGCTAAGCAATAAAGTGCATCTGACAAATTAGTGTAATGAATAAATAATATGACATCTTCAGTAGTACAATGAAACACCTTAGCATTTTAACTAACACTGACCTAATGAAATTTAATTTATGTACATTTAAGACTTTTAGCAGATGCTTTTATGCAGAATGACCTACAAAAGTGGTTAGCATCACATGAGACCACTGCGATCAACAGATGGCAAGCATGCAATTTGTAATGCTAATGAAGTGCTTCCTGTACAAATACAAACAAGTACTGCACATAAATCTACTAAATCTAATGCAGATACTATACTGCCTACACTTAAAAGTTAAGTTTCTTTATTGCTTCTTTGGTTCAATTGAGTAGGCCTACCTTTAAAGGCACAATATGTAAGATTTTTGAATTCAGATATCCAAAAACCACTAGAACAGTTATATATTTTGTTGACTTGTGTACTTACATTATCACAAATGTTTCGAACAATGTTTTAATCCAGAGAAATTAGCAATTTTAACCAGGATACGGACCGCATGACATCATACCTGAGTTACCCTCGATTTTATTTTGTAGAAACCATGGAAACACCAAAGATGCGTTAATATATTTTGTGTTTTATTAGACAGGTGAGCAACTGTTTGGATGCATTCATCGACAGAAAACTAATCATTGTTATATAGCTCAACACAGATAGTCTTATTGTTTAAATCTGGTAAATCGTGGTAAATCAAGAAATCAAGTTTTCTTGATTTACCACGGGTACCATGTTTTACCACGCCTAATATCGATCAAGCTTACTGCAGTGTGCAACAAGTGTCTCATAGTAGCTGCTGAGCAAACGCACAGAGTAGCATTATAACCTAACTTTCAACACACTCAAATAATGTATCTATTATGAACGCTGCGTTAACCCACATACGCATGACCGGAAAAAGTGTAAGCGGTCTCATAATAAAAGCTCCACGAAATCAAGGTGTCATCGTGCTACTCCTTTGTTTTGAATAAGCGAACTCTAGCGGCAAAAAATTACATATTTTTGCTTTAACATCCATAGAACCAATTCCACAAAAGGGTCTTTGTAGTGGAAAAAGGTTCTTTAGGTTATTAAAATGTTCTTCTCACAAGGAAGATGTATAAAACTAACTGCCTTGCATGTACTTTGAACTTGATTAGGATAGGAAGGAAGCCATTGAGGGGGTGAAGCAGAGATGTGACATGGGAGTACTTGGGAACGTTGAATATCAGTCGGGCTGCAGAGGTTTCATTGCACACGCTGGGAGGTTGTCCAGGAGTTGCAGTAGTTGAGACAAGAGCAGACTAGTGCTTACTACAGTCTGGCAAATGTTCTGCAGGAGAAATCTGCAAGGTATAACTGTGGTTAGTAATTGGGTTGCAATTGAAAAGTCATTGTCCAGTGTGACTCTAAGATTTTTGCTTTCTGTGTGGGTGAGATGTTGAGTTTTCTATTGAAATGATAAGTTCTAGGCAAGGGTGCTTTTTGGCTTGAAGGAACAACAGCTTGGTTTTTGATCATTTCAGCTTAAGTGATGGGTGTTCGTCCAGGTAGAGATGATTGCCAAGCATGCAGTGATTTGTGAGGGTTGTCAGAGGGTGGGAAAATAAAGGATTATTTGAGTATAGTATGAATAAATTTGATAATATAAGTCAGTGACAGTGAAGGCAGTGACATGGTAAGTGATTTGGTGGGAGAATAAAAGTGGTCAGAGTACTGATCCCTGTGGAATTCCATGTGGTTATTGAAGAGATGAAGTGGATCTTTTCATGATATCTGATCATATGCCCAGTTTACTGAGGGGTGAGAGAGAAATTTGGTGGCTCACATTCATCAGAGTTTACATCCACTGGAAGCAAATTTACCAATTAAATTCTTAAAAGTGCAACAAAAAGGTCATGTAACTGCATCATTTGCTCAGAGTAGACAAGAAAATACAGTATTAAGTGAATATTCATGGTTCAGTTTAGTGAAGTCCAATCAATAGATTTTGTGGCATAATGTTTAAAATGTGGAAGAATAATTAAGAATGAATTATGAAATATTTTTAAAACATCCAAAAAATGTATTTAATCTGAAAAAAAAAAAAACTTTTTATAGACAACAAGTAGTTTTTTTGTTGTTGATCAACATTATGTGACATATGTTGAAATTGAAATCTTTGTTTGTTTATTTTGTTTATTTGTTTATTTATTTATTCCAGCATTCCTGCCTCCACTTAATGGTGCCGATGACTTCTCTCCTGCTCAGTTTGTAAACAGATCTCTGGTCATGTGATTCGAAATCTTTCTGCAGGGAGATTTAGCAAAAGATTTGATCAATTCACACTGATATTGTGCAACAGGATTCACTAGTTGCTTATTTCCTTTCGATACATGACTGGAACTGTGTAATTAGCTGTATTTTTGTTTGTTTATTTATTTATTTATTTGCTGTGACAAAATCACTGGCGTCACTGCTTCTGTCACATGCTTTTTTTTTTTTGCTTTAAGGTAGGGTTGCTCTCAGAATGTCCTCAGATTCTATTCTATTCTATTCCCCCTTTTGTGGCAGTCTCTCACTGTTTTTACTCTGTTGTCATTTGCTGTTTTTGTGCCTGCCAGTCAAGCAAAGTGTACCAACCCTCATTCCCCTTCACATCCCTGTCTTACACAGACTCATCAGAGAAAACCTGACCCTGGCTGGCTGTCTGTCTGTTCGCCTGGCCACTGTCACCTCCTAATAGCCTTCAGCTGGAGAGAAGTAGGAGGAAGAAAGAGAGCACAGGGTAGAAAAAGAGAGGGTGAGAGCGAGGAGGGGGCGGGTGAAAGGAGAGCTGTGATCCAGACAGCGAATCACATGAGCAGAGATCTGTTTACAAACTGAGCAGGAGAGAAGTCATCGGCACCATTACGTGGAGGCAGGACTGCTGGAAAAGGCGACAGGAAACACACAGGAATCTCATCACTTTGTCTGGAAAATGCATTTTATCCTTTGTGTATTTGCAGCGGAGAAGCCAGAGCAGATGGTGTGAGGGAGACAGCTTTGAATGGGCTGCACTCACAAGCTCTTGCTCTGACGGCTGTATGCCACTGCTCTTCCTCTTTCTTTGTTACGGGGGAAAAAACGGTTGATTGTAACGTGAGGGCGATAATCTTGAGCGAGAAGACTAAAGGAGAGTGGCTGACGGCAACAGAGGAAGGGGTGAGCTTTGTGACAATGTTTTGAAGATAGACAAAGAAATCTGTGACTCTCTGTAATGTACATTTTCTTTCTCACTGCTTTATCGTGACTCTACAGTGAGGTAAAAAAAATGAAAAAAGCCAGTGACAACAACTTCACGTCAAGCGGAGGTAGACGCTGATCCATTGTTGATGTGAAAAACACATTGCAAATTTGACATATTCTGTGCTGCCGCTTGCTTTTGGATCATGATGCTGGAAAAAAGAGCACTTGGTTTTCTTTTAACTCGCCTGTGGTTGCACAAAACGTTTTAGATACCGAGGAGTAGGTGTTGATATCTGTGCCTGTGTTGACACAGGTCTCAACAATGACTGACTTGTCTTTGTAAATGTTTCAACACAAAGAAAACAGAATCGCCCTGCCTCCCTCCATATGCCAGTGAAGAGCTGCTGGGAGATCATAATGTGTTAACCAGATGCACTGAGGATTCAAAGCTTTTGTGGTAGGAGTTTTGGAAGTGTAAAACTTGTATTATTCATCTGGTTTTGAGTGAGGGGATCGGCCCGCTCCTTTGGCCCGGTTTCATCTCTCCGTGGACACAAGTTGCTGGATCGTTTGGTATTGTGGAGCAATATAGCACCTATCCAGTGGTGTAACGGTGAGTATGAATCATAACCCCCTCCTCCTTCTCTTCCCTTAGTGGCTACATAATATGAGCTCCCTAACCATGTGTTATGCACAGAGCCACGACCCTCCCACTGGCTTTCTATCAATGTTTAACTAAAATGCTCCTTAAATTACTACCACCCCCTCCTTCACCTGAAAACCCAAGCCTTTTTACCTTTCTCCTGTTTGGCACACTCTCTTCCATGACCTGGACTTGTGCAGAGCACACACATTGTGTCTGTCTGTTGTGAGAGACAAAACATTGTGCGGTTATTTGGCAGCATTCAACCCCTGCGGTCAGTTATTATTGTTTTCCCCCAAATGGTGCTTCCTGCCTGGGTTGGTGAGGCCTTCACATCTCTTGCCTCCCCCTAAACCCCTCATAGATAGACCAGATGGTGGCTTTATGGCAGAAAGGGTGCACCACTAGTGTTTGTCTTTATGCACAGACAATTGGCCAGGCTTCACTCTCGTTGCCAAATGCTCTCTCGCTCTCTCCTTTGAAAATGCAAATCTGTTTCCAATAAGAAAAATAATAGTTTAATGTTTAAACAAAAGGAATAAAATCCATTACTTGCATTCAGAATACTGAAAAACTGAAAAGTATACTGTTTAAATCATTGTTAACCTGCATTGTTTCCCCATTAGGAACGACTGATCCTGGAGCAGCATTTATTTCTTTTCCTTCTTTTTTTGGAAGCATTTGAGCATTGAAGTCGACTCTTAAAGTTACATTTTAGTGTCTTTTAACCTTTTTTACGAAAAGGAACGCTGTCTTCTTCTTTATGGAAAGTGAACCAGGTTAAACTAAGTAAAGCGCATATACAGTATATATAATATTTGTAGGCAAGCACAACTACAGCATTTTCATTTACTGTCTCTGCGCTTCAGCACAATGGAGCATTTCTTGTCTGCTTTTGTTTCATCCACAAGCACAGCACAACGAAGTGTGTATGTCTATTCTTTGTTAACAGTGTTTTGGTCTATGGCAGTTTGAAAATATTAACCGTCATGCTACAGAAAACATTAGTACTTTGTCAGAAAGCCCAGGGCGATATTAATTCTATCAAATGATACAGACAACTGAATCGTTTTGGATTAGGAGATGACCATTTTACTCCTTAATACAGCTAAAAGCCTTGTAACATCAGCTGAATGTGTTTGTGTCGCTATGTACATGTGTTGCCTCGGGATATAGGTTAAACCATTGTTGTCTGAACAATGTTCACTGCTCTGGAAATTCTCCAGCGTGTGATGAAATAGCTTGAACCCTGACAGTCAATATGGTACATGCAACAAGGACTTTTGGAGGACCTCTACAAGACTTAAGTAAATGAACAACTTAATAAATGAAAACACAAGATGATAATTTTGAGAAGTGTTCTCCATCACAACAAAGACAAAGACCCTATTATTGCATCAATCCGGCTGCATTACACTGCATGAAAATTCTGCATTAATAATATTTTGTTGTATTAACAGTGTGCATTAAAATGATCAGTAGTATTTTGTTAAAAAAGCCTTTTATGTTGGATTTTACCCTCATTTGTTTTGAGGGACATAGCCCAGGTACAATCTATAATAAACTTTACAGTAAATAAAGAACTTTAAAAACGATTGCGCTTAGCTGTTGAACACATCATCTGACACCACTGTGACATCTCTTGTTTTTCAGTTTTAAAAGATGTATTACAGTGAAAAGTTCATGCTGCTCAGCGAGGTCCAACAATGAGAGCAGTGTTACATTAAGTTGAGAAACACGAGGACAGTCCTCAGGCTCACAGTATGCAATATGCATGCAGGGGCCACTGAGAAGAGTACACATGAGAATCACAGTGATGTGTGTTGGCTTTCAAGGGTTTGAGAAGAAATATGCGACCCACTCACTTCATGACTGATGGGTGATCAAATCAAAAAAAGCTGTGAGCTCCAATGACTCTCACCATAAGAAATATTTTTAACCAAAATATGTTTTTTTCTCTTGCAGCATGCCTATGTGACGCAGACTAAAGGATTACAGACCAGTTCTGCAAAATGACCACTGACATTACCGGTCGTCTTCCACTCAATGTCTATGTCATCATTCTTGGGATAGGCCTCTTCATCTTCATGTTGAGCATGATCTTCTGTTGTTACCTGTTCAGGTATACTCAATAAATCAATAAATCGTTTTTTTTTTGAGAGCCATATATAGTACAAAACATCCACCTTAAAAAGCTTAAATTTGGCCAAATTACAATGTTATGGGTAAACAAAAATGATGTTGGAAAATGGATAACAATGGAATTGTTATAAAATTATAAGAGAATTGGGCTGTATTAAGCATCGCAAGGCAAGTGTAGCACATTTTATTTCTTAAACAATGGTAACTCATAGTCCTTTCCGTATGTATAATAACGAAAGTGACTGCATCAAACTGCAGTGCAGTAGTGAAAGATTGCACAGGTAACAGATACTTTTTAATCTATGTAAAGCAAAAAATAATTTTATATTTCACAGACTGAGGCGACAGGGCACACAAGAACAATATGGATATAATGAGGTATGTTAACGGCAATTTCATTCCTTTATGAGGAAGTATTCTGTGAGTTTTGGATGTTATGATGTAATGTATAATATACGTGTATGATAGACATATATAAAAATTACTTTTTTACAGGTCGTTCTAAAAGGTCCAGGGAAAAAATTGAGTCTTCTTGGAGTAAGTATCTGCCAAAATAACATAAAAAATTATAATTTCTATCATTTATTTACCCCCATGTCATTCCAAACCTGTATGTTTTATTACTATACATCTACATTTCTTTCTTATTCTTTTTTTGTTCCAACAAGTTTATCCCTTTAACTGTATTAACAATGCCTTGAACCATTACAGTTGTTTAAATGTATTGACATTGGAACATTTACATAAATAGAAAGCTTCTTGTTGTGTCTGTTTTTTTTCCCTTTTCATTCATCCTTCATCATTCATCCATCATTTTTTTCTTTCACTTTGCAGCAGACCTGTGCAGTTTGCCTGGAAGAGTTTCGGAGCCGGGATGAACTAGGGGTTTGCCCTTGTTCTCATGCGTTTCACAAGAAGTAAGATCTTTCACCATCTTGACACACTTTGCAACCTTTCTCATTTTGTTTCTGTATTTTTGTAAATAATTAAATAGGAAGCCACATTTTAAAACCCTGATTGATGCATTACAATGTGAACATTTAAAACAAACATCATGCCATAGATTCCTGACACAGAATATTGGCACTAATGCAAGAATGAAAATATGGAGGAACTACAATTTAAGCTGTCAAGGCATTGCCTTGAGGAACATCTGTCAGACTGTTTGTTTCTCAAAGACATTCTAAAGTTTCAGCCTGTCATCTTGTGACATGGCTATAATGCAAAACAGCTCTTGAGTCTATAGATAGCTGATGCCTAACCCGTCTTTCCGCTTTTCACCTTGTCTCCTGCTCAGGTGTCTGGTGAAGTGGCTGGAAATTCGCAGCGTCTGCCCCATGTGCAACAAACCCATCTGCAGGCTCCAGCCAGACCCTCTGCAGGGGGCCGAGGGGCCCCAGAACCCCCTGGAGGTGTGACAGAAGAGGGACGTCGCTGCTCAGAGATAGGCACACCTAAGAACAGCATTAAAAATCACCACACTACTGGAGCGGGTGGACTAGTCCCAAATACACATCCACCGCCCCTGTCCACCAATCACCAAATTTCTCCTGCATAGATGGGGGGAGGGAAGGGAAGTGGGATTTTCCCAATGGAACTGAACTGATGTGTCGTGTTCTTGGTCATAATGTACTGTAGCTTGCCTTGTGGACTCCAAACAGATGAAGAAGAGTATTAAAACCAGGGGAGATGCACAAAACATGAGGTCTGAGTTGACACTGTGCAATATGTGCAATCATACAGTAGTCCCCGTCTAAGAGACTCTATTACTACCATGAAGAGTCAAGTTTAGGAATGCCTAGTTACAGAATCCAAAGTTAGGAGCTGCTCAGTGGCCCGAGTCCTGACTTTAAGGATCTGTGAGCTCATCGTTTTTAATCTTGCCAATATTTTGACATTTCACACATTTATAAATGTGTTTCTTTAGAGTGTTCTGAGTGCTAAAGGGACCACATGGTCTTGGTGAGAACCCATGTTGTAATCTGGAAACTTCCGATTTGGATGGAATTTGGCCTAATTTAAGTTATTTAAGATGGATGTTTTGTACTATATATGGCTCTCAATAAAATGTAAAGTTTCTGTGATGGAACCCATTTTTGTGTTTATTCATTTCTATGACAAATAATGTGACATTTCCATAAATAGAAGCCCGTTTTGTTTTGGAACACCAAAGATGAGCAACAATCTGCTAATGACTTGTATATATCAGATTTTTATACTTTTAAATTCAGTAAGGATGCATAAAAGGATGGATACAAAAGATTCTGTTTCAAATAAAGGCTGTTTCCACAAAAAAAACATTCAGCACAACTGTTTTCAGCAATGATAATAATACAAAATATATTTTGTGAGCGGCAAATCAGCATATAAGAAGGACCATGTGACACTGAAGACTGGAGAAGTGAAAGATGAAAATTCAGCTTTACCATCACTTGAATAAATTACATTTACAAATATAATAAAATAGAAAACAGTTATTTTAAATGTTAATATTTAACAATAATCCTGTTTTTTTTTTACTGTATTTTTGATCAAATAAATGCATACTTAGTGAGCATTAGAGACTTCTTTTACAAAAATTTAACCCAAACTTTTAGTGCTTAAATACGACATTCGAGCCTATCCAGAAGAAAACAAAAGATACTGAAGATGCCTCCATAACCCGTAACATCTTTCTCAATGCAAAGTGTCAAATGAACTTATGACTTGTGTGATAACTGAATTATCTTGGTTTGAATTGCTCTGCATCTCCTATTTGTGGTGCTTTAACAACACTCGCCTAGTGCAAGAGTCAACAAAACACATTAATGAAAGTCTCGTTATTTTAAAAGCTAGGGTGGTCATCTCCTATAATCTTCGTGGCCAAGTGTGAACTTGCTAGCAGCTGAGGAACTCAGGGACATGTTCTCTGAGCGTTGGACTGGACAAGCATGTAATTCTTATAAAAAGCCGTGAATATTGTACATATTTGCTGACATATGGTGATCTGCCGCAATGTGTTAGCCTACTTGAGGATGTCTGACACTTAATATTGCCTCAGAAAGAGGCCAATAAAGTGATAATATACACAAGACTAGATTCACAGCTATGTCAATATATTAGCATTACATGCATAATCATTGGCTTTGATTTCCTGAACTGTCACCGCAAATTAGCATAGGCTACTTACAATTCCATGATTTACACTAGCTAACCACATGCAGTGACTCACACAGTTATGAAACACAGAGGCTTCACTTTCTGGTGCTCAAACTGATTGCTCGTTGATATTCTAAATAGAAACTTCTCATCCTCACATAAATACTTGTGAGGGAAGTTTTCATCAAGGAGGAAATTAAGAAATGTGCCTGCTTAGCCTATAGGCTACTAGGATTAAACTAGGCCTTGTTTGTGTAGCAAAGTAAACGAACGCAAATCAAATGACAGCAAATTACCGTAAGGAACAGCTACGTCTTGGTTTGTATTATTTTAGCTTATGGTCTTTTCACAACTAAAGCAGTGAAAATGAATTAATAACTGCTGAAAAGAGCGAACCGAGCGCCACCTGTAGGTCAGAATCAAGCTTAATTTAAAAAGCATTAAAAATCTATTTAAAAAGAAAATAAATATTGATACCTGTTGTATAAATGCATGAAAACAATGAAAAGCAGACAGAAAATAATGTAGGCCGAATTATTTTATGTGTTGATTTTCAGAAGAGTTTATTAACCCATCTTAAAAAAAAATATTCTAAAAAATGGTTTATATGAATGTATTGTAGCAAACAATTAAGTGTGGTGGTAGTTTGCAGTGATTTTAATGGACGGTAGATGGCGATATTTATCAAAGACTATAGCAGTTCACGAATAAAACAGACAATCACGTATTTTAGGAAAAATCTAATCGAATCTAGTAAATCTTCTGAATATGTCGTTAGTCTTCATAAAGTGTGTTTTCAGATGTGCCTTATTATGTGACGTAACTGCATGGGTTAAATTAAGATGACTGTCAATTCACCTTTTCAGATACAGTCATTTCAAACCTCTCTCACCTACCCTGCTGAATCCCAGTTTTTATATAACAGCCAAATTGGGATGTATTCAATAGTGGGGAGTTTATTAATTAATGCATTGTAGTTTATTGATACAGGTCTATATGTCGTTCTATAACATCCACCACCATATAGTAACCATTTTCAAGAAATATTGCTTTCTTTTTAATCTAGCAAGTTTAGATACAGATAGGGGAGACCGGGTGTGGTTGTAACACTTTGCTCCAGAATTTGTAACTCACTGAATTTTTGAGCTAGAGTGCTCAAACTTTTATACAAAATACTCACCAATTAAAATCTCTGCAAGAATATCACAGCCCCAATGAGTTGATGTCAAATGGTGTGCCTTTGTTACAATCTAACCCACTACTGGGGTTGGTTGAAACATGCTGGGGTAAATTGTAACAAGTAGTCAAAAGAAGCAAAAACAGTGGCCACACCATGCAATATGCTCCAAAAACAGTTTTATTGACACAATAAAAAACAAAACAAATCCACTTAAAGCTGTACTGACTTTTCCGTCCACTAGAGGTCGCTTATTCAAAACAAAGGCGTAGTTTGAGGAAGCCAAGTTTGAGCGCAGAATCTTGGGAATGTGGTCTCCACCTCACAGTCGGTAACGTTACTGTAGTTTGAAGCTGAAGCACGAGTGATTGTTAATAAGAAGAGCGCAACACAAGCCTCGCGAGCAGTGGGACCTTTATATGGCATAGCCGCCAGCGGGACTTTTATTATGCCACAGTCGCGGCGCCATTTCCGCTTTTCCGGTCATGAGTATGAGGTAAAGCAACTCTGTTTATCATATTAGACACATCTGAGTGTGTTAAAATTATGTTATGACGTTACTCTGTGCGTGCTCTGTGGCTGCTATGACACTTCTTCACACTGCAGTGAGAGTAAAGCGCTTCTGCAAAATAAAACTGGAAACCGAGGGAGCGCAGATATGATGCCATCGACAGGCGACTCCCTCACACGTCCCGGTTCCTTGGTTAAAATAGCAATTTTCTCATGATTTACAAATAGTTGGGAACATTTGGGATATGGTAAGTACTCAACTGAACAAAATATATAACACTGGCCTGGTGGTTTTTTGATATTTTACTGAAAAAATGTTACATAGTGCACCTTTAATGTTTGTGCATGTGTCTGTAAATTTAGTCTAATAGAACTAAATTCCTTAGCGGTCAATGGCTAACGTCAACTGTTTGGTTGTTTTTCAAAATATCTTCTTTTGTGTTCAACAGAACAAAAACTCATACAGGTTTGGAACAACTTGAGGGTGAGTAAATGATGACAACATTTTCATTTTTGTGTGAACTGTAAACTTATGTATGTCTATGTGTGAATTCTATGTGTAATAATGGTGAAAAATCAGTGTTGTTAACACTGGAGTGCAGGTATAGGTGGGCCCAGAGACTGTATACACTTCACCCAATTTGAGTTGCCAAATGGCTCCATACAGACAACATAAACGTTTTCATTGTCTGAGGTCTCAGAATCCTCACAACTGGCTTTCAACATTGTCTTCGCCACTAATCCGACTGACCTGCCCTTCTTTAAAAGCTCATCGGTATGATGCAAAAAGATTAATCTGTAAAAGATTAAGTACTAAACAATATATAATTTTAGTTAAAAAAAATTACATAAAATCTGCATGTACCTATTTACAGCCTTGACAACCATTCATATGGGATTTGGGAGGAAGTGGGTAAAAAATGAAATGATCACAGGACTCCTAGGTTATCCCTGATTTGTGGAATTGGTGGTGTTACAACTCTCCCCATGTTACAACCATACCCGGTCTCCACCTATATACTTATAAAGATTTTTTACATGCTGTATTAAAAGGACAGCTGTAACTACTGTATATGTTGTAGTGGTTTGCCATTTTTTTTGCATATCTCTGCTAGTATACTTAAATATATTTTGGTTCCAGTGTGTTCTGGTTATTATGCTGGCATTTTTCTGTACTTTCACACAGAAGAAAAATAAGGCAGTTTCTGCAAGGTGATTTGTGAGTAGCCACATGCAATGAATAAAAAGTCAGTTTATATACATTTTGTTTAATGACAAAAGTGAAATAACCTTTTTTGTTTCTCTCTATTTTGCTGTTCTTACAGAGCATCTCCTTTTTGTTGTTCCACTATATAAAAAAGCAATGTGATATCTGAATGTTAAACAAAACAAAAGCAACGACAACTAAAACTGACCATAAAACTGTTATGATTGACCAGTGCTGCTAAAGCAAGACTCCATCGACCAGTTAACATAACAATCAGAAGGGGAAAAAAGGGTTCAAATAAGCATGAAATCACAAGCACCTTGCTTGACCTAATTACAGTGACTAGCCTCATCTCACCAGATGCCCTATTTTGATGGTGTTGCTGGGCTGGGGTGGGGGGGTTCAATTTTCGTCATCTTTGGGGGTCAGTGTTTACACAATATGCCTCACTTTTCTGAATGACCTCATTGGTCGATATGCCTTTTCTATAAATTTGATCAAAAATATCTTTAAATGTGTGCGTTTGAAGTCAGCAAACTTGAAACTGTTCTCCAAATGGAAATCAACATTAGCCATTGTGTCTGTGGTCATTTGTTTAATAGGTTACGTGTATTTAAATGACCTCAACAGCTTATACTCATAGCTCAGAGATCATAATGTCATATAGATGAATTTTGAAAGAACTTACTGATAAAATTAAGCAGTATGCAGGCCTATGGTTTAGGCCTATGGTTTGGCTGTCAGGGTGACATGTTAAGTAGGAGTTTAATTGTCACTTTTCCTTGTGTTTGGAGGATTACACATTCGATTTTTAAGAACATTTTCTCCTCTGGAATCAATGGTAACTGCTTGAAGATTTAATGAAAATCAGATTTACTAAATCCTGGCTTAAGCTGTTAAACTGATAATAGACATTCTCACTTTCCCCTCTTCAAGACTGAGTAAATCTTTAATCTGCTCAACACCGTCTCAAAGTTACAGGACTAGCTTGTAACATATGGCCTTTTTGCGTAGGACAGCCTCGGACTCCAGACAAGCCGATCATGTGAATGAGTGAAAAACAAGGCTGTTCTACATGTCTGGACCAAGCCCTTTAAACAAGACAAGCAGCAGCTGGCAATCTGCAATCAATGAAATCAAACCAGTGGATTGGGTTTATATGCCCAATTGAACAACAAAATTACTTGTCCAATGCAAAATGACCTGACAGCATGAGTTTATAAGGCTTGAATCACAATCAGCTGGGACATGAATTATGCACAAGATCCAGAGATTTACACAAAACTTACTGATGTATATGATTGTGTGTACCCACAAGAAAATATGTAAAAGAGAAATACTGTATCTGATCTGTATATATATATATATATATATATATATATATATATATATATATATATATATATATATATATATATATATATATATAATTTAGAAGAAAATCTTACTACTAAACTATAAAATGTAGCAATAATTATTTGTGATTAATGTTTATTCTTCAACAGGCATATTTTGGGTGAAACCTTGATTGTCTATGACCATCTGAATCTAGCTTTATTTGATTCACATTGAACAGATTGAGATAGACAGCTTGTCGAAGCCTTCTGTCTGTCTCAGTTCCTTTGAGACACTTAAATCAATTATTTATAGTCCCAGAAATGTTTTTCATATGGTGTTGTCATCAATTTACTTATGTAGTTTATAATCCAGTCTACTAAACAGAAACGTAATTTAATCTAAATGTAATTTCATTAAGGTATGAACATTGATATAATATAATTTAAGATAATGATTGAATATTTTATATATATAAAATATGTATATATTAATATTTAACACAATTTACATACACTACATTAAACATGTATGTAATTTAATATTTTGTATATATTACATTTAAAAAATATTAAATGTACTACCTTAATTATTAATATTTAATTTACCTAACATATATACATTATACATTTATATAGCAGTGTAGTAATTTAGTAACAACATAATGTGTGTGTGTGTATATATATATATAATGTACACACACACAATTAACATACAATACATTAACATATTAACATTTATTGCAAAAATAGTTATTAATTAATATTGAAGATTATATTACAAGATTATATTAAAGTCTTCACATCATATATACATTTACATTTTGAGAGCTATAATACTGTCAAATAAATTGGCAAATCAAATTGACTGCATATAGGCAATGACTTGCAAACAATGTTCTTGCCTAAGAGATGCAAACATGTCATGGTTGCTTAAAGATGCATGCATTTAATTAGGTAATAGTCCTTGTCATCCACCCCTGGTTGTTGCAGTGGCCCTGGCCAGATGGTAAGTTATCTGTTTGTAACGCATGGTTTCAGTGATAGACCATCCAAAGTTAATTTGAATGTCATTTAAGTTTGAGTTAATGGGGGTTGGGGCGGGGAACTAGTTTGAGTGCACTAGTCCTGCTGTTGGATATGTGTGTTTCATTATTAATAATGGATGTTTGGATGGAGCAATAAGGGTGGGGCTCCACCTGCTGCCACCTGTTAATACCAGAGCTCTATATAAGCATCAGCCATCCTTATGACAGACCAGAAGCCTCAAGGACTGCACCACTATCTGGATTTACTTCACTACAGGGACAAGAAGACATTGTGTCTGAGGACATTTCCCACCTCAAAGGATCCGTTTTTAAGACCAACGTTGGCCTTTTGAGGACCTTTGGCCCAGAAGTCATGAAGCCCCGCAGACCGAGCTGTGCAGATTCAGGGTCGGAGTCTGACTCCAGAGACCCAGAGAAGTTTGAGAGTACCATGCGACGAAGGACGGCAGCCAATGCTCGAGAAAGAAAGAGGATGCAGGGCCTGAACACCGCATTCGACCGCCTCCGCAAAGTGGTTCCTCAGTGGGGTCAGGACAAGAAACTCTCCAAATATGAAACACTGCAGATGGCCCTGAGTTACATTATGGCCCTAAACCGAATCCTGACCGATGCCAGCAGACACACAGCTCCTCAGAAAGATTGGCTTAATCTACAGTTTGACAGCCTACAGCCAGAGACCTATTCTTGCTTTATGAGCTATAACTCCCCTGTGGAAAATAACTGTATGCATTCCTCCTTTTACCACTACGAAAGCGTCTAAGCTCTCACTGACTGATAAGAAATGGTGCGTTCACTTGTATCTTTCTTTGCATAGATACAGAAGTCAGTAAATATGTATGTATTACTATGTAATATTTTATGTTTATGGTTCTGGAAATCAAGTGTTTGATTAGCTTTAATAGAGTCTAAAGCATTCTAGGGGTAGAGTTGCTTTAATTGTTGCAAAAAAAGTATGTTTTTCTGTACAATTTTAGAAAATCTTCCATCATGCATGTTGTAAAGGATGACTCGATAAAAACACAGATCACAGTTCATATTTTTTCACTGCTTTGTATCAAATCTTTGTGTATAGTGTGTGCTAAGTCAAAGCTGAAACACAAACTTCACTGTGATCTTATTTTGCCAAAATGGCATCCTAAATTGCTGTTCCATTTTCTAATTGATTTTCTGGTACTAAACTCAACAAGAAAAAAATTAATATGGAATAATATTAATATAATAAATGTCAAAATGTTTCTTGTAACTATATAGTGTTTTGTATGGTAGATGATGTATTTTGAGCTGTAGTTTAAAATGTGTTTTGTTTAGTGCAATTAATCAGTGCACAAATAAACACTGAAATCAAAGACTCAGTTTTTATATACTTCATTTTAAACATTTATATAAAATATATAAAACAATTGTATTAATTCTTTGGAAAAAAATGTTTCTTTCAAACAAAAAAAATTGTGGTAGCACTTCACAATAAGGTTTCTTTGGTTAACATTAGTTAATGTATTAACTTAACGTGAACTAACAATCAACAAAACATATTTTTTCTTTGTTAATGTTAGTTCATAAAAATACAGTCGTTTTGTTTGTTCATGTTAGTTTACAGAGCATTAACTAATGTTAACAAATAAAACCTTTGATTTGTAATAATTAGTGAACGTTGAAATTAACATTCATTTAGATTAATCAATGCTATTGTTCATTGTTCATTCATGTTAACTAAAGTACACTCTAAAAAAAAAAAGGTTCTATATGGCACCAAAAATGGTTCTTCGTCGTAATCATAGGGGAACCACTTTTGGTGCTATATAGCACCATATCTTAACATGTTCTGTATATAGCGGTGCTATATAGCACCTTAGTTAGCGGTGCTATATAGCACCTTAGTCAAAGAACCGGTGAAGAACCTCTGAAGAACTGCTGAAGAACCACTGAAGCACCAAAATTGGTGCTATATAGCACTAAAAAAGGTTCCCCTATGATTACGAGCCAAGAACCATTTTTGGTGCCATATAGAACCTTTTTTTTTAGAGTGTAGTTAACCAATGTTAACTAATGAAACCTTAGTGTAATTACCAAATAATCACAATAACATTTTTATCCATAGGCTTATAGTTTAAAAATTACATCTGCAGACACCATAGAAATTTTGGTAACGCTTTAGATTACAGCCCGGAAAGTACTGCGTAAGTAAAGAGAATTTACGGCATAATTTTCGGTAATTATAGTGTAACTATAAAGTAAGTAGCCTACATATAGGTATAAGGGAACAATATGTAATATTGAGGGAATAAAGGGGTAACTATCAGGAAAATTAACACATTATTTATACTGTAAGTATTTTTAATTAAGGGGTAATTATCTGTGTAGCTACAGGGTAAGTATGAATCTGCGGGCTGTAAATTTAAGTGGTGTTTGTTCCCCTCTTGTTTCGTGTAGTTACAGAACAATATAAACACATCTGATATCACTCAGAAACCTTTATTTAAAAAAAAAAAACGTTTTTTAAAACAGATTTACAACACTTATTCGTTTCTCTTGCTTGGCTTTATCCTCGTCTTCCTCTACTTTTTCGTCCTTGTCACAGATGAATCTTAAGAAGGAATCCCATGTCTCTAGCTATCCTATTATGTAACTACACTGAAAATACAGTGCACACAGAAATGTCCTCAACGTTTACTCGTCTTTCACCCTCATGCCATCCGAGATGTACATACGACTTTATTTCTTCATTTGAACACAGAAAAATAAATAATCTCTGCTAATGAAAACTCATTTGGGTTCCTAAAATTTCAAGCATCAACAGCACATACAGCAATAACTACAGTAATCCATACGATCCCAATAGATGAATCAATGTCTTCTGAAGTGAAACGATAAGTGTTTGTAAGAAAAATAACAATATTTTACATTTTTTAAACGGTAGACTATCGCTTCCGATCAGCAGTCATCTGCATTAATGAGAGGGTTGAGTTCACGCTTGACGTTACTTGAAGTGTGACGTGAGCGCGCAGAGAAACTCTGGTCATGCGGATGTTGAATGCTGTCGGTTTTTATTTTTGTAATGCTCACAACAGTATACAAACAATAACATAATATATGTTAATAGCAATGAGAAACAAACAAGACTAGAAGAAAGAGACACCAGTTCTCCTGTGTGTTTCAGATGAAACTTGTGCGAGAACGCCATGAAAGCTTGAAGCTTCTTTACTCATGCACGCGCTGGTAACAGCTGATCAGATGCGAAAAGAAGAAGGGAACAAACACCGCTTTAATTTACGGCCCTCAGATTCATACTTACCCTGTAACTACACAAAACAAGAGGGGAGCAAACACCGCTTTAATTTACAGCCCGCAGATTCATACTTACCCTGTAACTACACAAAACAAGAGGGGAACAAACACCGCTTTAATTTACAGCCCGCAGATTCATACTTACCCTGTAACTACACAAAACAAGAGGGGAACAAACACCGCTTTAATTTACGGCCCGCAAATTCATACTTACCCTGTAACTACACGAAACAAGAGGGGAACAAACACCGCTTTAATTTACAGCCCGCAGATTCATACTTACCCTGTAACTACACAAAACAAGAGGGGAACAAACACCGCTTTAATTTACGGCCCGCAAATTCATACTTACCCTGTAACTACACAAAACAAGAGGGGAACAAACACCGCTTTAATTTACAGCCCGTCGATTCATACTTACCCTGTAACTACACGAAACAAGAAGGGAACAAACACCGCTTTAATTTACAGCCCGCAGATTCATACTTACCCTGTAACTACACAAAACAAGAGGGGAACAAACACCGCTTTAATTTAGAGCCCGCAGATTCATACTTACCCTGTAACTACACAAAACAAGAGGGGAACAAACACCGCTTTAATTTACAGCCCGCAGATTCATACTTACCCTGTAACTACACGAAACAAGAAGGGAACAAACACCGCTTTAATTTACAGCCCGCAGATTCATACTTACCCTGTAACTACACAAAACAAGAGGGGAACAAACACCGCTTTAATTTACAGCCCGCAGATTCATACTTACCCTGTAACTACACAAAACAAGAGGGGAACAAACACCGCTTTAATTTACAGCCCACAGATTCATACTTACCCTGTAACTATACAAAACAAGAGGGGAACAAACACCGCTTTAATTTACGGCCCGCAGATTCATACTTACCCTGTAACTACACAAAACAAGAGGGGAACAAACACCGCTTTAATTTACAGCCCGCAGATTCATACTTTCCCTGTAACTACACAGATAATTACCCCTTAATTAAAAAATACTTACAGTAAAAATTTTCCTGATAGTTACCCCTTTATTCCCCCAGTATTACATATTGTTCCCTTATACCTACACATACTTACTTTATAGTTACACTATAATTACCGAAAATTATGTTGTAAATTCTCTTTACTTACGCAGTACTTTCCGGGCCATAATCTAAAGCGTTACCGAAATTTTATTTTAAATTTTGTATACTTTTAATGACGTGACACACATTTTCCTCCATTTTAAAACAGGTTTGCTATGAAATCAAATTTTACTGCAGCATTTCTCTCTGGTGTGCACACAGGACAGATAAACACATTTCGGTGAAGCCCTCTGTGTCCTAAGATAAGACAGCACCAAACAAATGCCTCTGCTGTCAGTTCAGTGAAGGAATAAATCATGTTTAAAGGACTGAATGACGTCACGGTTGAACTGTGTGCCCCATGTGCCTTTTACATTTCTATTGAGGTATTCAAATATTGGTGGTTTTTCATTTTTATTCGATAATCATTTTTATTTTGGTTTACTCATATTGTAAACCAACAGAATGTCCTTCAGAGTTTAAAGATTACCAGGAGAGAGAATTCATTTAAAACGTAGCTATATTTTCCGCCACAAACTTGACTAGTTCTCGTGGCCACTTGTAATTTAGAGAGGAGATTAAAATCTTTGCTGTCCAGTGACTGTGTATAACGTGTTTTTTCAGTGCTAACGAGGC
Source organism: Romanogobio albipinnatus (assembly GCA_023566225.1). Classification (NCBI taxonomy): domain Eukaryota; kingdom Metazoa; phylum Chordata; class Actinopteri; order Cypriniformes; family Gobionidae; genus Romanogobio; species Romanogobio albipinnatus. Next base: position 21,424,107 of record CM042258.1, read on the forward strand.
GTGAACAGCCAGAGCTCGGCCGAAAGCGTGTGTAGGCCTACATGAAGCGAGATACACCCATCTTAATCCGTTTAGCTTCAGCTGTCATTATGACCAATCATCATGTCATGATCAGTATGCAGCTACTATTCTCTGTGAACCACACTCCTACGATGCTTTTCAAATCATTAGCCTACTAAATTAGGCAGTTTAAGTCAAAACATTGGTCATTTTATACTAAAGTCATTCGTGCAAGCATATTCGCCTAAATCTCGACATACTCATCATCGTCATACAAAAGATGAATGAGAAATAAATCCATGACTACTTGAATAGGCTTCATTTACCCTCAATCTGATCTCATCTCATTTTTAAACCCCCAGGAGGCCACAAGGGGGTGCTAGATCTCTGGAAAATTTGAGGGGAGAAAAGTATTTTAATAAATGGGCTATGCATTTTTTTTGTGAACGTAATATGGTTACAAATAGTTATTGTCTTTATCTTTATTGTTTTGAAACAACATTTAAACACAAAAATGGCTGAATAAAGTAAATATATGCACATACAGACACTGTTATCTTAATGCTACTAAGAAAATATTTTCAGATAATATTTCAGTCATTTGTTTTACATGTATGATGACACCTAATAGTTTCATTCTCTAATTTACTATTTCTGTGCATCTTTATTATGAAAGCATAGTCTAAAACTGTGTGACGCAAATTCACTGTGTATGGTCAATGACGCTGTTCTAGAATCTCTAGGTGATGTCTCAGTTTTCTTAATGGAAGGATTGTGTTTTTAATGGATGTGTGAACAAAAGACGAGCCCCTCCTTCCACAGAATCACTGCCCTGCTTTATTTGAGAGGTTACAAGGAGAAAGGTATAAATACAAGTTGAACCTATCCTCAGGCAAAATTTTCACTTGAGCATTTCATGATCTTGCCTACCTTAACCTCTCCATTTACCACAATGCAACACCTCAATAACCAGGCAGAAAATCAACTGGGCAACACAGTATCGTGCGAGCTGGATAACTTTGAGAAAGGAGCCTGGGTGAATCAGGCCTACAGTGGCTCTCCTGCACCCATCAGACGCCCCGTCAGCACCATCTACAACCCTCAGCCCATGTTTCAAAGTTCTTTGGAGAACATGAACCAACTGAATCTGCCTAACCCCTATTTAGCTGGGGATAAAGTGCGGACCCATCCCACTGAGGAGAAGAATTCTGGATGCTGCTCTTTTTTTTTGAGAGCCATCAAAGGTAAGGAAGGATTAATGCATCTTCATATTTTCCATGATATGATTATTCTAGATGTACTTTAGCACTGTAAGTGTACTTTTATTTATTATCAGTAGTAGAACTATTCAATGTTTACTTTAAACATAATAAAATTATTAGTATTATTCCATTTGTTTGAGGGCTGCTATTGTTTACATAATTTAGTATTAATGTAATAAAATACTTATTTGTAAAATAGAAATATTTGTAATATATTTAGTTGTAATATTTTAAAATGATAATTAAATAATAAATACATTACTTAATACTATTTTAAGTTAATAAAAAAAATAATAATAATAATATATATATATATATATATATATATATATATATATATATATATATATATATATATATATATATATATATATATATATATATATATATATATATATATATATATATATATATATATATATATATATAAACGTGTTTGTTTTGGTTTGGTAGGACTTTGGGGAACAGCTCTAAGAAAAGACACAAAGGAAAATCCTGAGCTCAATGTCAAAGCAAATCTCAAAGAACTGCTCATCTACATTGTTTTCCTAGTGGATTTGTGTCTGTGTAAGTATTAGGTCGGTTGTTATATATTTATCCCTGTCTGAATGTAGTGTTTTTACCTGTTAAGACCACCTGTTGGTATGGATTAATTGATAATGGATAACTGTAGAGCTGTAGCCATGGATATTAAGGTAACAGATATCCATTTAAACATTCACATGTATAAATGTATAAAACTGTTAAAATGCCATAAGCTTGCTCTTTTGTCTTTTTGGTTGTACCGGCTGTAATCCAATCTGATCCCATGTTTCCCATTATCTTGTTCTCCATTATGATCAGAGATGTGTATCAGCCTAAGTGCTTGTTATAAAATGTCCATTGCTCCACTGTGTTACAACACAGCATTGTCCAGGGGAAAATTAATCTTGAATAGAACACAAGCGGGACCCTGCTGTTTTTACTGATAAGAGCTCAGGTCAGGCAATTGAGGCTTTGTCTGTGCTGTAGTCACATTGTTCAAGAGGGCTATTTGTGTGTGCTCAAACAAATAACATTCCCCTCATCCCTGGCCGCAGCTTTTGTGACGTGAGCACTGCTAATAGATGAAACTTGATTGAATTGATGTCCTTTATCTGTGTGGAGGGTGAATAGTGTAGAACGTCTGTGCAAAGTCCAATAAGTGATGTGATTGTTGACTGATTGTAATCATGTTTTCATGCAGTGACCTATGGCATGACCAGCAGCGCCACCTACTATTATACCAAAGCTATGACTGATCTCTTTGTGAATTTACCTGGTGACAATGGCATCAGCTTCTCCTCCATTGGCAGCGTCAATGATGTCTGGACAGTGAGTTTTGACAGCTTTTGTTATTGTTGATGTGAATAAAAATCAGGGTTTAGGTATATTTATCTAGTATTAGATCATTTTAATAATAAATGCTGGTCTTTTCCTGGTGATTTTTAAATTACAATATATATATATATATATATATATATATATATATATATATATATATATATATATATATATATATATATATATATATATATATATATATATATATATATATACATAATTGAGACTAAAAAGTATTTAATAATAAATGTGTATGTGTGTGTGTGTGTGTGTGTGTGTGTGTGTGTGTGTGTGTGTGTGTGTGTGTGTGTGTGTGTGTGTGTGTGTAAACATTTAATAATAAATGTTTATACTAATTAATCATAAATGTTTGTTTTTTGTCTGGCTAATGTTTCTACATTCACTTTACTGTTAGCTTTTAAAAAATATTCCAAACCAAATGATTCGCTTATATGTTTTTTAAATATGTTCTATGTAATTTATTAGAATATTTTTATGTTTTAAAATAGTGTTGCTAATATTTTTTATATATAATATTAATTATGTTATGTAGTTTTAAGTATGTTTATTAAGTATTAACATTATAATAAATGTTTGTCTATTCATGGGACAGATCGAATACAGCATCACAGTCTCTTACTATCATTTATTAATATTTTTTAATCTTTTGCAGTACATGGATGGCCCGTTACTTGACAGCCTGTACTGGACTAAGTGGTATAATGATGAGCCTCTTCAGAACGAAAATCAATCCTTCATTTACTACGAGAATTTGTTGTTAGGAGTCCCCCGCATTCGACAGCTCAAAGTGAAGAGCAACTCCTGCAAGGTGCACAAAGACTTTCAGCAGGAGATCTCCGAATGTTTTGATGTGTACAGCGACAAGAAGGAGGATGACAGCATGTTTGGACTGATCAACGGAACAGCGTGAGTGATATGTATGATTAGCAACAGTCGTATTTCTCTTTTCAGGGGTTGAAACATGTTCATTTATTCAATTTAATCGTATGATTCCTTAGCTGGCAGTACCACTCAGAAAATGAGATCAAAGGGTCAAATCACTGGGGGCTACTGACCACATACAGTGGAGCAGGATATTACCAAGACCTGGCAAAGACCAAAGAAGAGAGCACTGCTATCCTGAAGGATCTCAAAGACAACCTGTGGCTTGATCGTGGAACTCGAGCTCTTTTCATCGATTTCTCGGCATACAATGCCAACATCAACCTCTTCTGTGTTATAAGGTACTTGACCTAAACCAACATCATATATAATGCAGCTTTTGCATTTCCAAAATTATACATTCGGCCTGGTTTGCTAGGTTCTACATCTGTTATTTAACATAAACTGTCCTTTTCAATGTACAAGGTATAGACAAAAAATACATTAGACCCTATTTCTTTTGATTAATTATTTATTATAATTTATATAAACAATAAATAAATAATCTGATAAACAGTAAATAATAGTTTTCTTCTTTCTTCAGATTGGTGGTTGAATTTCCGGCTACCGGTGGAGCAATTCCATCCTACCAGATCCGCACTGTAAAGCTAATCCGTTACGTCACCACCTGGGATTTCTTCATCATCGGCTGCGAGATATTGTTCTGTGTCTTCATACTCTATTACATTGTGGAGGAGATTCTGGAATTCCGAATGCACAAACTGTCCCATTTCAGCAGCATCTGGAACATTCTTGATTTAGTGGTGATACTGGTAGGTGGAAATCAGATCGTATCAGAATCAGATATCACTCAATATCAAACATATTTTAAATACTTTATTTCTAGCTATAATAATTAAAATTCATCATATAATTTGGCAAGCATTATTTGACAAGACTCTGTGTTCTTTTTAACAGCTTGCTTTGGTGGCAATAGTCTTCAGTGCATTTCGGACCATCAAAGTGGATAAGTTACTTGGAAACCTTCTAGAACAACCTAACATCTACGCTGATTTTGAATTTCTTGCATTTTGGCAAACCCAATACAACAATATGAATGCAGTAAATTTGTTTTTTGCTTGGATTAAGGTAATTTTTTATTACGTTTTTACGGTATATATTCAAATTTGCTCACAATTTGCATTAACTGCTAAGAATCTTACAAGTTAGTCATCAAATTGTTTTCTTAAAGACTGTTCAGAACTAAGTCAGTTAGGCTACATAAAAACGCAAATTGGTCTAATTCGTTACCGAAAAAAGTAAGACTTATACCTATTTGGTCATACTAGTTAAGACACAGTCTTAACATAATGACTATGTTTATGCAACTGGATTTTATGTTAGGTGTCATTAACTAATGTTACCATGTTATTGTCCATGTTGTATGGTAAACAATTTGATCTTATTGAGGTGGGATACAGGTAACACCGTGTCTACATCAAAAGCAAATAGAACCCATTATAATCGGTGATGCTGTCTACACTGAATGCGGTGCGGCACAACACAACAAATTCCCGATAGTAAACTGATGCCCCATTATGGCAAGCCGTTTTGACTTTTATTAATTCCCAGGATATTCATTCTTGATATCAACAGTTCAATTTTCACTAGTCAAAATGTTAATTCTTGATATCCATAAATTTATTTCAATATGTTACATTTGTTATTTCTGATATCGGAAAATGAATTTATGACATCAATAATTAGAAGAGTAATTTCAGATATCTAAAATGGCTTTCTTACTAGTAACAATCACATTCATGATATCAGAAATTACCATTGTCACTAGTGCACTGTAAACCCGAATAAGTTGGCAATCGGTCAAAGTTTTAAATTAAGAAATTTAAAGTTCAAGTAAGCAGAACTTGCAGATTTTTTTTCTTTTGTACTCAAATATTTTAATTGCTCTTAACTTCAAATATTTGAGTAAGCTAATTCATACATTTAAATTGAAATGATCAACTTAATAATTTTAGTAGTGGAAACCTGGCTAGCTTTAGCTAATTCAATAAATGCTACCGTGCTGATTAGTTTGATAGCATTAGCATAGCATAGCACTTGCTGATTAAGTAAGGCAATGTAGAAAATTTAGCATACTGTATATCTCTATATCTCAAACAAGCTCATGCTCCACTCGTCAACATGATGGACCCACACACATAACAGAAACTCTTACTAGATCAGCAAAACATTAAATACTACTAAATTGCCACCTTAACATTGATCTTGCACACAAAAAACATTATACAACACTTAATTTTAGCATTTACTCTCCCTTTTGAGCAGGGCCATGCACAGACATTTTGAGGGGCAGTGGCCCAAACCAACAAAGGGGCACTGGGGACGGGGTGGCGAGGATTGGGTGCTTGTCCATACAAATTATCCATCTTACTCTTACTAGTCAGTCAAAACTGTTTTGATCTAGTTTTGTGTCTATCGAAAATAGCGATATATGACATTGTATTATGTTGAATAATACATCAACAGCAAAGTTGTTGTTATTTATATTAGATCAGATCGGATACAAAAAAAATTGATTAGACAAGAATTATAATTCTCTTCCAAGAACGTGTATTTTGTACAAGTATTAGAAGATCAGGAGCAAAATAATACAGTCAGAAATACAAAAACAAACTACCAAATGACTAATTCCGCAGATTGTATTGCATACTGTTAATGCCTCACCTCAGCTGATGAGGGCAGAGGGGCAGTGGCTCTAGCCACCGGACCACCCCCCTGTGCACGGACCTGCTTTTGAGTGTCATGGCAAAGCATGCTGCATGGGAAATATAAATCCCAGCCCAATTTCAGTTACATTTAAGTTTGTCTAAATTAAAAGAGACAAGTTCATAGAACTCACAAAAATTCAGATTACTTAAAATGTGTCAGTTTTGTGAACTCAAAAGATTCATTTGATTGAACTAATTTGTTTAATTTGAGGTGGCTCTACTCAAACTGTAGGGTTTACAGTGTGACAAAATAATTGTTATAAAAAATGTAAATCTTTACTAGTAGCAATTTAATTGTTGCTATTAAGAACAGACATTTGCACTAGTAACCACGCAATTTATAAAAAGTTACAAAAATAAAGGTTATCGCCTGATAGACACCTTAGACTCGCCTGATCTGCCGGCGATTTGATTTCGCCCTGCAACTCAGTCTGGAAACCTGTACATTCATTTCTACTGCTTCTGTTACACTTTTGCGGGAACCAATCACAGACTGGCTTATCCACCTGGCACGCTATTGGCAGGTTTAACACGATGATGGATACACAAGCGTTGCCCATTGATCACGCCTCTTGTGGCCTGATTGGTTGAAGGACTATCCAATTGCGTACAGTCATTTTATTTATGCTCGTTTATCACGCCTCTTGTGCAGTAGAAAATACATAGCAGACTCCCCAGACCAATGTTCAATCTTAAATTGAGCTTGGTCTGGTGATAGAAATCCGAAATCCGGATCTCACCATCCGAAACGCAGAATCATTGACATCATTCAAAAGTCAACTTAAAACTCAGCTCTTCCGTGAGCACCTAATCTCATTAAAAAAAAAAAAAAAAAAACCTCTCCTCTCCCTCTTTCTTATTCCCTCCCTACATTTACATTTACATTTATGCATTTGGCAGACGCATTTATCCAAAGCGACTTACAGTGCCCTTATTACAGGGACAATCCCCCTGGAGCAACATGGAGTAAAGTGCCTTGCTCAAGGACACACTGGTGGTGACCGCTGGGATCGAACCAGCAACCTTCTGTGTATCAGTTCCATGGTTTAACCCACTGGACCACCATCTCCCTACTCCCTACTCTAGCCTGTGCTACTCTGAGCAATGTACACGGTCTCAGGATTTCAGGCTCTTATTGCGCTTCTCGATTCTTCATGACCTATCGCTTCATGTATCCCCAAGTTGTAAGTCGCTTTGGATAAAAGCGTCTGCTAAATGCATAAATGTAAATGTAGAAAAAAACGGGGTTCAGGCCAAAATTCTGAGCCCTCCCCTGGACAGCACGCCAAATATGCATAATCGTTACTTTATTTAATTGCGTGTGAACTCATGAAATATAAAATAGAACCTCATTCTGTAAAGTGACCTGTATTGTTATTATGACGGCTTCAATCTCTGCAGATCTTCAAGTACATCAGTTTCAATAAGACGATGACCCAGCTTACGTCCACCCTGGCTCGATGTGCATTAGACATCTTTGGATTTGCCATTATGTTCTTCATTGTGTTCTTTGCATATGCTCAGCTGGGATACCTGCTCTTTGGAACGGAAGTAGAAACATTCAGCACATTTAACAAGTGCATGTAAGGATTTTTCTTCTGTTAAAACATAGTTTTAATGCTTATTAAAGCAGTCAGGAATATTAATTTCTGATAAAACTATTTTAATTTCAGTAAAAAACCTTTATGGAAAATAACGTTAATTCTTTCTCCTATTTCTCCACTCTGTAGTTTCACTCAGTTTCGAATCATCCTTGGAGATTTCGATTATGATGCCATTGACAGGGCAAACAGAGTACTTGGACCAATATACTTCTTCTCCTATGTGTTCTTTGTCTTCTTTGTGTTACTGGTAAGTTCTTCAGATGCATATCATTAGAATTGTTTGTTCTAAATCACCAGTGCCTCTTTATCAATTAACACAATGAATTGGCATTAACAGAACATGTTTCTGGCCATCATCAATGACACATACTCTGAGGTGAAGTCAGAACTCGCTTCTCAGAAAGATGAGTTTCAGATTTCAGATCTCATCAAACAGGTAAGCTAGAGCACGCAGTGGATACGTCTGAAATCCATTACATTTATGTTTGGAAAACTGTTTAACCAACCAACACTGTTGAGTTTGCATTGTTTAAATGCATGTGGGAGAACTATACTTTAATTTCAGAGTTATGAAAAGACCTTCATGAAACTGAAACTTAAAAAGGAAAAGATCTCTGATGTTCAGAAAACCCTGGATTCAGGCGTGAGTAAGCTGGAGTTTAAAGATTTCAGGGACGCTTTGAAAGAGTAAGTCTCAGGTGAAACACTAACACATTTATATATAGTATGCAGCGCTGATGCAGAGGAACTCATGTACTCTGGTTGTGTGTCCCACGTGTCAGAATGGGTCATGCTGACCATGAGATCTCAGCTGCTTTCTCCAAATTTGACCAAGATGGGAACCAGACTTTGGACAAGGAGGAGCAGGAGATAATGAAACAAGAGCTGGAGGAAAAAAAGGTGTTTTTTTGTGTGGGTTTTTTTTGTAGCATGGGCTGGTTTTGCAAGTTAATGTTTCTAAGATGGATCTCCATGTTGACATTATTCTAAAATCTACTCTTTTTTTTTTTTTTTTTTTGCATTTTCAATAAGGATGCACTCAATGCAGAGCTTCGTAAACTGGAAAACAGTATTGAACCTGCTGAGGACCAAAGAAAGAAGACCGTTCCTCTAGAGGACTTTCAGAGGTTTGTGTACAGAATCATTGTGTCGCAAACTTTTAGTGTCAATTGTAAAAACTTGATGTTCAGTTTTATTTTAGTATTATATGCTTGTATTTATTCATATTTTTGTAACAATTTATAATAAAGTCACATTTTTTAACGAGTTAATGCATTAACATGAACTAACAATGAGCAATATATTTTTACAGCATTTATTAACCTTTTTAATGTTAGTTTATATAAATATTCCTGTTAGGTTATAGTGCATTAATTAATGCTAACAGAAGTACATCTTTTAATCTTCATATATCGGCGTTACCAATATTTTGAATATCTTTTATTTTGTTTAATTTTTGTTTTGGTAATTTAATGTGCTTTTGTCATTTGTATAATTTTTTTATTGTATTGTTTTTATTATTACATATATTTATTATTTGTATTAATATATTTAATTTATTTTTATTTCAGTTTCAGTCATTTAATACTTCAACTTCAATTAATACTATGCATTTCAGTTAGTTGCCAACATTTCACATTTTTTCAAGCTTAAAGGTGATGATACACAGGGCAACTTTTTGAGCAATGTTCCTGAGTGATGTTGCCTAAGCATTTTCCCATTGAGAATGGGCAACAAACTTCTATCTGTATACTTTAGATCGGTCGTGGTCCCTGCATCTCACCTGGTTGCCCATTGGCGGCAACAGTGCTCAAAAAGTTGCCCTGTGTATCATCACCTTAAGTTATTGTTGCTTTTCTATTCCAGGATGGTCCACAAAGTTGCTCAGCTTGAAAATGCGGTTACCACTATAATGTCCAAACTGGATGTTGTTATGGAGAAAATTAGACTTCAGACATTCAACACAGGAAACAGAGACATGGAAAAGCAGACGGCTAATGATGTGAGTTTTTAGTTCTATAGAATTTATGACATTATAAAATGATTGAAAATATATTGGCTTGGTTTCACAGTCAGGTCTTAGATTAAGCCTTAGTTTAATTAGAACATGTGGCTTTAATAAACGTGCCTTAGAAAAAAAATATTAAGACAAAACAATGGCACCTACATCATTTTTAAGATATGTCAGTGCAAGTTGCTTTCAGTTAAAAAAAGCTCAATAATGCATTTTATTCTTGGACTAGGCTTAAGCCTTGTCTGTGAAACGGGGATTATTAATTAAGCAATAAACAACATTGTTTTAGAATATATGAATACAGGACTCATGCATATATTATAGAAGATATGTAAGCCATGATGCTGTATTGTGACAGGAATCAAGGCCGGCTTCAGGAGGGAATATTCAGGTAAACCTGGAAAGAGTCTTGGCTCAGGGACCAGCATCCTGGACATTAGCTGGTCCGATGGGGAATATGAGGAATCGTTTGCACCCAGATGTAGGATGGCCAGTCGTCACCGAGAACAGTAGTTCTGCACGCCACTGATTCATCAAAACCTGAGTTTAAAACTGACTAACAAATAAGCTTAATCTAAGTCTGGTCTGTGGATATAGACTCAGAATGTGACAGTAAAGAGGAAGGTATTACTGTAGTATAGATGTAGTACTCTATGTTACCAGCCACACAGAAATCTGACACTTCTCCATAATGACTGTTTAACATACAGTTACTGTGGCATTTATAAGAGGGAATAGGAGATATGATTGAGTCTGATTATAATTGACTTTAAGGCTTGATTAATGTTTCAGCAGTGTAATTGATGTATTGTGGTGTATTAAAGACATTCCCTCTAGTTTCAGGGGTTATTTCAACTATATCAGGCCACAAACTATTCTTCTGACCTTCCTCCCAGTTGAAGACTGAATTTTCACGATTACTTTTGGTTCTTGTGAAACAACTGTACAAATAAGACACTAGCAAAAATCATCAATTAAACCATGTGATGTTATCTCAACTTCCTTTGCAACGATACATGGAAACTTCACTGACAGCTCAAATTAGTGAGAATAGTCAGCTACATTTGACATATTATGAAAACAGTAATCAAAGTGCAATGTCTATTAGTCTATGGAACGTTATTATATACAGACACATTTCCTCAATCTCTGTCTTTACTTTGACATGAGCTTCTTGTAAATGTTGTATTTTATAGTGAAGTATATCAGCGTATACTCAAACTACTACAGTGTATACATTAATCTTGAACAATATCGCTAGTATATTTAAAAATATATTTATATAATATTTATCTTTCTTCTCTTCTGATGATAATAATAGGCAAATAAATAATTGAAATTGCAAAACAAATGGTTTTATTATTTACTGTTGAAACCAGACTTTTTTTTTTTTTTTTAAAGAGAGAAAACATTTCTTGTCCAATGGTTCATTTATTGACACTCATTTAGACTAAAAGGAAAACTTGAAATGCTAAGTTGTATTCAAACATTTCTGCCTTTTACATTCAACGCTTTGAGCAACCTCAATATTATGGTTTGAAACATGCAATTCCTTAACATCCCCAAGGAGGAAAAAAAAAATCCAAACCTTATCTCTGGCTACTCAAAAATGGCACGCATATTTGTTAAAACAGCAAAAGGACAAATTTACAGTAGGCTCTAAAATAAATCATACAGCTCTCTACGAGGGTCTCAAAGTGTTCAACTGAAATTTGTGTGTGACTGAGCAAAAGTTAAGGCTTGCTTGTAACTGTCAGTCACACATGTAACGTTTGCTAACATACGCTGCATTAGTTCTGCAAAAGTCTGTCAAGTAAAGCGCATGCTTTGAAACCCTTATTCCAGGCCAAGATATCAAAAGATATTTACAGGTATGGCCATCATGACCCTTTCTCCATAGTGAACGGGAGAGATTTCACTGTCCGTAAATTGGAGTAAAAAGATACATTTTACACACCGTATCAAAGAGCTCTAGAATCGGAGGAGAACAGGGAGCTAATGTGGATTAAATATACACCACTGCACATAGAAATTCATTTACACGTCAACATTTACAAGACACAGGTCCAATGAACCCCCAAAAAGTGCCTTTACTTACATTTGTTTGCCAAGTCAGAATGCAGAATGAAAGGTTTTTTTTGTTGCTATTTGTTGTGTTTTCATACAAAATTCAAAGTCCATACTGCAATGAACAAGCAAACGCATGATCAGTCTAGGGAGAGCGAGAAAGAAGAAAATACTTAGTTCAAAAAAACATTTACACCACAGGCTTTCTGCAATGTACCTGTGAAGTTCCTGAAGCTTGGATTTAAGGGAAAATCTGCAGTTTCCCTCAAGATATGCAGTAAAAAACAAAAAAAAAGGTGGGGATACAAGAGATATAATACATCTCCAATTCCACTAAAACAGGAACAAATCTCATGAATGAATTCAGATTTCCATTTAAGGCGTTCATCTCAAATGCCTCTAATCTAAATTTTCATCTTTCACAATAAAGGATTCCTGCTTCAGATCCAAAGCTTGTAGGGAAAAGATGATGTGCATCTAATAGTTTTTAGCGTGTGCAATGGAGAAAGAAGGTCAGATCACTGTGTCTGGTACCCGGCCATGCCAAAGTTAGCCTGGTTCATTACTGGGCCAGGCTGAGCCTGAGAGGGTTGCGTCCCAAAGCCTCCCACCCAGGCAGGAGACTGTGATTGTCTAGAGCAGTAGAGAACAACAAAAAGTGGGTGTAAACATTTTGCTACATAGGTCAATTATGACACATTACACGTATAGAAATACATGAAAACTTACTCTACACCAAATCCTTGCTGATTCCATGTTTGTCCGTACATTCCATAGGATGGTACTTGCCAGCCATTCGTCATGTACTGACCATATTGTTGAGGATTGCCGTACATTTGATTCCAGTGTCCCCACTGTCCATACTCCATCTGTGAAGGAAGCATCAAGAACTTGACTTTTCTATCTATCTATGGGATAGATTTAATGCCACATTAAAATTTGATTAAGATTAAAGCTGCAGACTGTAACTTTTTTGGGTTAAACATAAAGTACATAACCGGCCAGTGTTATACTATCTGCTTATCTTAGCTCGATTTACAGCGGTAAGCTTGAAATAATTTTTTTAATTCCAGTGGTACAGGTGGATTTCCGCGGGAAATTCAAGCATGTCTTTGCATCATTTCGTCACATCTTTACACATAAAGAAGGTGTCCCGCTAGTAGGCTATATTGTGTGTGATGTTGGAGGTGGAGATTTATAGCCTTTTCTCACAGCACTTGATAAACTTAAACTGATCAATTTGATGGGGGATCCAGAAAGGTTCAAACGACAATCACCAGTGACAGCTGGAGATTCACCCGTTGTAAAATGCAAAAGACTTTGGACTTTCGGATCGGCTACAGAAAAAAGAGACTGCGACCGGGCCCATGTGAAAACAAGGGCTGTTGAAAGGTGGCGTGAACGTCGTGTTTTGAAGGGGTTCAAAACAGATGCAGAGACGCCTTTTTTCTGCTGGACAGGTAAGACCTTTCAATGGTTAAATTATGTAAAAGTAGCGCACTTGTTCGCTTAATTCACACAGTTACAGAGCTTTCTTTGTTGTGCCTTTCTCGTTTTGCTATGTGCATTATGTTAAATATCAATTATTTTGTGCTAGCTATGAAAGGGAGCAATTCACCTCTACTCCACATTCATTTGGTTTAACAGTTAGAAATTAGACTGCACAGAAATGGAAACTGAACTACAGGTAGCCCTAATACACATTTAATGTAGTCACGCAATGCTGATGTTGTTAACATTAACAATTTGCAAACAAAGTATAATTTGCACGCTTTGACATATAAAAAGCAATCGTTAGATTTAATCATCGCAAATTTATTGCAATACTTTTTCCCCTTAGTTGGTCAGAACAAAAGTGGATGTTAGCTACTTGTTCAGATGACATTTTCCAGTGAAAAGTCTTATGTTGGTCATACTTTCAAAAAGTAGAATCTGTGATTCCGAATAACAGTATCCACACCGTCACGGTGACTGACAGCTGTACATTCTCCTCAAAACAACAGATTCATCCGCGATGTGCCGTGCCGAGGCACAATTCACGTAAAGTTGATAACTCCGCGAATAACTGCAATTGCAGATTTCAAACAGAGATGGCGACAGAGGAAAAACTACGGACTGTAGCTTTAATAATGCTACTAATAAAGTAAATTCACAAGCACTTACCGGTTGGACATTTTTGGCCATGTCAGGTGACTCTTTTCCCCAGTAGCACTTCACAACATGACCTTCGATGGTGGTACCATTCACTGAGACGATAGCGTGAGCAGCACTTTCATGAGAGGAGAACCTGACAGAAAATGATGCTGGTGATTGAAGAAATGTGAACAGCAATCCTATGGTTTACAATAAAATCAGAAGGACTGTCTTTGTCACCATGTGGCTAATTAAATCTTGATATTTCCTTTAAAATTACCAAAAAAAAAAAAAAAAAAGATATACAAGATTCATTGTTTAGAATCGTTATGATTTTGTTTTCGAAAAGACTCTATTTTATCAAAAATAAACTAAAAGCAGTAATATTGTGAAATAAAATTCAAAGTAACTTGTAATAAAATGTTATATTCCTGTGATGGCAAAGCCGTTTTTTGTTCAGACATTACTCCAGTCTTCAGTGTCACATGACTAGTGATCGACCGATATTTAAGCATTTTACCATAATCGGATATCGGTTTTGTAATATCGGATTTACCGATAAACAACGCCATCTTGTGGGCGTTTTGAGAATTGCGCACAAGATCATCATTACAGAGAATCTGAGGCGAGACGTGGGGAGACGAGACAAAGGCGTGCACAGGTAAAGTATACTTGCCTGCTTTGCTGTAATTAGTAAACTTTATTTAACATAAGTCATCAATACACAAAATAGATGTTACATAAATGCCTGAAATCTAGCTAGTTTATTCAGGATTTGACAGATTATTTTACATGCCTCCGTGAGCTCGTCTCTTAGAGACAAGCTCACAGAGTTACGTAAAATAATCTGTCAAGTCCTGTCCAAATACAGATGCAGCTTTGTATTAATTAAATAATACAGCCATGAATGAGCACGTTGGAAATAAAAGCGCTGAATTTAACCTTCTCTCTGTTGTCTATGCTCATCATCATCTCGTGAAGTCGTCTGTATTTTGCTGTTCACGCAGCGGGTTGATGCTCTGGAAATGCTCCACGGCCACCGCATATAACTTTAACAAGATTCACTTGTTTAAAACACCGTAATTAATTATATAAACATTTACTTAATCATTAATTCGCTAATAAACATCGAAGTAAACAACTCTAGTATGGATATTAATTATGTATTATCTCCGTGAACGATCGCAGTTTGAGTAGTTCTGTGTAAATGCATAGATAAACATCAGTTTGTCAGCAGATATTTCAAAATCTAGAACGACAAAAACATTAATATTTCTAATATAACTTAATATATAACCATTTGAGAAATGCAATAAATTACGATGTTTTGTTTGTTATATTCCAGATAATATTATTCAGTTATTTAACATTATCCAGCGAATAGGGCTGGGACGGTTGTCATGACCACCGCACCACCGCGGTGGTGAAGTGCCACCGGCGTTGTGTGACGTCACATACCAGGTGAATGAATAAACAAAATAAGTAAAAAGTGCAGTTTTTTGTACACGTGAAACAATAATAACAAAAGTTGTGACAGTAATTTATAGCCTAACATACAAATTTATAACATTGTTTTATGTTAATACACAAATCTCCGCTACATTACCATGTATGGCGTTTCCGCTAGACTGGCGGATTTCAGCATAACTCAGCACGTTGGAGTTTAGCCATGGCGCTTGTTGGAAAACAAAATGTTACATCGCCGATCTGGGAATATTTTGGATTCGTGCCGAATGAAAAAGGTGAACCAAATAATTTGGATGAAGCCATTTGTAGGCTTTGTGATAAAAAAAATAAGTGTTAAATGGGCAAACACTTCGAAGCTCCACAGTCATCTCCGGACATGTCATCCAGCCGCGTATACCCAACTTGTGTCTTCTGAACGCAAACGCCCAGCTAGTCAGTTGAGGCTTTCTCAAAAATGGCCAAATACAAAAGAGAAAGTGAGAAACACGCCGCTCCGCAATGTAGATAAACCTGCTTTCAGAGAAATGCTTCAGTCGTTTGATAAACAATACGAACTTCTGAGCAAAAAATACTTTTCAAACACTGTAATTCCTCAGCTATTCAACGAAACCAAGGAGAAAATCATCGCGGAACTACACAACCTTGATTTCTTTTCCGTCACGACCGATATGTGGTCCAGCGTTAACATGACTTGTTATGAGTCTGACTGTACACTTCATTAACAAAAATTGAGAGCTGAAGAGCAGGTGCTTGCAGACTGCATTCACACCAGAAAGTCATACGGCGGATAATTTAGCAGAATCTTTCCGCAGCGCATTCAAAGAATTGGGATTAAATGAAAAAAATCTTGCATGCATCAGGCAATGGTATAAATAATGAGGATTTATGAATATGATCATGAACACGTTTGCGCTTGTATGATATTATTATGATCAAACGCCGTCACTGTGTTGTGCGTCTGCGTTTGTTTCTTTTGGTCCACAGGGACAGTGAAATACATACATGCGCATCAGGAAGCGCATTCAGTGAGAACCCCCCCCAAACCCCACCACCGCAACACCGCGGTTGTTGTTGATGGCTCCACCGCGGTGGTAAAAATTGGCCACCGTCACAGCCCTACCAGCGAATTATTCTTCACTCTTTAACCTATTAAACAGATAAACAGTTTATAAATCTACTAAAACTGTAGTTTAAAATTAAGTATTACATTTCTGCAAAGTTGATACGACTCCTGTCTTTAATTAATTTTCTCCATTTGAAAACATTACACATTCTACATTTATTTTGCTTATTGTTAACATTAGTGTTGCTGCTGATGCTTTTTATAAATAAAATTATTTTTGTAACATGAAGATTCAAATTAACATGAAAACATGAAAGACTACTAATTTTCAAAACTTTTTTAAGATGACTGAAAGGAGGAAAAACCAAAGTGTGGACTTCCTTCACTCAGTCATTGCCAGAGCTGGCAGTTTGCAAAGAATGCCAAATGAATGTGAGCATGGGGTCAAAATCTAAAACAGCAAAAAATACCAGTGCACTTTTTTTTTTTGCACTTTCAGACCTCTCTATTTATTGGTGTATAAATAAGATTTGTTTTATTTTCTATGCAAGGAGGGAGTGATTGTTATAAATAAAATGGTTTGTTCAGTTCAGTGGTGTTGTAATCGTGTCAAAAACAGAAGAATAACAGTAAATAAATATTGGTTCTGTATATCGGTTATCATGAACATAAAAACAAAAATGATCGGTATCGGTTCTAAAAAATAAAAATAAATCAATATCGGTCGATCACTACACATGACACTTCAGAAATCATACAATTATGCAGTTTAAAAATCATTTCTATTATTATCAATGTTCAAAACAGTTGTGCTGCTTAATATTTTGTATGGAAACAGAGATACTTTTTTCAGGATTCTTTGATGAATAGAAAGTTAAAAACAAACAAACAAAAACATTGTAACATCATAAATGTCTTTACGGTCACTACTGATCTACTTAATGCATCTTTTCTGTATTAATTTGTAAAAAAAAAAATCTTCCTGATCCCAAACTTTTGAACAGTAGTGTATAATGATTTATTTGTGTGTGTTTTATTTCTTTCAAAGCCTTAGACAGTTAACAAGAGGCTGCCTGATTCTTTTTTGCATTAGTTTATGTTGCTGATATTTTGTCTTTTTGCTGGTTTGGCTGAATAAGAAAAGTTGCCAATCCATATTATCTATTTTTTTTATGTGATAAAGAAATGTTGTGCACAACTCATTTTATTTAATTGCAGCCTTTACTAGTCAAACATAACAAGCAACTATTAATGTATTTTATATTCATTATAATTAGGTGCTTCTACAACATTTTAAATTACATTGGCCATATCATAATCCATATACAGTGAGGAAAATAAGTATTTGAACACCCTGCTATTTTGCAAGTTCTTCCACTTAGAAATCATGGAGGGGTCTGAAATTGTCATCGTAGGTGCATGTCCACTGTGAGAGACATAATCTAAAATAAAAATCCAGAAATCACAATGTATGATTCGTTAACTATTTATTTGTATGATACAGCTGCAAATAAGTATTTGAAAAAAAAAAAAATCAATGTTAAAATCAATGTTAATATTTGGTACAGTAGCCTTTGTTTGCAATTACAGAGGTCAAACGTTTCCTGTAGTTTTTCACCAGGTTTGCACACACTGCAGGAGGGATTTTGGCCCACTCCTCCACACAGATCTTCTCCAGTCAGGTTTCTGGCCTGTCGCTGAGAAACACGGAGTTTGAGCTCCCTCCAAAGATTCTCTATTGGGTTTAGGTCTGGAGACTGGCTAGGCCACGCCAGAACCTTGATATGCTTCTTACAGAGCCACTCCTTGGTTATCCTGGCTGTGCGTTTTGGGTCATTGTCATGTTGGAAGACCCAGCCTCGACCCATCTTCAATGCTCTAACTGAGGGAAGGAGGTTGTTCCCCAAAATCTCGCAATACATGGCCCCGGTCATCCTCTCCTTAATACAGTGCAGTCACCCTGTCCCATGTAGGGGTGCACCGATCCGACTTTTTCAGTCCCGATACCGATGCCTGGGCTTTGTGTATCTGTCGATACCCGATACCGATCCGATACTATTGTTGAATTCATAATAAACTGTATATCTTCCACCTTATACCTTCCTTGAAGAGACTAAAGGCACCAGACTTTACTAACTAAACAAAAGCAGTTCTCTACTGCTCTGACAAAATAACAGATCTATGTAAAGTGTTGAATTCTTATTTATTTAAAAAACAATTGTGCATTCAAATCTAAAATAGAATGTAATCAAACTTCTTTAAATAAATAAAATGTAGTAGTGGAAACAAAAAACAGTGTATTAATCAAACATACAATAGTAATCTGACAGTTACCAAACATTTTTTACACTACAGATAATTGTTTTGGTATATAATCATATCAATATTAAAAATTAGCATTACAAATTAACAAATAGTCTTAATTTTCCGCCATATGCAATTTAATAAAAATGATCAGCTAGCTAATAACAACTTTGTTCTGGTTTCACCTCACTCCTGTCTAAATGATTGTAGGCTAGGCCTATTTATTTTTACTACACATTGTCAACAGAAATAGGCTGAAATACTGTTGATAATTAAAAATAATTCTCACTACCCACTCTTGCTTAATTGGGTAAGCACACTTGTGTTCTCATGTCAGATGCGTTCTGAGTAAATTAATAAACTGATTCATGAGTTCAGTGTTGGACAGATCAGTTGTTCTAACCAGTCGTTAAAATGATTCGGTTCAAAGGAGTCATTAGGTCGCGAATCGGACATTAGCAGACGCGTTGTTTTAGAACATTGCGAAAGATATCAACACACAGAAAACACTTCATAACTGAATATAATTTGTCTCCCGTTTATTGAAAGTATGCTTTATGTCAGCTGGTCAGAGAAGAGTCAACATTTTTTGAGCGCAATTCACACCCAGCGGTAATTCAAGGACAAAATTGTCCGAATGTGTCACGTGCAACATGGTTTCGGTCTTCCGACCTTTTGATTTGGAATTGGATTAATATGTGAAATATGAGAGAGCTAACACTGATTATTTTGAAGACCCGCGGGGGAGGAGCTCTCTGTCACTCTGTCAGAAGCGCAGCATCTACGGTATTCTACATCACTCGAAATTCACAATAACTCATCAAATTAGGCTTTGGCGGCCGTCAAAAAATGTTCAATGCAGGAAAAACCCTGACTTTGCAGTAATACCACCTCTCCTCGAAACATTTAAGTTACTTTGCAGACATTGCAAACAGCCGACAAACTAGTTGGCGTGGCAAGCGTGAAATATCTCCTCCACACCGGACTCTCTGGCTTGCTCCATGTTGCTTCTAGCATGCGACATACGTGAAGCTGACGAATGACGTAGGTTCTGCTGCGACAAAAAAAAAAAAACCCCAGCTATTTTGTCAGTATTGCGGCCGATATCCGATCCCAATATCGGATCGGTGCACCCCTAGTCCCATGTGCAGAAAACACCCCCAAAGCATGATGCTACCACCCCCATGCTAGGGATGGTGTTCTTGGGATGGTACTCATCATTCTTCTTCCTCCAAACACGTTTAGTGGAATTATTACCAAAAAGTTCTATTTTGGTCTCATCTGACCACATAACTTTCTCCCATGACTCCTCTGGATCATCCAAATGGTCATTGTCAAACTTAAGACGGGCCTTGACATGTGCTGGTTTCAGCAGGGGAACCTTCCGTGCCATGCATGATTTCAAACCATGACGTCTTAGTGTATTACCAACAGTAACCTTGGAAACGGTCCCAGCTCTTTTCAGGTCATTGACCAGCTCCTCCCGTGTAGTTCTGGGCTGATTTCTCACCTTTCTAAGGATCATTGAGACCCCACGAGGTGAGATCTTGCATGGAGCCCCAGTCCGAGGGAGATTGACAGTCATGTTTAGCTTCTTCCATTTTCTAATGATTGCTCCAACAGTGGACCTTTTTTCACCAAGCTGCTTGGCAATTTCCCCATAGCCCTTTCCAGCCTTGTGGAGGTGTACAATTTTGTCTCTAGTGTCTTTGGACAACTCTTTGGTCTTGGCCATGTTAGTAGTTGGATTCTTACTGATTGTATGGGGTGGACAGGTGTCTTTATGCAGCTAACGACCTCAAACAGGTGCATCTAATTTAGGATAATAAATGGAGTGGAGGTGGACATTTTAAAGGCATACTAACAGGTCTTTGAGGGTCAGAATTCTAGCTGATAGACAGGTGTTCAAATACTTATTTGCAGCTGTATCATACAAATAAATAGTTTAAAAAAATCATATATTGTGATTTCTGGATTTTTTTTTTTTAGATTATGTCTCTCACAGTGGACATGCACCTACGATGACAATTTCAGTGGGAGAACTTGCAAAATAGCAGGGTGTTCAAATACTTATTTTCCTTACTATATATATATATATATATATATATATATATATATATATATATATATATATATATATATATATATATATATATATATACACACACACACACACACACAAGATGACTAAAAACATCAGAGGAATACTTCCTTGAATGGTACCTGATAAAAGAATAACCCTTCTCTGGAAAAACTCTGATCTCCATGATCTGTCCGAAAGGAGAAAACGTCTGTCGCATAAGGTGTTCTGTTTGAAGAGAGCAGTGCGAGTCATATCATAAAGCATACTAATATTCAAAACGGGAGAGTAAAAGGGCAAACGCACACGCATACCTGTGAGACCTGACTGAATGCCACCGCAGTACACTGTGCAGTTCTGAGGACTCGACTGGTTTACCACCTCATCAAACCTCAGCTGCTTGGAGCTGTCTGAAATTTCCCCAATTACAGTCATATTAAAATGAGCTCAACTCAAACACCAAGCAAACCAAAGAAAGACTGAATGGATTGAGATCAGGCTTACTATCTTGCACACTCTTGGGGGCGGGTGGTTTCCGAGTTGCCCAGTTAGTCCGGATTTGCCGTCCACCAAGCCACTGACCACCCATGTGTACTATAGCATTCTCAGCATCCTAAAAGAGAGGAAACAACAGATTTAACAAACACAGGTAAACTTAAAGCAACACAAAAAACATAACCTCTCAGCAGCACGACTAGTCTTTCAATAGTTCATCTTTAAAATTAGGAACTACCCACATAAATGTCCTAGTTTGCTTTTACGTACTATTACTAACTTAAAACCTTACACTCAAACAGCCAACTCAACTCTAACAGTCTGACTCAATCCAGTAGATTGAATATCTGTAATACTACAGCTATAATATGAATTGTAGTAAACAGAAATAGAATAACCTTCACTCTGTGTTCCTGTACTGGAGCCTTACCAGTTTGTTATAGAAGGACACAAATCCATACCCCTTTGATTTCCCTGTTGTCATATCCTTCACCACTCGTGCATCCCTGAAAGAAAAACGTAACAACAGAAAAGTCAGTCCATTGAAGGCTTGCTAGAGGCTCTAAAAAAAGAAAGGAACCACACACACATTGCACTGTACTGACACTTACAATATCCTAAGTTATTCTAACAAAACCTAACACTAACAACTGCATATTATCTTGATTACTGGTACTTTTATCAAATTAGATAGAATGAAAACAAGTACAAAGTCATGCAACCTACACTACTGCATGTATGTTTAAAAGCTCCTGCAAAGATTGCAACTTTTCTTAGACATCTCCTGTGACACAACATAGTGGTCCAATCTTCATCTTAAATCACTAGTACTTAATCTCTTACATTAGTAAAAGTCATCAATGTCATTACCATGCATTCCTAGTTTGAACTGCTGTCTCTAATTCTACTCAAGAGTACATAGAAATATCAAAAGAGAAAAAAGGAATTAAACGGCATACATGGCCTGTTAACAGATTTCTTTATTTTTCCTGGTCAATTCTTTACCACCAATATGGAGTTTGGGAAGCTGCAAATTTCGAGAAATTAACATTTTCAGAATTGTAGGAGAATCAAACTATCAACACAACTAGGAAAACCATCATAAAACAATTTTACAAGCAAATATTCATGAATTATCTAAGGATTGTTAAAAGTCTACACTATGTCAGCGTTAATTGAAAAATATTGCAGTATACAAATATGAAAAGCAAAGAGTGAATAGAAAAAAAATCTACATCTGAGTTCCCAGAGTGCACAGTTCCTTGCTGTTAGCCTTCAAGCTCCTGTCCAATCCTATGAGCATTTCTGTAAAATAACCAGATCTCTATTAACTGACACTCAGAGCTAAAGGAGACTCTGAAAATTTTGCAGAGTAGTAGTGCATAATGTTTTTTTGTGTGTTGACAACTAGAAATTGAAATTTTATGTAAATCAAAACTACTTACCAATTTCGGAAAAGCAGTGGAGTGATGAAAATTTTTAAGGTGCACTTTACAACAGATTGATCGGAGTACACAATATTGACTATACTGCCCTGTGCTTGCTGATAATACTGATTATGGGACTGTTACATTTATCAAGTAGAAACAAAGCTTTCATTACTGACAGAAATGTGACTAAATGTGCAAGATAATCCCGGCACAAATGACAAACGTAAAGTAAAAATCTTTGCATCAATTCATTCCTAAATGAGCAAATATGTCAACAACTATCAACAACCAAAGGCAACCAAAATAAAAATGAATAAATCTATGAAACGGTTTCCATGGTTTTAAGAAAATGGGGGTCAAAAGATATACATAGAGAGAGGTCATCTGACTCAAGTAACCACACACCACTCCTCAACATTATTCAGACAAAAGCTAAACATATTCTACAGAAGGGTGTGACTTCATGGAACTTACGAGATTTTCCCAAAGGGTGCAAATGCAGCTCTGATGTCATCAGTTGTGATCTCAGGGCTCAAGTCGCCAACAAAAACATGAAAGTGATCTGCAGAAAAGACATTTAAAAGAAACAATTACATTTAAGATTAAAAAAACTAAAACAAACCACAATTGATATAAAAGACTTGTGTTGCCAAAGTACCGACTTCGTACTGAAATTAAAATAAATAAATAAATTAAAAAGTGACGCTTTGAGTGCTGTTGAGCGGAATCGTAAACACCTCTGATTGCCCATTGTGCTCACATGCTCATCAAATATGTCTGTGATTGGCTACAATGACCAGCGCTTCAAAAACATGTTGTAAATATACATCAATGACGCTCTTCACGGAGCGCTTACACAGATACACACGGGAGCATTTTAAAGGAGGTGTCTATCTGTCTATCTAACCACTGATAGACACCAGCTTGTGCTTTCAAGCGCTCCAGTGCGTTGATCATTGTAGCCAATCACAGACACATCCGATGAGTGCATAAACACAAACTTCAGTACCGGTAGTCTGTACTTTTGACAACACTATAAAAGACAATAACTTACTAGATGTGTCTTTCTTCTGACTGCTAGGAGTAGTAGCCCAATTTACCTTGACTTCCTGTCAATAGAAATACACTTGTTGAAGGCATTACAATACGCTTCACAATAAACATCAAACCACCCAAATCTTGTTACACATTTGTCTAATAAAATGATGCCACAACATATACCTTTCCCAAAATCTTCCTTCCATTCATGGCGGCTAAAGCAGCTGCAGCGTCTCTGTGTTCAAAGAACTCCACAAAGCAATAAGGATCATTGCTTGTATGCTGCAAAACAGAAAATCCAATAGAAGAATTCACCTTCCTGCTGCTATCGGATTGCTGAGAAGAAAAGCCAGGAAAATATATTATTACAAAGTCATGGGTATTGGGTGGAAGACTGTTTAATATTTTCTGTCATTGACATAATTTTGGTGTGATTTTAAGAAATAAGAAAATGTTAGAAATTATGATTTGTTTGTTCTAGGATCATTTTAAAGCAAATTTACTCCAAATATTAAAGGTGCCCTAGAATGATTTGAAACAACATTTTAAATTGTTCTCTGGTATCTACATGGAGGGTATACGGCTTATTTAAGATCAACAATTGTCCAGATACGGTTTTACAGGTCCATTTACAACTCTAGAAATCGTCCCCAGGATGAAATGAATATTAATGCAGAGTTCTGCTCTGATTGGCTGTTTCACTGTGTGACTCAATGATAGCAGGCACGTCTATACTGACCATCATGACGATGGAGAGATTAGGCATTCAAACTTTTATGTTTGAGCCTGTTTCTGAAGAAGATGGAGATCTGCAGAGATGATACGGCTGCACAGTTTCGCCTGACAGTGAAGTTCGTGAACATGTGCTTGCATATGCAAATGTTGGGGGCGTACATATTAATGATCCCGACAATTGCATCATTCTCGGAGTTACGTTGAGATTTGCCTATTTTTCCATGGTGTTTTTCACAAACAAGATTTACATATGAAGGAGGAGGCAATGGTGTTTGAGACTCACTGTATGTGATTTACATGTACTGAACTCCTGTTATTTAACTATGGCAAGGTTCATTCAATTTTTCATTCTAGGGCACCTTTAACATAAATGTAGAGTTTGGCAGGCGTTTCCACACAAACCCATTTACACTCACAAACTCATGATGAGCTCAAATTCAGAACATTTGAAAAAAAGTTATTTGTGATGAATGTTTACCTCCGTTATCATTTTACAACTTTTACATGGCCCAATCTGAGTAAATAACTGAAGGATCAAGTTCTCCGTTACATCTCTTGAAAGATTCCCCACATAGCTGAAAATGCAGATAAAACATACATTCATTAAAAAGATATAAACAGTAATTATAGATTATAATATACACATGGGTGTTTGAAAAAAAAAGAAGAGAACATGATATATCACTGATATATATTGTTGTCAATATAAACTTGCTGAAGCAGTAATCTACCCAGATAAATAAATATTTTTCATAATCACAAACTAGAAAACTGTTTATTTGACAGTCAGTATGGCTATGAAACTAAAAATACACACATATTTCTTCATGCAGAGATACAACACCCTTCATGTGCAAGAGTAAACTAATGTTCCGTTATTTGTATATTAATAGATGAGCCAGGTATAGATCTGACAGCCCCTTTTTTGCGTGAGTGACATTAGGATGGGAACACATATTTACCATCATAACTAAACTACGAAACGATGTGTTACACTTATTCATCCGGTCAAAAGATTTTATCTGACGGAGTAAATCACACAAAATCCAAATTTCTAGAAAAGATAGCAGGCCTGAGATTAGATTAACATTAGGCCTTTACTAGCAGACAATGACATACTCGTTGAAACACATAGATACTGAACATTGTGGTTTATTCATTTGCATATTCAACTCATATACCGTAGCTTAGGAAATACAGTTCACATTTAGCTATGTTATTAACATTTACCTTGGATTTAATTATTTTGATGTTTAGCCAATTTGACTACTTAGCCGCTAGCTTAGCTAGGACATGCTACAGCTAAACATGTTTACCACGCTCGCTGGATGAAGATAAAAGCTTTTCGATCTTTCTACTGTACGAAATGTGAGCAATAGCAACTGACTGAACCCCTGTCGATATTAAGCCGTGCTTACTAAAAGCCTTTGATGTCAAAAACGTTTGTAGGACGTCGTATTTGGAGCTAGCCGTTAGCTAGAAGTGTGTCAGTGGAGCTAAGGATTGAGCGGTTATTCAGTGAGCAATGACGGGGTTTGTGTTTTCAGCTACTTACAGGGTTTTTGGGTGGCTTTCGTCTTCCATTCTTGGATGCCGGAAGGAGTGAGAACAAAACTTGTTTCAGTATCTCAAATATGGTTTATTTTTAGGATGAAAAATACTGGACTGGTGTTACTTTCAATCTTGAGTAGAAAATGGCGGAACCCGGGTAGTCAGGAAGATAGTCACTGCGCATGCGTAGAAGCAGGACGATTGCTCCAGACGGGGGAGTTTGATAAAATCGTCGTGCTTGTGTAAATACAGGTGTCGTGTCAATATGCTTCACATCACAGGTATTTTACTTGATAATGTGACCTTGTATGCTAAGTATTTGTATGTTTTCTTTCAGCCTAATCTTTCAAGGGGTTTTACTTGTTTTCCAGTGACCACTTGTTAGAGTTTAAGTCAATGAATGCCTGGTATTTGGCAAAACGTAATAGATATAGAGACGCACGTATAGGCTACCACATAATATTTTAATGATGACTGGTGTAGTGATTGTTCAGAAATTTTATATTTTAAGAACCAAGAAAACCTCTGAAAATGTCATCACCAAATTCGATTCTCAGTCCAAAACTTCCTTTGGAAAGTGTGTGTGTTATGATAGAAAAAATGAACTTGTGCCTAAATATTATTAAATGTCAAATATTTAATATAGATTTACAAAACACTGCTTAAAGCTGTACAACATGTTGAAAGGAAAGGTAACTGTCCTTGTATTTTTCTATGAATGCACAATATATCGGCCACAACATCGGTTAAATTTTATGTTATCGCATCGGTATCAGCCTTAAAGGGTTAGTTCACCCAAAAATGAAAATTCTGTCATTAATTTCTAACCCTCATGTCGCTCGACACCCGTAAGACCATCTCCGGAACACAAATTAAATGAAATGATATTTTAGTTGAAATCCGATGGCTCAGAAAGGCCTTCATTGGCACAATGCACTGTACACTCTCAAGACCCATAAAAGGTACTAAAGACGTCGTTACAAAGTCCATCTCACTACAGTGGTTCTACAATAATTTTATGAATCGACGAGAATTAGTTTTTGTGCGCAAAAAAACCCCTAAATAACGACTTATATAGTGATGACCGATTTCAAAACACTGCATCATGAAGGTCTTACGGCTGTCGAACGACATGAGGATTAGTAATTAATGACAGAATTTTCATTTTTGGGTGAACTAACCCTTTAATAAGAAAATTTGGCCGATATATTAAAGCCGATAAATAATGGATTATTTCCTTCTGCTGAGACACTTCAGATGCACACTGTTCGCCATGATGCATTTGAATTTGACTACTTGAAACATGATTGGAATCACTTTAAAAAGGAAAATACAGTAACGCACAAGTCTGTCATATAGGCTAGGCTACATAAAATTATAAAGAGATCATTATTATAATTTTTTTTTTTTTTCAATACAAGATGGCGCCGCGGACGGCAGCCTCGGTATGGAGCTCTTCAGCTATTGGTTTGTTTTTGTTTGTTTGTTCTGCGTTTAGTCATTCTTTTCATAATCTGTAAATGTTTATTCTGACTAAACGTAACTGTGAACTTATATTTTTTAAACTATTGTTCATATTTTTATTCTTAGAATTTGTATTACTATGTTCTTGTTGTGTTTGTATTGTATATGTGCACTGGAAGCTTCAGCACCAAGAAAAATGCCTTGTGTGTGCAAGCACACTTGGCAATAAAACTCTTTCTGATTCTGATTCTGATAATTGTGTGTTTGGCACATGGCTTTTAATGGTGAGACTTTTGTTTTTGTAATGCAGGCTCTCAAAAATGATATAAAAACTTGGATTTAGATTTATCGGCCAATATATTGGTTATCGGCTTTCAAATATAAACAATGATTGATTATCAGTTTTGGATGCACCGATAAAATATAATAACGTAATACAATGATGTAATATATATTTTACATGATTGTATTACATTATATTTTATCTATAGAACTAATTCAGTGATTATATGGGCTTCTCTTTACATCCTAAATCGTTTAGCATTAGGTGATAGATGACAAATGAGAAGAAGAGTAGAATGACTATTGATCAGATAGATTTTTTTTTAAATGCATACTGTCTGTCTTTAGAAACGAACACTTAAAAAAAGCAACAAGTGTTCTCGGTCCAGTAAACCGGAGGGGGAGGCGATTAAAGGAGTAAAGTGTCAGAGCGGATCTCTGTCTGGACGGTCAGGGGGTCATTTTTGGTCACACACGTGGGCGTCACAGTGAACCCTCAGCTAGAACTTTCTCGGTAGTCTTCGGAGGGACCTGCTGCTTCCAGAAACCCATCCCCATTTACAGTACGTCATCAAACGGACCCTTTAAAGCCTCTGTAGCGGCTGTAATGGCACAATATTCGGGAGCGAAGCAATATCAGAGTATGAAAACACTGTCTCCAGTCGAAACGATGGCAACTAACGATCCTCTACCACCTGGGTGGGAGATCAAAATTGACCCGCAGACAGGTTGGCCGTTTTTTGTGGATCACAACAATCGCACAACGACGTGGAATGATCCGAGGCATGACACGAAAAAGGTAAGATGGGTCTTGATTTTGCTTTTGGAAGTTGCGCTGTCAAACGTGATCGGTTTTCAAACGATTTCAAAATGCAGATCTAGATATGGCGCGTTTAATAAATTACTTTGGGTGATGGCATTTTAGAGGGTGTTTCATCGAAAAAGACTATTTTGTTGAGTGCGTAGGCTGCGATCCCACTCGGTACATCCAAATCATAGCATAGTTGAGCAGACACCGACTGTCTAGGGTAGAACAGCCACGCACTTGATAAATTTGCTTTAGCTCGCGCGTGAATCGCAGTCACCTCGGTTGAAAAATAGCGCTTCGCGTGCATTCGGACGGCTTGACGGAATATGCACAGGCGAAATATATTAGTGTGATGATCTCAGCTGAAGTGATTAGCGTGTGACGCACTGCAGTCATATGTGAGAGTGTTAGAACGACTCCACAATGTTTATTTAAAGCCTCGAGAACTACGTACACTGCGCTTGTTCTCCACATCCCTGAAACTGAACAGCATAGCACGTCCCTCAAAGTTTGCCTTAAATGGGATTTGAGGAAGATCCACCCACTCACGGATTCTGCATTCCCAATGAATGGGCTTGAAAGGTACACACTGGAAGTGTCAAACTGTTCTGGAAGTACAAAATGTGGGGTTAGGGTGGGGGGATTCATGAGGGCTTGCCAGTTGGCATCTTTCATTAGATAGATCAACACTTGTCTGAAGTTAGTGTCACCAAGAATCTACTGGAAAGACACAGCTGCCAGGAGATAAACTGGGCGCTACTCTTGGCGTCCATGTCAAAAAAAGCAGAGGGCATGAGGTCATATATGCTAACTTGCCATTATTTTCTCTTTTTAGCATCTTGGTTTTGAATGAGTTTGATAAAACTACACAAACTCTCTAATTTCACAACATTATAAACATTAAATCAGGTGCTTTACATTTTCTTCAGGCCTAGGAGTCCTAGAGAAAGGAATCAGATTAATTTTGAGTGTTGTATTTTAAAGGTCCCGTTCTTCGTGATCCCATTGTTCAAACTTTAGTTAGTGTGTAATGTTGCTGTTAGAGCATAAATAATACCTGTAAAATTATGAAGCTCAAAGTTCAATGCCAAGCGAGATATTTTATTTAACAGAAGTTCCCTTTCAAAACCTACGGCGAACGGCTGGCTTGGACTACATCCTGGTACTTCCTTCATAAATGACGTCAGTAGAACAGTAGAACAGACTAACCTCCGCCCAAAAGAATACGCGAAAAAAGGGGGCGTGGTCTTGTTGCTGTCCGACGTGGAGAAGAGGACGTGTCGCGTGGAGAAAAGGAATTGTTGCGTTTGACTGTTTGTCGCCATGTCGTCGAGACGCTGTTATTTTCATCCCGGAGTCAAATCACCTTTGTTTGGCTTTCCCAGGGACGCTGTAGAGATCATTAAGCGCATATATCTCCTGTTAAGAGGCGTGACCTTTCCACGTTTGCTAAGCTGCTGTCGAATCACAGCACGGGAACCGCCGGCACAATCAGAACTCGTCACGTATTTCTGAAGGAGGGACTTCATAGAATAAAGGAAGTCATCAGCCGTTTTTAGGAGAGTGAAAACAGCGGTGTACAGATAAGTAAATTGTGTTAAAAATACTGTGTTTTTTTACACGCGAAACATGAACACATGTTATATTGCACACTGTAAACACAATCAAAGCTTCAAAAAAACACGAAGAACGGGACCTTTAAGATTGGCCTATAATAACATGGGAATTACCATATTAATGTCTTGGCATATTTTGTTTTGAAGTTTACAATGCAAAGACCTGTAATTGTACGTTACATTTGAATTTGGGATAGACGGTGGAAACATTAGCTGAAAGTCAGCATCTGAACTTTGTCATTTAGTATTTTTGGTTGACGCAGTCTTTTTTCCTCTAAAATATATGGTAAGTTGCAGTCACATCAGCAAAACCAAACATGAACACATCATATTTGTTTGGCCAACTTGAACCCAAGCTGGGGATTTTTTTTCCCGCCCTCACACGATACTCTCAATAACATAGATTTCAATTGAGATGACTGGATTTAATCTGTGAAATTTCGCAGACGATGAGCAACAGTAAATGTTCTGCAGCTTCAAAATCAGAATAAGTGTTTGGGATTTTATCTCATTTGATGTTTGTTGTGTCTGTGCACCTCTGATTTACATTGATGAGTAAGGGAGGCCCTCCCCCTCACAAAGAGTATTTTAAGACACAGTGTCAACAGCACAGGAACCCATTGAAAAATGCTGCCTAGAGTGAGTCATGGCATTAGAATCGACAGCATACTGGGTATATCCTGTAAGCCAATGCAGTCGCTTAACAGTTGCTGTTTACAGTGAGTTTTTACCCACTCATGTTTCATGTTTGATCCTGGACTGCCTTGTCATTGAGTGAGCGCGGACTGACCTTTTCATGTCAAACAGATGAGAGAAAATGCGAGTTACATTCAAGAGTTTTACATTTACGTACTGGATTGGAGCAGTGACCAAACACACTAGCAAGTTGATTGGTTGGCCGCAATAACAATAAATAATATCATTTTACATTAGACAGATATACTACGGGCGAAATTCGCAGATGACTGAGTATGACAAGTCGTAAAAGTCTACAACTTGATAGTAATGTGAAGCTAATAGGAAAAATATAGCAGGTGTAAAACACTATTAATCATTCACATCACATAATGTGTCACGTGTCTGTCTAATAAGAGTGACTTTCAGTTCACAAAATGTGTATAATCATAACTGATAACACTAAGATAGACCTTGTGCTTGGTTGTAAAGCTCTATTTGATCACTTCTTATGTTTGACAATGTTTAACTCCCAAACGTTTGTTCCCATTGTGGATGTGTACCCATTATTTTCCTTACAGTTCTGATTAATCATGAGAATAATGTTCTAGGTACTGATTTTGCAGGGTTACTTCACAAAAAAACATCTACATACCATTATCGCTGCCTCTGGCTTGGTTTTAATATTTTTGTCCATAGCAAAGTCATTGGTGCAAGTCAAAATATTTTGTCATGCTGCTTGTAATGACATTGTTAATAATCACTGGAGCTTATTCAACAACCCAGTCATCCACATGCTTTAGTTATTTGCCTTCTCCTGCAACACAATTTGGCATATAGCTACTAAATACTTCAGCGGAGAAGGAATGAAGAGCATCATCAGAAGTGATGTTGTTGATCAGACTTATGTTTACCAGAGTATACCTATTGCATTACTGGCATTATGGTGTTCAATTTCTCATCATTGCATGAGGATGCAACCAAATACAGAGTTAATTTTGAATATTCTTTTCAACTGATTTATATATTTATTTATTTATTTATTTATTTTTTCAGATTTTTTCAAATGGCCCCTCTATGTCCTCAGAGTCTCCTCAGGACATGCACAAAACATTTATTATACCTCAAGAGATGAGGCAACCAATGCTACGCCAGGGCTACATCTCCATCCCAGTCTCACATGAAAACACTGAACCCAGGCTGCAGCAGTATCCAAGTTTCTCCTACTTCCATCCAGCAGTGCAGCAAAACTTGAGAACCGATGGACGTACACCTTCCCCGACCCCAACAGCACACTGTCGGCCTAGATCTCCAGTGCAGGCCCCATCAGAAGCATGTTTGTCTTGCTCTCCTGCTTCACATGGGCCTGAGGTAAGCCTCTATTAGACATGGCAGTTTCGGTCGGACTTTGGATTCATTGCGAAAGGTTAACATTCATTTATTGACTATCATGCTTCTCTGAAGGGTTTTCACTTGAAAATTTCCCTTCCCTTCTTGGCATTTTCTTGCTAAATTTTTTAAAATGTTAAAATTTTATTAACACTTGCTATAAGTGGCAATATAAACACATTATTGCAGATTCATATGTTCCGCCTGTATTTACTGTGGCACTTCATGTTGGTATATCAACAAGCAACACTTGCCCAAGTTAATGCAATATTTTAAATATTTAAAAAAAAAAAAAAAAATACACACAAATTAAACACACATATATATTTTTTAAAACGCATCTTACATATTTTGTTTCTTTATTTGCTCTGCATTTCTGTATTTATTTGATCAAAAATGCAGTACAACATCAATATTGTGCAATATTATTACAATTTAAAATAACTGTTTCTTGTTTTAATGTATTCTGAAGTGTCATACATTTTTCTGATGGCAAAGCTGATTTGGTACAAAAAAAATCTTATTATTATCAATGTTGATGCAATAATGCTTAATGTTTTTTGTGGAAACCAGGAACAAAATGTCAGTATTCTTTGATGAACAGAAAAAAATGAATTGATTTGAAATATAATTTGTACCGTTAAATGTCTTTACTGTCACTTTTGATCAATTTAATGCATCCTTGCTTAATAAAAGTATTAATTTCAACTGTATTGTATAGTGTAACGGTAGTGCTAGCTTTCTCCAAAATCAAACTGTATTTTTATTTTCACTAGGTTCATCAACCACAGGGAACACACCAACAAATCAGTGGCCTTCATCAACAGCCCAGGCTCAGTAATACAGGTCTCCGGGTGGGCTACATCCCTATTCCGGTGATCCATGAGGGTGTAGGGGGGGCCTTACAATCACAGCTTAGCCAAAGTTCTCATCATCCCACACGAGAAAAAATCCCAATCTACCGTGAGCAAGTGCCCATTCAGATTCAACAGAACCGAGCTGCCAGTCCCATCTCGGTCCCCTTAAGGGCCCAGTCACCAGTCATTTCTCAGATCATGGGAGAGAGACCCCAGGTACGTGTTTTAGTAAGTTATTAGGTATTTTTTGGCATAAGCTCAAGCCATTAATGTTCATTTATGTTATATTTAGTGTTATCATTGCTAAAGTGTTCAGAAGTAATATATGAAATTAACAAAAGTAATTAATATTTTAACGTTGCCAGATCCAGCAACATATTGGACATGCAGCAATACCACCTAAAACTGAACAACCAATTGAAGAAATTATCAGACCGCCGCCTGCATTTGAGATTCCCATTCAGAGAGTGAGTGATGTTCCTCAACAAATACATCATCAGCCACCTCAGCCAAAAGCACATCAACCTATACCGCAGTCACCGCAAGTATCAGAGACATCCAATATTACCATACAAGTTCCTCCAGCACCAGAACCCCAGGAAACAGCTGCCCCTCAAACACCTCAAGAAGTCCCACCTCCACAATTCCAGCCTGAGGAGACTCTGGAACAAGATCTGAGTCACCCAGGACTGATTAAAGTGCATCAGATATTGGAACGTGTGGAGAAACTGGCACATGATGTGAAATGTTTCGATGGGAAGAAGAATGATAAAAGATACTTGTTGCTGGAGGAGATGTTGACCAAAGAACTGCTGGCTCTGGACTCGGTAGACCCTGAAGGTCGCCCAGATGTGCGTCAGGCTCGGAGGGATGGGGTCCGCAGAGTTCAGACCATTCTAGACGAACTGGAGGTGTTTGGAGAGCAGTTGGAAGGGCTGGCTGGTGACATGTGGTCCGAGAAGAAAGGAGAGCGGAGTATGATTGACCATGCAAACACAGAGAAGGTCAAGGAGATTTCATAATCGCACAAATTTGAGAAGAACACTAATCAAATCCCCATTCTTGTTTTTACCTGCACAATTATTATTAGTTGCATGCACGAATAATTGAAGTTTTCTGTTGGAAATGATCTAACGTGATTTGTTTACTGAGTGCAATCATGTGTGCTGTTATGTGATGCTGCTGTTGTCAGATCTCACCATGCCAGTGTCTTATAGCAAAAGACAGAGGTTTTATTCAAAAACACATGAAAACGAGGCCTTGAACCAGAAGAAAGTATTTTAACGTCCAATAAGTATCTTTTGTACCATGTGGAATGAATGTTAAAATGCTTTTGAATATCCCTCATGTTTTTTGAAGTAGTGGGCTATCACAGTGAAAAGATTTGATTTGTAACATTTTTGTGTGAACTAAAAAAGAAGAAATGTATACATTACATTTTAAATATAAAGCCATTCATTTTGGTTTTGGATTCTGGGAAGGTTTTGTTTATATATATATATATATATATATATATATATATATATATATATATATATATATATATATATATATATATATAAACAATGAAAGCTTTTTTTTAATATAAAAGTTTGAACATCCTACAGGAGAATTATTCGTTGTTGAGAGTGAGCTTTGCTGACAGAATTTACTGAGATGGTTCGAACGCTTGTCAGTATTGTTATTTGTTGAATGACAGTGATACAAATAATGCTATATTTTTATTCTATTTTTCTGTGCCAAAATGAACATTTCCAGTAGTAAGAATGTTCTTCTTAAAAATGTTGAATCTAAAAAACATGATAAAATTCTCATTGAATATATGGTCGCCTTATGATGAAGGAATGGTTTGTTACAGCAGTCAGGGTCAGTCCAAAGTTGTAGTGGTTCATGAACTCAAGAGGTACCAAAATAATTCTGTTTTATCAACATTGTGCCCTTGAGCAAGGTAACTTAATCACAACTTGCATGAAATGGACTTAAAAATGAGTGTACCAAAAATTACTTTGTATAATGTGTCGGCTCAGTTCAGTTTAAAACAGAGTGCTGTATGTCTCACAATACTGTTGTGAGGCTTTTTTATCTCAATGACCTGTTACTGACTTATTACTGATCGTAATAATAATGCGAACAAAACTGGTTTCAAAGTCTGTTTTGTGAAATAGTATGCAATGTTCAGTGTTCACAGCTTGGAAATTTGCGGTTTGTTAAAATGTCGACATGATATGGTCACACAAGCATAACTGCAAATAAAATATAATAAAGCAATTTGCTTACATTAAGTTGCATGGTTTTTAATTTACAACCACAGTTTTAAAAAAGATGTATAACTGTGTTTGAAGTGCTAAGGAACAAACAGGATAATGCATGGGCCATATAGGTATTATATTTGTACAGTACAGGCATATTTTAGAGCAAAATTATAGTATGCTACGTTGCCAGCATTAATGCATCAAAATAAATGAAGCATAATGTATCTCATCTGAGTCTGGTAAGGAAATGGATTATATGATACAAATCAATATGTTGTCAATTCCTAGTTATAATAAAGAGGTCTTGTTAAACATGTAGGTCAACCAAAACCACAGTGGTTAAAACGGTGAGCTATTTAGTTGAAAAAAGTCAAGAAATCAGTCAGCAGTGAAGAGTCCTTTTAGGCAAATTTGCAGAATAAAAGTTTCTTGAAAACTTGAGTGAGACCACAGCATTATGTAATCAATTGGGGATAATATTACATCTAGATGGCATTGTAATTCCTCTTAGGATGGGCTTCAAAGACTATAATGTACCTAGGAGTTGGTGAGTGATGCCTACTGCCAACTACAGCTTTACCAGCCAGACAGCAAACAACACTTAACTGACCACTGATTACTGCATCTCTCCAGTCATCTTAGGATGGACTTCAAAGAATCTAAATTAAGATAGTCTATATTATATTAATATTAATATAAATCAAAAGGTTAGTCAGGGGTGCCGCTAGCAATTTTGGGCCCTATGAAAGAATATGATGTTGGGCCCCCTACCGCACCAACCTAGCTATCCAAAATCTTTGTCTGCAATTTAATAATACTGACCAATTAAGCTCTGCTTGCTCAACCCAGAATGATAGATATGATTGAAACAAAATGAAACATAGGTTAAAATTAAGATACAATTTATACAAAACAAAACTTAATGAAGTGGTCACAATCATGTCTGACCCACTCCATGTCTCCTGGCATTGCGCATCTTATGATGCGCAACAATAGTAGCTTACACAGTACACAGTACACAGTAAGTACTACAACAATAGTAGCTTACACAGTACAGAGAAATTTCATGTCAGAGTGGGATTGTGAGCGTGAGCGGTTCATGAGTGAAGCGTTTTGCTGGATTTTGCCAGAAATGCAGAAATAAGCCATAATTTTGTTATATTTGTAACTCCTTGGTAGATTATACATTTACAATTTCTATTACATTACTACTAGTACTTTTACTACTAATAAAACCAATCTCTTGGGGCCCCAAAAGTGTGTGGGCCCTTAGAATCATCCTAACCCCCGCCACCCCCTAGCGGCACCCCTGAGTATAAGGCCTACATTTCAGCAAGTTTCAACCCAATTTCAATTTGCCAAAACATTAAAAAATCACTTTTTTCAGATTTTTTGGCTTTTTTAGGGACCATTCACACAGATCTCATTTTGCATGCGAGACACATACAGGGGTGCTGTAACAGTACAATGTTAGGATGATTCTAGGGCCCCATATCAGACAGGGTCCCCCCCACCCCACCCCCCGGAATGCAATTTTGCACGGGGCCCAAGGCAATAAACTGTCAAGGAGGCCCAGAATCTAGTGCTTATTTACATAGAAAAACAATGGTAACAGCAGTTCACACAGAACATGTTTTTGCTTTTGACCAATGTACTGCATTTTATGCATTCCATATAGCGCTCAAGTGGTCTAATGTTGCTATGGTTTCCTACCCATATTTTTAAACATCACAGCAACATTACTGCTCAATAATGATACATAGACAAAATATGGAATATGGCAGTGATTCATCAATTTATTAAACATTACATTTCCCCAAAACATAAGTGTGACCCCCACAATGTAATGTATAATTGACACACTGCTCGACTTGAGTGATTCATTTAACCTACATCCATGAATTTACATAGAATAATACCAACTTTTACAACCCTTCAAATATTGCATCAGCAATATAACATTGAATTAGATCTGGTAAATTATATAAGGGCTCTCCAAAATACAATGCAATACAAGTAACGATCTAACATACAACTATACGTCAAAACAAGTATTGCAGGTGGGGCATCTGTTTTTTTGTTTTTATTTCATAACAAGAACAAAAACAACATACATCATACACATACAGAGGATCACAGTGTATTCAATTATTATCTATTACATTCATAATAGCATCAATGAAAACAACCGAAAGAATACAAAACATTTAAATATAAAAATATATACAGGGGAAAACATACAAACAATTCCAAAAAGAAAGGGATTAAAACATTATATACATCCGTTTCTCTTTTTTTAATTAAAAATAACATAGGCTAATGTTAGGTTCATATATTATTAGTCCATTTCTGATTCTGTATAGGCCTATGTTATTTTCCATTTATAATATTAAGTTAATCACCAAATTTAGCTCCAAACTCTTATTTTTATATAACAAAAACATATCTTTATATAACAAAAATATATCTTTACCAGCTTTAATTTTGTTAATTGAAATATTAGACATTCAATATCAATCCAAAACAAATGGGTAAATACAGGTGGGGCATCTAGTCAGATGAACTATGTCGGTGTGACGGAAGAGGTCACGTGTGTATAACTGGAGGAAATGTTTCATTCGCTGCTGCTCCCCTCTGTGGAAAACATTAGACAGACCGGTACATTTCCCTTATTAAACTGACATTAAATGCGCAGAGGACCCATTTTCGATGTTTGGCCAGTACCTGCCATAGAGGCACGATGCTTTATCTGATTCTTATAAACGTTTACACAGGTACAGAGCTAGCAGCTTAGCTGGCGTCTGTTTGGACTGCCAGTGGACGACAAGGGAGCTGCTTCATTTCCTCGTTTCTCGGATCGGGAACAAATCCAGCGGTTTAGTGTCGAAGCGCTCTTATGTTTTGGTATTATGATGAACATGGAGCTGTTTCAAGCTAAAGATCATTATATTCTCCAGAGCGGAGATAACGCGCTGTGGTGCAGCAGGAAGGATGGATCTGTGGCCGTGAGACCGGGTAATGCTTGCATATGAACTTCTTAACAGTGTACATGTGTTTCAGTGTTTCAATGTTTGCGTTTTCGCTGTCTACATTGTTGCCATTCCTCGCGCATAATGGACACGACACGTTGCTTCAAAACCGAGACAAAATGAGTGATTTGTGAACCTCTGACAGAAGAAGATGGATCACTGAGTTTTATAGTTGTGTAACTATAAACACTAAAGAGATGGAAATGCCATTTTTTTAATCTGTCGAGCTAGAAAGATGATGCCCAGTTGTGCTGTTTTCATTGCCCTACTTTCAAAGCAGCGGCGCGTGCATGACATGAGTGTCAGTGCAAACCTCTGATGTTTTGATCGGATGATGTCGTGTCTAAAACCCCTTTTACTAACTACAGGATGTGTTTTGGGGGGTCAGTATATTTTTGTCAAGGGCGTTTAGATGTCAGATTGAGAATCTTAAAGGGATAGTTCACATTAAAATAACATTTCTCTCATCATTTACTCTCCATGTTATTCCAAAACATGTGTATCTATTTCTTAGGTGGAACAAAAAAGGAGATGTTAGGCAGAATTCTAGGCACTGACAGACTCAGTTACCACTACTTTCATATCATATTTTCCCCCATACAATAAAAGAGAGTAGTGAAAGCCTGTCAGTCCCTTAAATTCTGCCTAACATCTACTTTCGTGTTCCATGGAAGAAAGCCTTAAAACACGAGGGTGAGTAAATGATAACAAAATAACATGAGGGTGAGTAAATGACAGAATTTGCATTTGTGAGTGAAATGCATATAATATATGATATAATAAACGATAAACAAAATGTATATTTTATATATTATCTAAAGCTAAGTTTTGCATTAAAATGATCTTGGTTTGATGCTATGACATCTTTTGGGCCCAGTTCCAATGGTGCATGTCTACAGGCTAGATCTGTGAACAATAATATTTAACCTTACAGAGGATACAAATGACCACCAAATGGCCTCAATTAAATATTATTTGTTTATTTTGATCATCATTTTTAAAGACTATGGCTGTTTGGGAAGAAATGTCAGTAGTGAAAAATAATTAAATGTCCATCAACTCATCTGACCAGTGAGTTGGGTATATTTCTGAATATGCTGGTTAGTGCTAATGCTGTTAGACATCTGGCAAGATAATTATATAGTTAGGGTCAGGATCAGACATGTGACTGTTCTCCTGGAGAAAATGGTTGGTGTGTTAGGTCAAGGCATAGTGTAGTGGTATGTAGTCAAATGAGAGTTTTCTGCCCAGGCATTAAATCAATATACGCTTTTTTAACCTTTTGACATCGCTCTTGACTATTTTATGCATTGTATTCCTTTTATCAGAAATTACAGAAATGTATTTTGTAGATATATTGTTTTTGGTTGACTTTTTTTAAGTTTTGCATGCTCAACTATGACAGGCACTAGTTCATCTCGCCATTGAACGTCTACCTATCCACATCACTTCTATCTCTTGCCAAGTCTGAAACTAAATGGGCAGTTAGTCCATCTTGCAAATTTTTTTCGGAGAAACTGCAGCCATATTTGAATGAGTTCTAGCTGTTTTCAGCCACGTGCGTGCAACCGGGCTGATCGGGTTTAGGTTGCAGTCTGTTCCATTATTTAACTGGATAAGGGTTTCCACTGTATTCATGATGCATAGATACAGTCTCAGTTCTTTTGAACAAATTCCATAGTTGCCACGTGTCTGGGTGAGGTTATACCATGGTATTACTTAATAGTTTGTTTATTATTCAGTCCCTGTCAGTGTAGTGTGGCATATACAGTGAAGAAAATAAGTATTTGAACACCCTGCTATTTTGCAAGTTCTCCCACTTAGAAATCATGGAGGGGTCTGAAATTATCATCGTAGGTGCATGTCCACTGTGAGAGACATAATCTAAAAAAAAAAATCCAGAAATCACAATATATGATTTTTTAACTATTTATTTGTATGATACAGCTGCAAATAAGTATTTGAACACCTGAGAAAATCAATGTTAATATTTGGTACAGTAGCCTTTGTTTGCAATTACAGAGGTCAAACGTTTCCTGTAGTTTTTCAGCAGGTTTGCACACACTGCAGGAGGGATTTTGGCCCACTCCTCCACACAGATCTTCTCTAGATCAGTCAGGTTTCTGGCCTGTCGCTGAGAAACACGGAGTTTGAGCTCCCTCCAAAGATTCTCTATTGGGTTTAGGTCTGGAGACTGGCTAGGCCATGCCAGAACCTTGATATGCTTCTTACAGAGCCACTCCTTGGTTATCCTGGCTGTGTTCTTCGGGTCATTGTCATGTTGGAAGACCCAGCCTCGACCCATCTTCAATGCTCTAACTGAGGGAAGGAGGTTGTTCCACAAAATCTCGCAATACATGGCCCCGGTCATCCTCTCCTTAATACAGTGCAGTCGCCCTGTCCCATGTGCAGAAAAACACCCCCAAAGCATGATGCTACCACCCCCATGCTTCACAGTAGGGATGGTGTTCTTGGGATGGTACTCATCATTCTTCTTCCTCCAAACACGTTTAGTGGAATTATGACCAAAAAGTTCTATTTTGGTCTCATCTGACCACATGACTTTCTCCCATGACTCCTCTGGATCATCCAAATGGTCATTGACAAACTTAAGATGGGCCTTGACATGTGCTGGTTTAAGCAGGGGAACCTTCCGTGCCATGCATGATTTCAAACCATGACGTCTTAGTGTATTACCAACAGTAACCTTGGAAACGATGGTCCCAGCTCTTTTCAGGTCATTGACCAACTCCTCCCGTGTCGTTCTGGGCTGATTTCTCACCTTTCTTAGGATCATTGAAACCCCACGAGGTGAGATCTTGCATGGAGCCCCAGTCCGAGGGAGATTGACAGTCATGTTTAGCTTCTTCCATTTTCTAATGATTGCTCCAACAGTGGACCTTTTTTATCAAGCTGCTTGGCAATTTCCCCGTAGCCCTTTACAGCCTTGTGGAGATGTACAATTTTGTCTCTAGTGTCTTTGGACAGCTCTTTGGTCTTGGCCATGTTAGTAGTTGGATTCTTACTGATTGTATGGGGTGGACAGGTGTCTTTATGCTGCTAACGACCTCAAACAGGTGCATCTAATTTAGGATAATAAATGGAGTGGAGGTGAACATTTTAAAGGCAGACTAACAGGTCTTTGAGGGTCAGAATTCTAGCTGATAGACAGGTGTTCAAATACTTATTTGCAGCTGTATCATACAAATAAATAGTTAAAAAAAATAATATATTGTGATTTCTGGATTTTTTTTCCCAATTGTCTCTCACAGTGGACATGCACCTACGATGACAATTTCAGACCCCTCCATGATTTCCAAGTGGGAGAACTTGCAAAATAGCAGGGTGTTCAAATACTTATTTTCCTCACTGTAAATAGATCATATCAAATTAATGGTTGGCCACTTCAAACTTCTATTAGAAACTTATTTGAATAGATCACATTGATGCATTTTTAATTACAAATTGTATTATTATTATCATCATCATCATCATATTCATATTCATAACAATTTCAGTGCAGTGTTGAATTGAACATTAAATATCAGAATTTCTTGGTAATTGGTATTGGTTCCCATCAAGTAATTCTGGCTACCAAGATATCATTCAAATCCATGTATGTACCAGCTTTTCATGGCCTAGTACTTGAAGAACTTTCCTCAAACTGGAATGATTCCCAATACCAAGCTCATGGTCATTATGGAGGGTTTTTGGCAACTTCATGATGCAGCTCATCCAGCTCCCAGCTCCCACCCATCCATCATCATGCTGTGAACGTCTCTTCCGAGTTAGTCAGGAGATGGTTGAGTACATGACAGTGGCAAATGTTCTGAGAACTCCACTTCCAAATTTCTGTCAAAGATAGCAGGAGCCATTAAGCTACCACACCCTCAGACACTCCAGAAAAAGCTGTCTTTGCACATGACATCTCAGACCCTTCACATCATTCCTGACAATTGATCAGCTTAAGAAGAACTACTCTGCAAATAGGTGACTCAGGCCAGCAGTCATCTTTGTGAGGAACCTGGCTCAAAAATGCTTTTGATAGTTATTTTGAGATCAATTGAGCTCAGCCACTTAACCGTAGAAAGTTGAAGGAAGCTGTGATTGTTATTCAGTCCCGGATACAGCAGTGCAAAAAAAAAAAAAAAGTTTTTGTGTGTGTGTAAAATAACAATGAATAAAAATATTAAAAATATATTTCTATGTTTGTGTGGAATTGTAAATAAGCATAAAAATACATAGATACATTAAATGTAATAATAAAATTGAGCAAAATTATTTTAAAATGAACATATTGTCCAAAATATTTTTACCACAATTTCAAAACATGCGTCTTATCTTAGGGAGAAAACGGGCAACCTTTGAGTTACCAGTCCACTCGTGTTTTCTGTTACTTGAATTACCTACAGTTTTCTAAACCCCATTTAAATCCTGTGTAGAGAAATGTTTCACATTTGTATTTAGAATGGGGTTAGCACCACTTTTTACCTGGGGTTATAAAACTTGTACATTGTGAAATGATGTGGTGTTAGAATCAGACACCTAACTACGTACCTTATATTCACATGCTTTGGACATTCATGGAAACGCATCGCATTGAGTCGCTTCGTAGTTTGAGGGGAAATATCAATTGTGAAACATGAGTGAAGAAGAGATCATTTCATTATTACCTTTAGGAAGAAACTTCATATTACAGTGGGCAATGTATAATGTGATGATGCACGCAATGTTAGATACAAGTAATGATGTAATGTAATGCATTCAGTCATTAACCCAGGGTTTAGGAATGTAAACTTCAGTGTATGAATACCTAGAATTTATTGTTAACCCCGGGTAAATTGTGAGCAGTGTGAAATGTGAAGCAAGATAACCCAGGATTTCGTTTACCCAGGGTTTAGAATGACCCAGGGTTAACTATTTAAAGTGTGAAAAGCTCTTATTAGGACCTGAAAAAAAAGTTTTGAACACTTGTGACTTATGTTGATATTTCTTTCAGCAACCGACCTCCTGCTAGCATGGAACCCTGTCTGTCTGGGCCTTGTAGAGGGCATTATTGGAAAAATACAGCTTCATGCCGGTAAGTCTGTTTGTCAGACTTGTGGATAAGAATTGAGATTATTTTATTCACTGTAATGTTTGCAATAAATTTGGTGGCACTTGGACTAAAGCAGACCTCTAAAACTTAGTCTAATGTTGTTATTGCTAAAATACCCATTCAGAGTCTGATTTAATATAAGATGTGTTTTCATTTGTTTCTTCTGTAATTCAGTTTGTAGCAGGAAGAAACTGGGTACCAGAGACTCATAATTAACATAATGAAAGCCAGCTCCAGCATCAGAAATGTCTGCTAAATTTGGTTTATTATTTTTTTTGTGTGTAATTGCTAAATGTCTTTCAGTGCATTGTAGCCCATCTGTACTGGTGTAGCTTTAGCAGGTTAAATAGAATGGCATTAAATAATTGCCTTTATCACATACTGTGGTATTAAAAGGATAATCAGTTCAAAGAATATAGTCATGAATGAACCATATAAAGACATCCATTTCCTTTAAACAAATGCCTCTTAATAGATTAAAAAGGGATTATTTGCACAGAAGTGAAAGGATGGCATGCATCATACTTTCATTTCATCATTTGGTGGCTTATTTGAGAAAACAACCTCTGTCTATTGTTAACAGGTTGACATTATGTATAATGCAATGTATTATGCCAATCTCTCTTCCTTTCTCAGCGAAACACTGGATATGTCTGTATATGTACTGCATTTTGTTCTATTATTGATGGCTAAAATAATTGTTTGACTCTTTATGCTCATTTGCGTTTTTTCAAGGCAAGGCTACACAGATAAATAAGCCTTATCATTTGTTTCCTGCTACATATTATACATGCCTTACTTTGTAACATAATCCAGTGGGCAAACCTGATATTTCCTTGCACTGTTCCTACAAAGAGCGCAGGCTGTTCTTATTAAATTTTCCACCTAAAGATCTCAGAGTTGCCTGCTGCTGGGTGCGCTTTTATCTATTGATTTACATTGAGTTGTCAGTGAAAGTATGACTGCATCT
This sequence comes from Romanogobio albipinnatus, assembly GCA_023566225.1. NCBI lineage: Eukaryota > Metazoa > Chordata > Actinopteri > Cypriniformes > Gobionidae > Romanogobio > Romanogobio albipinnatus. Next base: position 21,468,823 of record CM042258.1, read on the forward strand.
TATCTCAGTGCAAATGTCTTTGAAGTCATTGTTATGAGACTGTTTGCCATAGGAATGAATCATGCCGGATAGAGCAGGAAAATGAGGCGTGGAACTCTGCACTCATGACACATTCCCTTCCTCCCCCCTTTTGGGCAGATCTTCCTCTGGGTCTGATTCTGATTCGCCAGAAAGCACTGGTGGGCCAGTTGCCAGGAGACCACAAAGTCTACAAGATCACCAAGATAGTAGTCATTCCACTCTCAGAGGATGAACCACAGGATCTAGAACTGGAGGTGACTAATATTAGCTGTTTTGTGCAAACGTTCTCCATGCTGAATTTAATTAGTATAGAATCAGACAAAGACATAATGTACAACTTGGCTACATTAACCATTACATTTCATCATAAAGATGTGTTGCTCTAACATTTGAAGAGTTATTTCTCGTCATTGTCCGTGTTGGCAGAAAGCACTCATTGGATCCCGATAGAATTTACTGGACTGTCTTCCCAAATTCCCACTTGTTAGTGTGCCCAGTTGATGCTTAGGCCAAGACTTTAGGTATTTTAGCCCTCTCTTGTAGTAAATGGTTGACGTGCAATTAGTGAATACCCAGGATTAATTGTAACCCCTGGTAAACTGTGAGCAGTGTGAAATGTTAAGCACGATAACCCAGGATTCCATTTACCAGGGTTTAGAATGACCCAGGGTTAAAGGGGCTATATGTAGAACTCTGAAACCCTCAGGGGCACGGGGAAATGTTTTAGGCTGGGGATGTTTCTTTTAGGGGTGTGGGAGGGGGTTCACCACATTTGATTTATATTACACTTATAAAACGCGTCAAAACTCCATGAAGTACATCAAGCGTATTGGTGAGAACACTTTAAATGGCATACACACCGGGACATTTGACTGCTGCACATCACATTTTTGACACTGCTTGCAATCGTAATGCAACAGAACAGAACGGTCTATGGGACATACATTAATCCTTTAAATAACAGGGTTATTGAGCTGTTTACACTGTATTATACAATAAAAGAGCCTGCACAGCAACAGGAAATAAAAAGGAACACAAAAAAACCTGCTGTGAATTTGCGCTCAGCAGAAGAGCGGATTAATTCTTTCCGCACACACTGCAACAGTCAAAATATGACGTTAAACTCTGCGCATATGTTTTTTAAAAACATAATTCAACATATAAATAGTACTTTTTTAATAAACCCACTTAAAGTGTTTATTAAAAGTAAATTACTAAATGCTACCAATGAATACATGTAAATGAACAAAAATCTGCATTGCATTTACAATCCTGTGAAACCAGGGGGTGCTGCAGCTCTACTTCCCGTGCCACTGGAAACCCTTGTTATTAGCGACACTGGTGGCCATTGAGTGAAACTGCAGCATGCAACTTATTGCTCCTGCTCGCACTCATGCACACGTAATGTATAAGAAACGGAACCGGATTCAATGACTTGATGTACTCACGGTGAAATGCACCGTGTTTTGTTCTTTGATTTTTGCAGCGATATACTGTTAATGAACATCCCGACCAATGTTCCCTCTAATTTCTTTTCTCGCTGAGCAAAACTTTTCTCTATTGGGCGGAGATTTTGGTCACCTAAGCAAAAACATTATTTACCTGTACAGCGTATGTAAACGCACACAAAAAGGTGGTTTCATCATGCAGTTATAACTTAACTTTAACGTGCCATTTCTATTTTATTTAACCATTGATGTAACTTAGTGATGTATTAAATAATAATACAAAATAAAAAAACCCAGTTAATTCAGAAGTCACTAAATTAAGAACATTTTATTTACTGTAATCTTTAACAAGAAATACTATTAAAATCTCCCGCGCAGCTTAGAGGGAACATTGATCCCGACATGCCCATGCTGCTGAGAGCGACGTTTAGATGAATATGTAAATATGTGCTTTCCTCTCAGTAACAAAATAAACACAACAAAAATGATTGCTGTGAGAAAACCGCAGTTAAGAAAGCATTTGATCATAGCGATGTGTATAGTTTGCACCAGCTCTGCCATTTACCGGCATCATGTCGACAGATGAAGTAATTAAAATTACACTTTTATGAGAGTATGATTATAAAGAGACTAGACTATATAGATCTGGATATGTGAGACTATAGCTTGAATTAATCCCCTTTCTTTGGATTACACATTGACATTACAGTAAAGAATGGCTCTTTTGGCATTATCCTGAACATTCTGTTAGCATTCATTTCATGTGTCATTGTACAGCAGAGAGGCTCTTTGCAGTGCACATGAACGTCACGTTCTTTTGATTTACCCAGCAAAAATGTCCAGACTCCTTCACATAAAGTCTTAAGGCTTTATAGGCAGCCTAGGAAGTCGGTGAAGGTCTCTTTTTTTTTATTTTTTTTTTTTAGGTTTGTTACAAGCTGTTCACACATTGGCAATAAAAAAGCGATTAAAGAGATAGTTCACTCAAAAATCAACACAAAAGAAGATATTTTGAAGAATGTCAGTAACCAAACATGTTTGGTCAGATCTTTTGGGTAAACAATTCCTTTAATGCATTTTCTTTTACATATAGCCCCTTTAATGATTTCAAAGCCCTTATTAGGCACTGAATAAAATAACATTTGAAAAGTTATTTCTTGTAGCAAGCATTCATTGGATCCTGATAGAATTTACTGAACTGTCTTCCCAAATTCCCACTTGTTAGTGTGCCCAGTTGATGCTTAGGAAAAAAATGTTAGGTGTTTCAGCACTCTCGTGTAGTAAATGGTTGACATATAATTAGTTTAAGAGTAGTGGTGTGTGTTTCTAAGCGTTCCAGAGGAAGCATGATGTTTCTAAGGAGTCAGTCTCTCAGCAGAGTCTCTGGGATTGAAAGGAGATGTTTAACCATGTAAGTGAAACAGTTAGAGGTCACTGTTATCCATTCTCCTGGTGTGCCATCTCTGCTTGAGTAGGTTATCACAGAATAATTGCCTTTGAGATAGCAGCCTATATCTGTTTAATGGGCACATGAATCTGCTCTGGAGCAGCAGGCTAGTTTTAGTACACATCTTAGCACCCTTTTGGTTTTAATTAAAGCAATAACTGTAGCAGCATTTTTCAGATGGACTTTGAGCAGGGAAGCAGATATGTTCATGTACTATATAATAGTAGTGGATTTGTCACTAATAACAGCAGATTGTTTGCAAAAACACTAACTCTTTATCAACCATTCTTTTTCTCTCATTCTCTTTCAGCTCTGTAAAAAGCATCATTTTGGAATCAACAAACCAGAGAAAATCACCCAGTCACCAGACGAGTCCAAGTTCCTGTTAAAGACCTTTAGTCAGATCAAATCTAATGTTGCTGTTCCCATGAAGAAAAAGGTTGTTGGGCCATTTGGAAATTTTGATAATTGATATAATTTTAAAATGACAATCATTTTGAGACTAAATATTCCATCGTTTTACTTAATCTGTTAGTACTTTGACATGTTAGCATTGTTAATATAAAACAAAATCTGAAAATGCAAAAACAGAGCCTCCTGATTCCCCCATAAATGTACTTCTCTTTAAGTTTGGTCTCTTTTAACCTCCTTTTGTTTGTTCACTCCCATCCAGTATTCCCCTGCCTTTCAGGTCAAAGAAAATAAAGAGAAGGAACGTCTGGAGAGGCGGCTGTTTGATGAGCTCAATAAGATATTTATGGACTCGGATTCATTTTACTACAGTCTGACCTATGACCTAACTAATACAGTCCAGCGACAGGGAGTGTTAGGCAAGTCAGATCAGCCCCTGTGGAAAAAGGTGAGAGTTCTTTTTGTGTATATTTTGAAAGTTAAAGGGATAGTTCACCCAAAAATGAAATCAATTAATCTGTGTATGTATCCTCATGTCGTTCCAAACCTATAAAGACTTTGGAACACAAATTAAGATTTTTTTAAAATGTTTTCTTTCCAGAGTTTTCTTTCTGTCCCTCCATTGATAGCTACACAACTGACACTTTGACGCTTCAAAAATTTCATAAAGAGATCGTAAAACTAATCCATATGAATTGAGCAGTTTAATCCAAATATTTCTGAAGAGACATGATCGCTTTATATGATGAATTGATTGAATTTAGGCTTTTATTTTAATTTTTGGGAGAATATCCCTCAATGTTTTCTGATTGAGTGTTTTAGCTTTGTGGTTTTAAAGGAGCTGTATGTAGGACTGTGGCCAAAACTGGTACTGCAATCACTTTCAAATTACTGTAGTGCGGTGTATCCCTCTACCCCTCCCCCCTGACTCGAGGTTGCCAGATAGGCTGCAGGATCCAGCGGGAACGTAGGCTGCTACACGGAGCTTTCAATGGCAAGTGACGAGTCGTACACAAAATTAATCTAGTAAATACTATAGTGTTTTTGAACCATACTATAGTAAAGATGCTACAGTATATTGTAGTAACGTTATATTATAGTATATACTACACTTTGTTAATTTACTGTAGTATATTTACTATAGGACGGTTCAAAAACATGATAGTATTTACTAGAGTAATTTTACTATAATATACTATAGTATTTTTTTCATGTGGGTTGATAGAACAGTAAGTTAGCTGTTAGTCTAACTTGTAACGGTAGAAGCACAAGCCTAAGTCACTATGTGTAACAGATTTCAAAGATGCAGCTATTCATTTAGCTGAAGCTATAAGTGAAAGCGACCAGCTGTATTTTTTAACTTAACGTTACCCTGCGGTACACGTCCGTAACGCTAAAATATGTGATGTGGAAGATTACATGACATTCTATTATTTAGCTTGAAAAACAAGTAAGATACAAAACGTTACAAATGGGCCAAATTATTCACATAATATAGGCTACAATGTGCTTTTCATTGGTGTAATGAAATACATATGATACATACAATGACACGTTTTTGTCATAAGTAGGCTAACAAATAACAAACATTGCCACAGCAAGTATAACGCGGGACAAATTACGCCATGTCAGCGTTCAATATCAACAATGGCAATCACATTGATTTCAGTCCCATCAGAAACGCTTGAGAGTAACTAAATAACATTTGCAATGGTCATACAGGTCAACTTGCAGCATGTTTTATCCACTATATATACGAAGAAAGAATGAGGAATAATTTTTACCGAGGTAACGTTAGGCTACTGTCTCAAATACGTTTTCACATTGCCATAATAGGCGTGCTAATGTTGTTTTCATCAGCGTCTCAGCATAATGACAGAGAAACGGGCTCTGATAATGCATTACTAATGTTAGCAATGACAACTCGCCATTTTTATTTACCAAACAATTCCTTAACGTTACCTTTTCAATTGAATGACCCACCTCCTCCATCTGCGCTAACCTAACGTTACTTTGCATGAACATGCACAACTTTGTTCGACTGTCGTGAATATTTGAAATGTCCATTTACATTAAGTACAAGTTAGCCAAACATAGATGAACCTTAACGTTACCTGTCCAGGAGAAAATTAGCAACGTTGGCGTCAGTCTTCAAATTCTTCTCCGTTTTCAGCCGTCTCCATCTTTCAAAGGCATCTCCTATACAAATCCTTGTTTTATTTCGGACACTGTCACAACGTTTTTCTGATTCATATCGAGGTCGTTTAGGTTTCGTAAAGTTAGACATAGTTTATCCAAAAAGTTTGTAGCTGCAGCTGTGGTAACTAGCAGAGCTGGCAACCCGAATGCAGAAACACTACTGACTTCGTGATTGGTAGACAGGTGGAGGGCGGGGCTTCAGGCATGACACAACATGTCAACATCAACATCAGTTGAGGGCTGCAACTTCAATTTTAAAATGACAATATCTTGGCCGGACAACTGTTGTCAGTGATATAAGTATTTGAAATTAACATGATTTCTTAATGTCTATTGACATATTAGGGCCATTTTATGATTAATTGAAATACATTTCTTACATACAGTTCCTTTAAGTTATTCTTTAAAACAAAAGATTGCAATTAAAATTTAGTTATTAGCCATCTATTTACTTCAACTCCCTCAGCAACAGGTTAAGAAAAAAAATGACAAAAGACTGACATGATAATGACAAATTTTAAAACGTCTGTTAATATTGATATTGGTGACAATTGTGCAGATACTTGATAAAGCAGGAAAGTGTTGAGTTTATTTGAGTGATGATGTTTTGCACTTGTCGTACACATACAGGATGCAATACATTTATAGCCAAGCTTCATTTCTTTTTTCTACAGAATAAACCATTATCTTTAGACACTTCCTGGATATTGCTCTTAACAGTACAGCTCTGATAAATTTGTATCAGTTATTTCTTAAGATATAGCTAACAATGAACAAAGACTGAAGGGAAGAAAAGATAGTGGGTTCACCACAGTGTTTTTGTTAGCTATAACATGTTTACATAGCTTTTTCATCTAATATTTATATTTTATTTTTGTTGAGATATATATATATATAATTAGATGAAATAAATCCAATATAAAATTACATGAAAAAGCTATATTGAAGTACAAAAATGACTAACATTGAAATAAAATATAAAATATTTTAAAATAAAAAATTATTAAAACTTAAATTAAATGAAAACTGAAAATATAAAAATAATAGCACATTCATAATGTTAATAAATACTATATTAGTATATAAAACAATACTAAAATAACACGAAGTCACGAGTATTCAAAATATTATTAAGTCTGTGGTGCTGCAGGTTCGAGTCTGACCTGTGTCATTGTCCACTCCCATTCTCCATTGCCCCCTGTGTCTCTGTATTTTCTAATAGAAAGTCCATAAAACACAAACATGAACACATTCCATCTGACAAACTCTCAGAATACTAATGCCCATAATATGTGTTTGTTTTCGTTTAGGTGGATGATAGATTCTTCTGGAACAAGCACATGGTCAAAGACCTAATTGATTTGGAGGTGCAGAACTGTTTTCTCAAATTTTCCAGAATTGTAATAGTTCATGTTTGAATATGTAAACCAGCCCTGAATGGTGGTGATAAAAAAGCCCTGCTTTGCAGGTGCCTCAGGTGGACTTTTGGGTGATTCCTATCATCCAAGGCTTCGTGCAGGTGGAGGAGCTGGTGGTGAACTATAACGAGAGCTCTGATGAAGAGAGGAGCAGCCCGGAGACGCCTCTGCAAGAACCCACCTGTGTGGATGATATTCACCCTCGCTTCACTGTGGCCCTCATCTCCAGAAGAAGCCGCCACCGTGCAGGTACAGTACATAAGAAAATAAGAAAAAATTCCAATTTGTCCTGCATGCCATCAATATGATAATGTCATCATGTGCTTTCCAATGAAGGAATGCGCTACAAACGGAGAGGGGTGGATGCAGACGGACATGTGGCCAACTATGTGGAGACGGAGCAGCTAATCCACGTGCACAGTCACACGCTCTCCTTTGTACAAACGCGAGGCTCTGTCCCTGTGTTCTGGAGCCAAGCTGGGTACCGCTACAACCCCAGACCTAGGATAGAGAAAGGTGGGGAGTATCTGTGTAATCGATTCTCTCTTCGAATCATAAATTAGATCTAACTGGCAGCACAGTCTGGCACTTCTGTTTATGGACAAGCTATCACTGTGATGCATCAGCTTAGTCATTGCCTGGAAATGTTTTGTCCTGTGAATAGCATGAGGTGTGAAGCAGGTGTGATTCTTAGTTGTGCTCAAAGAGGATGTTGGGGCTCAGTGGTGATGGCTCAGCACTTTACTGTGACTTTAATACTGTGATCCACCTGCAGCGTTGTCTGTTTCCTACATGATGTGTTATCTCAGATGTGTTTTGTTGCAGGAGAGAAGGAAACAATGCCTTATTTTGCCTCTCACTTTGAACAGCAAGTTGAGATTTACAAAAAACTGGTAAGGTGTGTTTAAAATAATTTAAATGAGTGACATACTAATATTTTTTAACTTAGTATAAAAAGTATGGCATTCCGTTTCTTTAGAAAACTATACATGTGTGTAATTACTGAATTCAGCCGTTTTGTGTTGATGACATTCATAGTGAAATATGTAATGTATAAAATAAAATGAACAAGGTATTTATTTATACATTTATTAGAATGATTTCTGAAGGATCATGTGACACTGAAGACTGGAGTAATGCCTTCTGAAAATTCAGCTTTACCTTCACAGGAATAAATTAATAAATGGATAAATTATTATTTATTATTTTTTTTTTATAAAAACAAAGTTATTTTAAAATGTAAGAATATGAGACACTGAACAGGTCCTTATGCTTACCAAGACTGCATTGATTTGATTGAGTACTGTAATATTGATTTGATACAGTAATACTTTATTGTGCAATTTTATTACAATTAAAAAAAAAAAAAAAAAAAAAAAAGATATATATATATGTAATTTATTCCCGTGAAGGCAAAGCTGAATCAGCATTTCAGCATCATTACTCCTTCATTACGTCTTCAGTGTCACATGATCCTTCAGAAATCATTCTAATTTGCTGATTTGGTGCTCAAGGAACATCTTACTATCACTGTTGAAAACAGTTATGCTGTTCAATATTTTTGTGGAAACTTGTCCTTTTAAAAAAACTCTGAAACAACTTTTTTTTAGATCGTTTTTAAGAAATGACAGAACACAATTGTTATAATGTCAAAATGAATGTTATTGGTCAAAATAAATTACCTGCATTAATCATAAAAGCATTTGTCAACACATTAACTTTTACTGCCCTAACAAAATACATATACAATATCATCATTAAATTACAGAGGGGTTTTTTTCTTTCGCCATCAGGTCATCATTAATTTAGTGGACCAAAATGGACGTGAGAAAATGATTGGCGATGCTTACCTCAAACAAGTGCTGCTGTACAATAATCCCAACCTAACATACGTTTCATTTGACTTCCATGAGCACTGGTAAGATATCCACCCTTGTGACTTTTACAAAAGTACCTTTTATGGTCAAATCTCAACAGATTTTCTCCTTTTGTCACTTCCCAGTCGAGGGATGAAGTTTGAGAATGTGCAGACTCTCACTGATGCCATCTATGACATTATCATAGACATGAGATGGGCCTGGTGAGTCTGTCATTTGCCTTTTAAGTCCCAATTCGCTCATAAAAGCTGCTTTTACTCCAGAGTTAGTCGCTGTCAGCTGGACAGCTGGTTAATTATAATCAATCTACTTTGATTTGTAAATAGGGTGGACCAAGCAGGAGTCATCTGCCAACAGGAAGGCATCTTCCGGGTTAATTGCATGGATTGTTTGGACAGAACTAATGTGGTACAGGCCGCTATCGCCCGTGTGGTCATGGAACAGCAGGTATTCAAATTCACAATTGCGATTGGAACATGCTACACTGATAAATTCACACACAAAATTCGTTTTGGATAAGATCATATGCTAAAAGTCTTAAGGTGTAAATAAAACTGTGGTTTCTAGGAGAGTTGCCATACCACACCCACAGAACAGTGTAGTGTTTTTGAATCTCTCAGGTCTCAGTATGCCATTACATTCAAAGAGTCTTTTGATCTGTTTGGTTCCAGCTGAAAAAACTTGGTGTCATGCCACCCGAGCAGCCACTACCCCTCAAGTGTTACAGAATCTATCAGGTGATGTGGGCCAACAATGGAGACACCATTAGCCGTCAGTATGCTGGCACAGCTGCCCTGAAGGTAAATAGACTGAATGCCTACCGCTGATTTTATGCTTTCCCCATTGCCTGTTTACACAACCATCTGTCAGCATATAGTATCTAGATTGCAGAGTGACAAGTCCGTAATCTTTTGACCAATCATCTTGTTGGGAGTGACTAGAATCATTATATAAACTATTATATAAACTAAGTATTTACTTATTTATATAAATTAATGATTAATTAATGTATTTGTTCGTTAATAATTGCTTTATTTACAAAAAATAATTTAGCATTAATTTATATAAATAAATGAAAAACGCATACATTAATTGTTAGATGATTTATGATAGTCATATTATATAAATAAAAAAATCTTGCATTAATCAGTATTTATTAATCTTTGTTAATGTTAGTTAATAAAAATAAAGTTGTTCATATTACTTCACAGTACATTAATGTTAACAAATATAACTTTTGATTTTAATAATGAATTAGTAAATGCTGAGATTAACTAAGATTAATAAATGTTGTAGAACTATTTTTCATTCTTAGTTCACATTAAAGTAGTTAACTAATGAAAGCTTATTGTAAAGTGCTGCCTTTTTTATTTTGTTAATGGTTTTTAGGGCTGGGTAAAAAATATTGATTTCTCGATTTTAACCGATTCTCACTTTTACAAAACAATATCGATTAGTCTATTTATTTTTTTTTTTTTACAAAATTCAAAAACATAAATTAAGTTTTGGCACTGTGGCGTGACATTGCTCTGCCGCAGCTCAGCTCGAGAACCAGCAGCGCGGAGCAAACATGAACGGATCTTCTCTTCCGCTTTAATACCAGTTACAGCGTGAAATAAACACGAATGAGCTTCTGAAAGTGTGTTAAAAGATACAGGACAACTTACCGAAATCCGTATCATGTCACATAGAATCGCTCGATCAGTGTTTCAACCGCAGAAAGATGTAAGTAAAACGGCTTACAAGTAAACAATGTTACGTAACGCCACAGTTACCTCAGAAAAACCATATCCAGTGTCCATAAACTCGTTAGTCAGCTAGAAAAATTATTTCTAGAGAGAAGCATTTTGCTAATTATATGCACCACATTACGTAGGATCTTCATTGTCAATGTTCTTCAATATTTAATAAATCTGGCAAGTTTTTATGACAGCCACCCTTTAAATGTTTATATTTAAAAAAAAAAAAAAAAAACTAATTAGAATTATGATTATGTAATTGTAAAGTTAGTATTATAACTTTATTATATAAAAATAAAATAAAATGTAATTTAAGTGTTTGTTTACAAATCAGTTAATTTTTACCTTCAATATTAGTAGGCTAATGTAGTATCAACTGACTCCCATAGTTTACAACATTAGTTCAGAAATTAGTTTTCCTTGATTAAATTTTCCATGTATTATACCTGATTATATCCAAAATAATCGATATTGAATTCGAATCGAAAATCGAATCGAAAGTTTGTGAATCGAAATCGAATCGAATTGTGAAATTTGTGTCAATACCCAGCCCTAATGGTTTTGTTTTTAAATTTGGGTATTCTGAAGGAATTCCCACAGCATCTTTTTAAGGATGTAATTGGAGTAAAAATAGAGACTAAAGCCTTTAGTATTATAACATAACTGAAGTAGGACGGTGATGTCCACCCAGTAAACTGGTAATCTGATATGTGTGATCTGTTGTGCAGGGAGATTTCACACGAACAGGAGAGCGAAAGTTAGCGGGGGTGATGAAGGATGGTGTGAACTCAGCTAATCGTTATTATCTGAACCGCTTCAGAGATGCCTACCGACAGGCTGTCATTGGTGAGAGCGTGAGAGATTGTCATTTGACTACCATATTACACATTTTTTGATGATAGCTTAGCGCCTCATCTGCCATGTACTTTATCTCTGTTCCTCCCAGACCTCATGATGGGCCACCCAGTAACAGAAGACCTGTACTCCATCTTCAGCAAAGAGAAGGAACACGAGGAGAAAGAGAAGGAGAGCCAAAGAGGAGCTCAGGAGCAGGTCGGCTTCCTGCTGCAGACGTACATGCAGCTGCTGCTACCTGATGATGAGACGTTCCACGGTGGATGGGCTCTTATCGACTGTGATCCAAGGTGAGAGCCCTTATGCAGTGTTTTAAGAAAAGTTCTCATTCCAAGCCTAATGTATGATGCAGTTTCAGAAAAAGATGTTGCATTAAGGGGCTGATCACACAGGATGCGTTTTTGCATTCAAACACGCAAGACACGGTAGTGGCATCAAAAGAAACGGAAGGTCTTGATGCACTTTTTAAAAATGTTCCTTTTTTTTAACTTGAATGCGTAATTTTTAGAATGCTGTGTAGATGTTAGTCTAATACATGTTTACATCAACACAGTGGAATGCAGAAATGTGTTCTGTGTGAACGGCCCCTTATTTCTTTATTGGGAAATATTCAGTTACAACAAGAATACAAAATTGCAATAATATAAAAAAAAATAATTACAATGAAACATTACAGCAATAACGCTAAGATTTATTATAAAACTTGATTTAAAAATTCATATTGTTAGTGTACTCTTCCTCCTACAGTTTGTTGTCAATGGCTCAGAGGTACTTGTACATATTGTTTTTTCATATTTGTACAGTTATATTGTTTGGGTGGGGGAGCCATATATCCTCAAATCTTTTGAGCATTGGTTGGTGGTAGGTCATGGTGATAGATGCCTGAAAACTGTTACTGATCGGGTTGGAATTCTTCTTTAATCTTTGCAAATTAAGAGGTTAGCTCTGAGCATAATATGTAGTCTTCATACAAGATTGAATAAGCATAATATATTATGGTCAGAGTTAACCTCAGATGATTAAATACATTCTAATGAAGTGTCATGCATTTTGCAGTACCATTTTTTCCTCTTTCTCCTATATGCCCAGGGTTTAATGGTAATATTTATGATGTTGAAGATGTTGACCTTTTATTGTACTGTTTTTTATCTCTCTCCACTTTTAGTCTTATAGATGCCACTCATAAAGATGTTGACGTTCTTCTGCTGCTGTCCAACTGTGCATATTATGTAGCCTAGTAAGTGCATTTTCTCTCAATGTTTGTTTTTTAAAATAGGAAATCCTTTTTTTTCTTGGCATTGATTTAGTAATGCCACTTCACTTTGCTGTTCTATTTAGTTATGATGAGGAGGCGGACAAAGTCAACCAGTACCAGAGACTCAGTTTAGAAGGACTTGAAAAGATTGAAATTGGTAAGGGCTTCTAGATAAGCATGTGGGTGTCATTTTTGTCCAATTAAATAAAATATTCTGGGATTATCATGACAGTTTGCCAATGTTGGTCTTTTTAGGTCCAGAACCAACTCTTTTCGGAAAGCCTAAATACTGCTGCATGCGGCTGCACTATAAGAATGGGGAGACAAGCGGTTACTTTCATACTCTGAGGGCTGTCACGCGGAATCCAGAGGATGATGGGAAAGGTTTGTGTTGGGATACCATGATTTGTTGTGGCTCTTGAGTAGCTTCTGTATTGCGTAATTCTGTGAATGACATTATGGGTTAAGTTGGTAAAAGATATAATTTGACCTTGTGTATGCTGGTGTAGATTGAAGAGGTTTGTGTGTGTTAAATAATTGATCCTTTCCTCTGCACTTGTTGGGCTGTTTGTATTTCAGACACACTCCAGTGCATTGCTGAAATGCTTCGTATTACAAAGCAAGCTATGGGGCTTGAGGTCCAGGTCTTTGAGAAGAAACTAGAGAGGTAAAAAAAGAAGAAACTTTTGTATGTGGGTTTCTTCAGTAGACACTGTAACATGGACACAAAGGCTTTGTTCACACGGCAAAGGAAATCGGGAAGTTTTTTTTTTACTTCTTGTTCGTAAATCTGATTTCTAAATAAGTTATGTGTCTGAATATGATTGTTTCAGTTGCTTTTGCTAGCATGCCCACATTGTTGTAGGTTACTGTGAGACTTTAGGAATGGATGTTTCAACTCGCTGCACAACAAATGACAAAAAAGAAATCCAATCTGATCATTTAGACTGAGACACATTAACAAAAATCTCATTTGTTAATGTAGGTGGTTTAGATTTAATGTGTTCTTTTTTCACTAAAACGATTTGTGAATTTTTTTTCCTTTTTTTTCTCCCTGCCTTTTTGAACAAAGCTAAATTGTGCTTTGTTATTGATAAATCCAGCTTTAATTGCTCTGTTTCAGGAGGCACAGCAAACCACACGAGGATATAATGGGAATACAAGGAAAAGCTGTGGACCAAGTCCTTGGGTCTGGTTTGGCTCAAGGCAAAAGTTTCCTTTTGAACAAGTTCTCAACTCTAAACCAGAAAGTGAAGCAGACAAAGACTAACGTCAACATTGGAAACTTCAAGCCCTTGGGGAAACTAGGGACATTTTCAAAGCCTGAGGTGAAAGTGAACTTCCTCAAGCCCAATTTGCATATGAACCTCTGGAAATCAGATAGCAGTTTAGAGACCCATGATGGCAGTACTGGTTCTGCAGCCCTGAAAGACCTTAACGACAAACATTCGGATGAGATTTCCTCTGATTCTGATTCCTACAACTCGGATGAGCAGCCATGCTCAGGCTCTCGGGAGAACGTAGACTATGTGCTTCCTAGCTGTGGAATTGTAGCATCTGCACCACGACTTGGCAGTCGCTCGCAATCAATTGGCAGCGTCGAGCTTGCGGTGCCCTCTGTCATCCGAGTCACAGGCTGTGATAATAAGACTGCAGATAGCTTTTCAGTTGGCCCAGATGGCCAGTCTCCTGGGACAGCCTCGGAGGCAGAGGAAGCCATTCTGATTGATTTCGGGACACCTATCGATGCTTACTGCCACCAGTTTGTCCAGGATGCCAAGACCAAACCCATAGAGGTGTTTGAGGAAGTGGCTCCAGCACCCAAATTGCAAGCGCCTCAAGCCCCCTCGGCTCCTGATGCAAAACTGGGGTCTTCACAGCATGAACAGCAACTCCCTCGCCCATCTCAACTTGAGGTGGAGTCCTCCGTCCGAGGGGCAAATCTACTGACTGTCCAGCCTGCAAGCTCAGCCACATCATGCGGGTCACAAAAGAGTTTGGAAGGCATCACAGGACCCTCTCCGGCGGACAGCAACGGAAGCCGTGTCGTGTCGCCCTTTGCGAAGATCAGGAGCTCTATGGTGCAGGTGGCTAGTTTAACCCAGGCCGGACTTACCCAAGGCATCAACTTTGCTGTAGCAAAGGTACAGAAAAGCCCAGAGACAGACGCTGTCAACGAAACCCAAGAGAACGAATTGCGAGCGATGTTTACACAGTGCCAGACCAGGATCATACAGATATAGCGTGCTTGGCAGATGTATTTTTAGTGTTCGATCGTGACTTCCTGTAATGGTAACATAAGCTCACAGAAATCAAACCACACCTCTAGTTTCCCCTCCAGTTAACCAAACCAAAGTTTACAGCCAGTGTTTAGTAGTAAGTAGTACGTCTAAGATTAACACGACGGTGTGCCCCGGAGTCCAAGTCGAATCCTAAACATCTATATATTGCTGGTTTGCATGTTAAGAAGTAGGTAACTCTGAGGTAGATTAGGACAGGCAAGTTCTATTGCATGTCAAGACCCAAGACCTAGATATGTCACGTGACACCATTTGTGCAGTACAATCCACTGGCTGTTGTAGCTGTAACTAAAACCATTCTCGATTGGAATATCTATCAGTGGGCAGCTTAGACAACCAGACCGTACAGTTATATGGTTATCTTTGATGTGGTGTTTGTCATAAAAATATACCAAAATAGGACCACAATAGTTGTGTAGGATCTATGGTCAAATTATGTTATTCAACTAAGTATTATATGTAAGTACTGTAGCAGTTTCCTTTAGAACTCTCCAATTAAGATGTTTATAGAGAGAGAATTATATTTACATGTTTATAATCATAGCTGATGGAAACAAGCCTTCTCCAGTTTTTTTTTGGGCTCTGTAGATGCAATCATGCAACGAAATCATGACAAAACAAAATGTTTGTTTCACAGCATTAGCAATGGACTAAAACTGATATTTATTGTCACATGTTCGTTTTGAGAAAAACTCGCGTCTTAAAATCCTGTTTATTTCAAGTTTTTCAGTTGTATAATGTAACAGTGGTCTGCTGATATCTTAAAATGCTCTGCTCGTACGTTGGGGAACGTCCATATGCAGATACGACCTGTTTTAAGTACCCGTAAAAACGTAACATTTATTTGCGAAGGCATTGGACTTCTGTGTGCATATATAATGACTTTTGACACGGGTCTGATGCGGGGTACCCATGACAACCTTTTGCACTCTTAAATGGCAAGAGCAAGCCTTATCAGATTGCTAAATGCCAAGTCTACCTGTAAATCTGTTTTCATTGAAGTCATTCAGGTGATGTTTATGGTTCGGATGTAGTATCTATGCTATGTCTTTAGAGTAACTCTGGCCATTCAGTTGAAAAGCGAGAAGTGATCCAGATTAGACCATCTTTTGAGGCTGCCTTACTCAGTATATTCTAGATGCAGAAAGAACATAGGCTCTACTGGATATCACCCAGTAAGGCTAGGTAAATTATGCATTGTTTAATTATGTTTAAGTTTATCAATCTGTGTATTAAGAGACTTTGAGATAGTTCAAAAACGTATCTGAATAAGACACTGATCTCAAGTGAACATTGGTGATAGCATTATATTAGCTTCGAGGGCTGGTTTATCAGTTCTTTAGGCCACACGCCATGAGCTTTGTTTCTCTCACACACACGTCATTTCTTATCTTTCTCTCACATGTACTGTAGCATAGAGTGCTGTGCAAGGCAGTGGGTTACACAATGCTGTTGCAATGCTGCATACACATTCAGACATTCCTGGAGCTGGTACGTGGTTTAATAACCTTCTGAGATTGGAACTGTCTGAGCTTTAATATATGGTGGCTGTTATGCAATAGTGATAAATACATTGCGCAGTTGTTTTGGTGGTAAACTGACTTTTTTTTTTACTATTTAAGATGGCATGCACTGGACTGCACCCTGTTCTTTGCTTTGAACTTGAAATGCTCTTATTTGGTGGAGGATCTTGATAAACATTCCTCTTATTTTGGGGGTGGGGTAGATTGTTTTTTATCTATGAATTTTTAATTTTCTATGCATAAAGACTTGCACTGTCTCTGTGGTTGTTCCCCAACATCTATATATGTTGCAAATTGTCACAAAGTGCTTTTGAATCTTTTTATTTTCAATGTATGTAACTGGACTGACATATATTTTGTCCAACAGTCTTTTGTTTGTAAAGCACATCATGTCTAGCTTCTTCCCATTTGTGAATGTTCATCTATTGTATCCAACATTTATTTTGCATAGTATTTATTCAAAACTCATGTTCTCAAGTGTATCCCCTGGTATTTTCCTATGTTAATAATAATTGTGTAAACTGCTGTATTTTAAAATGTTATGGGCTGTACCTGGGAGGCTTTTTAAGTAAATAATTTAAAAGAAATTGTCATTTTGATTTATTCACAACTTTGATGATTAGCTCAGTTTTAGCTTTTGGAGATCCTTTCCTCATCAAATACCGCAGATATCACTTGAGAAGTTTTTTTCCTAACACATCACTCACTGATCTTACAGTAAACTCTCCTCCCAGTGAAGACCTCGTGATTACCCAGAGCTACACTGTATAACATTCTTTGCATTCAGATGCAGTGTGAGAGGTTTGTGACTCCTCCACTCGGGTTATAACGGAGAGGAATAGACTGGTGTTCCATTGCCCAAGACATTCAACATTAACGTGTCGGCACTGGCACTTTCAGGCTTTTGCTATTTTTAACTCTCAACATGTTGATGAGCCTTCTTGCAAGGCTTTTCAATTGCATGATTTTTATTAGTAGTAATACAGCAGAAAAACAACTATTAGTTTATATTGCTATTGCCATTCTTATACTTGGTAACACTTAACAAGCTCCCATTAGATAATGCATTAACTTGTATTAAAAAGGAGCAATGCATTTGTTAAAGAGTATTTATTCATTTTTTTTAACATAAAAAAACCTGTGGTTCATGATTGAAGTTTCTTCAGGTCCATTAAGAATTAACAGATACAACTTTTGATTTTAATAATGTATTAGTAAATGTTGAAATTAACAAGATTAAATGATTCATTTTTTCATTGCTAGCTCATCTTAAGGATTAGTTCACTTCAATATTTCCTGATATTTTACTCACCCCCATCTCATCCAAGGTGTTTGTGTCTTTCTTTCTTCAGTCGAAAAGAAAACATTCCAGGATTATTCTCCACAATGGACTTCAATGGCAACCAAAATGTTGAAGGTCCAAATCAATGCAGTTTCAAAGTCTTCAGAGGCTCTGCGCAATCCCAGACGAGGAATAGGGTCTTACCTAGTGAAACGAATGGCCATAAAAAAATATATATATATACATTTATTTGTATATGCTTTTTAACCTAAATTGCTCATATTGTGCTGCTCTGCGGCACCCTCGGATTGCGTAATCACGTTGGAAAGGTCACCCCAGTACCGCCCCAAGCGAACATGCGAGGACTTATACAAACGCCCTTTACCAAAAAACTTTTGTTTTCAAAGTCTTCACCTTCAAAATCGTCCGACATCATTGTTTTACCTTTTTGCTAAAGGATATTTGTATCAGTCTTCTAATGTGCGCTTTGTAAACATGGGGGCGGTACTTTGTGACTTTTCCGATGTGATTACATAATCACTGGCACGCCGCAGTGCAAAATGAGCAATTTAGGTTAAAAAGTATATACATTAGAATTTTTTTATTTATTATTTTTTTTTTTTTAAATTACTGATGGTTTCGCTAGATAAGACCCTATTCCTCGTCTGGGCTCGCGCAGAGCCTTTGAAACTGCATTGATTTGGACCTTCAACATTATGGTTGCCACTGAAGTCTATGATGTGGAGAAAAATCCTGGAATGTTTTCCTCAAAACTTAATTTTGAAAAAGAAACGCATGAACATCTTGGATGAGATGGGGGCGAGTAAAATATCCAGAAATTTTCATTTTGAAGTGAACTAATCCTTTAATGTTAACAAATGGAACCTTACTGTAAATTGTTACCCCATATTTTAAATAAGACTACATATGCAAAGTATATTCAAAACTTTATTTTTCCCCAATACCCTTGTGCCATAAGTGTACATATTAGCTGTAAGGCAGTTATCCTTTGTCACATGTCTGCGTTTGCATATAAAGTTGATATACAATGCAAGTACCAAAATCAAATTTAACAATGCATACATCAAAAAAACTAATTCACCAGTGTCTGTAAGGCTTCCCACAAGTTTAAAATGAAGTAAAAAAAAACTGATCTGTACATATGCCATATGAAAACATTGCATTTGAATCCAAAATATTAACAAGTATGGCTACTGTTGAAGTATATGTAAATAGCAATATATATTTAAGGCTCGTTTCCGTTCACAGATTTCTGTTGCGGTGTACGACTTGTTCTCAAGACCTCTAGCTGCTTGGCTTTCATCCAGCCATCTCTAGAGAGTGTGTTCTGCCCATGACTTAATGACAGCAGCCTGAATCAGAATACAAATTGGTATTTAATTAGCTTATTATGGTTAACAACTAGATTAGCTGTGAAAGTGCAATTAAAACTTCACCTCGCAACAACCAGCAATCTATGGAGGTCTTCCGCAGACATACTCTGAGGGTCATCTTTTCGCATTTCTACGAAATCCTCTTCTACTGCCTACAGATCAAGACCACCAACCATGAGACAAGTGCTGAATTTGGAACATCATATTAGCATACTACCCTTACCATATCTTTCTATGGTAGAAAAAGTAAGAGAAGTATGCAGTTCTGAATTAAAAGACATTTAAATCACAATACACATTCGGGCAACATAGACAAAATCCTGACCTTTGTGATCTCATCCGAAATGTTGTAGTTCAGGGCACGTGCCATACTCAGAAAGATGCGATACTTGTTGAGCTGAGATGGAACCTGCGCCACCTGCACCGCGCTCAGGTACTCTTCCAGGTTAGGTGGATTAAGGGTGGGCCGTAGGTGAACCTGACAGTCAGACTGAGGAAAGCAAAGAAGAAAATCTCATTTAAATGCTGCTTTTTGTACCGTGCTATGTTTTCGAAACGACTGAGCTTTGATATTTCAAAATTCTTGCTTGCAGAAATGTCAGAAGCCATTAAGGAGTCATGAATCAACCATAATAACCCTTTAGTGCCTTTTTAAACTTTGTAAAATACTGTGTATCGAGCTTCATGCCATTAAATAAATGGCTTGTCTTGCCCTCTTCCTCTAATGTCCTTGTGGTAGAGTTGCCACCATGGCAACTAGAGAGCTGACGTACAGGAATAGCACAGCACATTCCACAGGCTGTAAGCATCACAGCAAAGCCACGATAAGAGCCCAGTCAGGGAGCTGACGACAACCCTGTGGACTGTAATGGAAATATTAAGCTGTCTTTACAACTGCCCGATGGAAACAACTCCCATGGGAGAGGCATTCATCCCAAGTCATTTTCACCTGTTGGAAATTAACATGCCTGTCTCTCTAATTCGCCCCCAAATACATGTGGGTAATATTTTAATAATAAAACGCTGAAAGAGACTCAGGCCTGATGTTCTTACCGGGAGGAGTGATCGGCCCTCGGATGCGATAAGCACGTTAATATTGCAGGGGAATTCCATCTGGTGGTAGTTGAAGTCGTAATCAACCTTCTGCCAGGAGATCAGGTTTCCCAGCGCAGTGATATTCTGCACCCCTACACCCAGAACAGACATTACACAAAGCCTTGTGTCTCTACGTGCAAGATAAATACATTGAACAATGCAGTCTAAAAGTAAATACCAGCTGCTTCAGAAAAGGATGTTTACACTTCCTTTAAGAATGCAACTGTCTCTGACAGAGGCTGGATGATGAGTGTACTGATATTAACGTAGAATGTCAAGGCTATTGATAGAGACTCTCAATTCTAAAAGGCGATCCAAGTTAAAGGGGACCTATTATGCCCCTTTTTTTAAGTCTCAGGTGTCCCCAGAATGTGTCTGAAGTTTCAGCTCAAAATACCCCACAAATCATTATAGCATGCCCCAAGTATGCTCAACTTTTGTGCAAATACTGCATTGTACTGACTGATTGCGCATTTCTTGGGCACATTCCCTTCATAAATAAAATGAATCCACAGAGTCCTCAGTGACTCATGGAGACTCTGTGTTCATCATTACTGCCAAAAACAGAGCAGTTATAATTAGGGATTGAAATATTGAAATGTTCACTGTATAATGAATAATTTTAGCAACATCTATAGTTTTTGTTTTTTTTTATCTGAAAAAAAAAGGTTAACAGTGATCAGAGAGCTTACAAATCAGTGAAGCATTGGAATCGGGATCGGTATCAGCCAATCACCATGACAAGAAATCGGTACTCGGTATCGGCAGCAAAAATCCTGATCGGAGCATCCCTAGTTATAATGTCTACGTAACTGACATTATAGTGAGGATATAAACATAGCAGACTGTGTGTGGCTCACCCAGGGCTGGATCTATGCTGACATGGTAGAGATTGTGTGCAGGGCTAATGTCACATTAGGCAGAAATCTGGGAAAGTTTCTGATTTATGGTTATTATTTAAAATAAAATAAAAAGGAGTGGATGGATTTTTACCATTATAGGGTGGTTGTTTACACACACTCCAGAAACACATTTATGTTCAGACACCATGTAAAAGTGATTCTTGCATAAAGGTGCCCTTTATGACTGCTTTGTGCCCATTTAAAATTCAGTGTACTAATGCAATGCTACATAAATGGCAAGACTAGCCAGCGCCCTCATCCACCCTCAATACCACGACTGAGGTGAGACCCTTGAGCAAGGCACCAAACCCCCAACTGCTCCCTGGGCGCCGCAGCAATATGGCTGCCCACTGCTCCGGGTGTGTGTTCACGGTGTGTGTGTGTTCACTACTGTGTGTGTGCACTTGGATGGGTTAAATGCAGAGCAGAAATTCCAAGTATGATTTACCATACTTGGCCACACGTCACTTCACTTTCACTTTTTTCACTAAATTATGTTTGCTCTGACCCACCTCCTCCCTCAGTATAGCTGTGATTGCTGTGTAAATGCATTTTGGCCACCTTTGAGCAGCATTAAACAGTTTATGTAAAGACACCTAAATGCCACTTTTTGTGCCATCTCTGCAGTGTAAATTTGGCATAAGAACAACTAATGCTATGTATATCTTTTTATGAATAAAAAAGGCTTTTAGAAACAAATGCATGAATTTATCAAAACCACAAGCAGCCACTTCCTGACAGACACTAAACTTACTTCTCATACGTTGGAGTCCAAAAAATTGAGATCACGTTTTCTTGGAATGAATACATTTTTAGCATTACATATTATTTATTCAGTAATGAACATAAATTTCAGAATCTCTCAGAATTTATTTGGCCTCTCTTTTGCCACTGACAACAGCACTCGAGCTGCATGAACTCCACAGGTTTGTGCAAAACCTGATGATCATGTTTTTCAACAAAGAGCATCTTGAGCTTCAATGGAAGCAAGAACCTCTATCTGTAGTGTCACATGATCAATGTCACATTTTCCTTTAATTAATGCAATCTAATTTCAGATTTGCAAAGTTGTTTTTTACAGTTCTAAACGTTAATCTAATCTAAAAATATGCCAGAAAAAAAAACGTATTTAGTAAACATTTGGCAAATATTCTGTCTCCTTCACGTAGCTAATGAAACATATGCATGTTTGTAGGGATGCATATTGACATACATCACAGCACTGTGCAATATTTTTTTTTAATCCAACTGTATCACAAAGTACTCAGATTCAGATTCAAAAGCTTGCATTGCACATTATTTTCCTGTCAAACAGATTAAGATCTATAGCACACCTTTCAATAAAATCTAAATTTCAATTGGACTGAGATGTTAATTCTCAAAAAAAATGATTTTCAGTCCAACTGAGCCATAAATATGATCATAAATAAGATTATAAATGGATTATGGGTTTATGTAAACAGACTTTTGGACTCCTACTGTACGTCTAGTCAGTACACAACGTTTCTCTGCTATAATCAGTGCTCTCACCTGTGGTATCCAGTTGGCCCTGCTCCAGCTGTGTTTCATCCAGCAACAGTGACGTGTTATTGGCCAGCTGAAGAATCCCACTCACCAGGCGGTTAGCCGTGTAATCTTTCCGGGGCACCATGCGTTGGCTGTTCATATTATGCAGGCTCATGCATAGCCGGAATGACTACCAAGAAAGGGGAATCAAGTTTAATAGTAGTAGCAATGGCATCTTCTATTATTACAGGATTGAATCAATTATTTCTATAAGAGAAGTAATATAATTCAAAATATACATCTAGAGGACTTACAGATGGCACAAGCTGTTGGATGACCTTGTAGAGATGCTCAGTGTATGGAGAGCTGTGAGGACAGCCACTGAGATTCAATGTGAACTTGCCCAAAGGAAGAACATCCCGTCTGCTGTATCTAAAATCAAGACACAATGCAAACTTCATGATGTGTAGTTTGAAGGACTGTGGGTAACTATGTTTGTGTAAGAAACATGTCAATCTCTTTAAAGTGGGAAATTATCTTAATAAATCTGGCAAATAGGTGGCATAGGACTTTCCAAAGTGTACAATAAAAATGTTTAAATTAGTCCATTAAATTAAACAGGGATTGCATGCTACTAAACCACTCTAAATGAGAAACGTACACATTGGAGATGAGATGGAGAATGAGGTACTCTGCAGCGAGTGAATCCCCCATCAGGACATGTGTGAGGTACGTGAGCAGCTCTGCTCTGACTGAAGCCAGTTCCCCAAGAACACTGCTTAAATCTGAAGACAGCATACACAGACATCCAAAGTCAACAATCACGATACCAAATGTCTATAGTCAATGCCAATACTAAAAAATATAATATATACAGTGAGTAAAATAAGTATTTGAACACCCTGCTATTTTGCAAGTTCTCCCACTTGGAAATCATGGAGGGGTCTGAAATTGTCATCGTAGGTGCAATTCCACTGTGAGAGACAATCTTTTTTTAAAAATCCAGAAATCACAATATAGGATTTTTTAACTATTTATTTGTATGATAAAGCTGCAAATAAGTATTTGAACACCTGTCTATCAGCTAGAATTCTGACCCTCAAAGTCTGCCTTTAAAATGTCCACCTCCACTCCATTTATTATCCTAAATTAGATGCACCTGTTTGAGGTCGTTAGCTGCATAAAGACACCTGTCCACCCCATACAATCAGTAAGAATCCAACTACTAACATGGCCAAGACCAAAGAGCTGTCCAAAGACACTAGAGACAAAATTTGACACCTTTGTATACATTTTTATCATTTAATGCATGTTCAGTTCATAGGGATTTGAACCCATGATCTTGGTGTTGCTATGCTCTATTGTTTGAGCTTCAGGAGAGCACACAGAAGAAGTGTTTTTCCACACTTCTTTTGTTTAAAAAAATATTATAAGAATATTTTTTAAATATTCACAAGATTATGAACAAATAGTTAAAGAAAAATTTGACAGGGAAATTGCCAAGCAGCTTGGTGAAAAAAGGTTCACTGTTGGAGCAATCATTAGAAAATGGAAGAAGCTAAACATGACTGTCAATCTCCCTTGGACTGGGGCTCCATGCAAGATCTCACCTCGTGGGGTCTCAATGATCCTAAGAAAGGTGAGAAATCAGCCCAGAACTACACGGGAGGAGCTGGTCAATGACCTGAAAAGAGCTGGGACCACCGTTTCCAAGATTATTGTTGGTAATACACTAAGACGTCATGGTTTGAAATCATGCATGGCACGGAAGGTTCCCCTGCTTAAACCAGCACATGTCAAGGCCCGTCTTAAGTTTGACCATTTGGATGATCCAGAGGAGTCATGGGAGAAAGTCATGTGGTCAGATGAGACCAAAATATAACTTTTTAGTCATAATTCCACTAAACGTGTTTGGAGGAAGAAGAAAGATAAGTACCATCAAAAGAACACCATCCCTACTGTGAAGCATGGGGGTGGTAGCATCATGCTTTGGGGGTGTTTTTCTGCACATGGGACAGGGCGACTGTACTGTATTAAGGAGAGGATGACCGGGGCCATGTATTGCGAGATTTTGGGGAACAACCTCCTTCCCTCAGAGCATTGAAGATGGGTCGAGGCTGGGTCTTCCAACATGACAATGACCCGAAGCACACAGCCAGGATAACCAAGGAGTGGCTCTGTAAGAAGCATATCAAGGTTCTGGCGTGGCCTAGCCAGTCTCCAGACCTAAACCCAATAGAGAATCTTTGGAGGGAGCTCAAACTCCGTGTTTCTCAGCGACAGGCCAGAAACCTGACTGATCTAGAGAAGATCTGTGTGGAGGAGTGGGCCTGTTTGACCTCTGTAATTGCAAAGGCTACTGTACCAAATATTAACATTGATTTCCTCAGGTGTTCAAATACTTATTTGCAGCTGTATCATACAAATAAATAGTTAAAAAAATCATACATAGTAATTTCTGGATTTTTTATTTTAGATTATGTCTCACAGTGGACATGCACCTACGATGACAATTTCAGACTCCTCCATGATTTCTAAGTGGGAGAACTTGCAAAAATAGCAGGGTGTTCAAATACTTATTTTCCTCACTGTATATATTAGTGGGCCGTTATCGGCGTTAACGTGCTGCGTTAACGTGAGACTCTTATCAGGCGATAAAAAAAATATTGCCGTTAATCTATTCTCAAAGTGGGAGCTGGGTTTATACTACACAAACTATGATGACTTTCACCTTGATATTTTAGCGCGGATGTACACCTAGCCGAATTGCACTGTAGGGGGCGAGAGAACGAGTCTTCAAACCTGTGTGTATGCCTACTAGTGTTGTCAAAAATATCAATATTTCGCTATGTATCGATACTGAAATATCTGAAACGATACAATACTCATTTTCTACAGTGTCGATATCAGCTGTGCTCTCCTCTCTGACCGACAGCGAGTTGACACGCACCCGCATCCTCTTATTCAGTCCGTTTAATCCTCTGAACATTAGCATAATTCTACTAATTCCCGCAGATTTCACGCTCGCATCTGAAGCGCACATACACATACCGTAATAAAGCCGCCTCTGACATACAAGTGCAAAAATGAGCTGCTTTTTACATCTTATTAATGGTCAAATACACTCAAAAATGTCTCAATGCCCATCTTGGTGAGTTAACGTAAACACAGTCGTAACCAGCTCACAGGAACAGTGTTTGGGATCCATGCGTGCATCAGGTCTTAAAGGGACAGAAGTAATTATTATTCAAACTACAAAAAGACAAACGATTACTTACGAGCACACATATTCTGAATGCCTTCAGCAGAATTCAATTGAGCCATTTTATTCTAGATTAATCTGGGAATTAATTTAGATCTAGATTTAAAAAATGTATCTATGCCCACCACTAATAATATATAAATATAAATTATATATATCTCACAACTCTAGCTACCAATTTTGATACTACAAAAATAACATATGATTTTTCATTTCTTAATAAAAGTATTAGTATTGTTCAAGTAAATAGTCCGAAATTAAGAACAACGATTTTCATCTTGCCAATATGTTTTAATATCTTAAAAATATATTTTAAATCTTGTCAATATAATCATTAATATTAAACAATAATAGACAGTTGCAGCTCTATTCAACTGCATTTACACCAGTTTTGTTATTAAACTATTTAAAAAAAAATCACTTTTCATTAAATATAAATACCACTGAAATGTAATTAATTATTAGATGAAAAATTAACCTAAAAAATGAAAATAATTAATACTGCTTCGGCAACTAACTGAAATAAAATGAGTTCAAGTGCAAAAACTAAAATGGACTAAAACTGAAATAAATATAAATGAAAGCGAAGTAGAAATAAAATTAATAATAAAATGAGAAAAGCACAGAATTACTAAAACATTCAAATGGAAACTAAAAATATACAAGAAAACGCTCATTAAAATAATTACTAAAAACTAAAACAGACTAATTTCAGAGAGGAAGCACAACACCCCCACCCAACAATTACAAGCCATTACATTACAAACTAAAAATGTGATGTAGAGTGTGGCAAAAGGGGACAATCTCAATGAAATCTGAATGCAAGTGTTCACAGGAGACGTATTTGAAACGCACAATAATACCAGGTGTAAATGGTAAAGCATCTTGGCTGACCACCTGTGATTGGATCACCTGAAAACAGGCCCATCTTTCGCTCACTTGAATTCCTGGATATTCTATTAAATTTGCGGGCGTCAGGGAGCCAATATCAATATACGAGTAGGGCTGAATGATTAATTGCAGTTGCGATAATATCGCGATATGAAAAAACACGATTTCCTAACCCCAAAGACTGCGATTACAGTCTGGTCACGTGATATGCGAGAGTAAAGTCTGCAGAAGAAGAAGCAACTTGGCACGTTACACATATCATATGCCTGGCCTAAAAGGATCTATCTAATATTGTGTTGTTCATACTACTATCATCTCTCCAATGATTCTGGATCGATTCTGAGCTTAGATTTTAACTGCAGGTGCGTTTTAGAAACACCCGTATTCTGATTGCTTCCATTATCTCAAGGAATCAAGGAATGGTACACACACACACACACACACACACACACACACACACACAAAATAAAATAATATCCATAACCATAACGTTACGAAAGGTTGACGGTGCGATTCGCGAACTGCAATGACATTCGCGGCTTCTTTGCACGGGATATGCGCTGTGAGAAACTTTGCTTGATGTCACGCTTACAGTGTGTGTTCTCTCCCGCCGGTATTTTCCTTACAAATGCTCAACGAAGGCTTCATTCATGTCGTTAGGAATGCAGTGTGCTTGTATATTAAAGATAAGAAACTCACTGAAGGCTTTCCATTTCAAATGCTCACGCGGCGCTTTGTGAAGAGTGCTCGCGAGCACGCGTCTGTGTGCGTCTCAAAATGCTTTTATGACGCAACATTAATGTAAACACCATCAGTAATGTCTTAATGAATTAAACAGACAGGGCAAAAACATCTTATATTTCAAAAGAGATTGTGCATTAGTGTGAATGCAGGTCTCCCATTGTCTATGATGATGTTATCATTAATAATCAAGCTGAGAAAGAGAAAAATCACTCACAGTTCAGACACTCTTAAATACTGAAAGCACTCTTTGTTCATTGCTTGTAATATGTTTTTTTGTTCCTCTTTATGATTTGCTAGCTTATGTTTTGCAGCTATATTAGTTTATATATTTAAAATTATTAACATGCAATTGTTTTAATTAAAATGTTATGTGTAGTTATTTCAAAAAGCTTATAATTACATATATCATAATAAAAAACATTTTAAGTTTTTAATAAATTAATAAGCTTAATATTAATAATTAATAAGGAAAAAAGTTTGTGACTCCCAGAATCGGATCGTGAGGTACCAATTAAAGATTTCCACCATTACAGAAGATAAAGAGTTAAAAACATTATCGCATATTAAATCGCAATATTGGTAAAAAAAAAAAAAAAAAAAAAAAAAAAAAAAAAAAAAAAAAAAAAAAATCGCAATTCGATTTTTTTCCAAAATCGTTCAGCCCTATATACGAGACACTCACAGCACTTCCAGGAGAGGTGGGATGTCTGCTATAATAGTATTTAAATAATACTAAACTTATTTACACTGCAAGACCTAATTCACTGAACAATGAGAGAGTTATGTCTTACGGTCACCATTATTCTCCAAGGCACTAGAGGGCAGTAGTGGGTTGTTGTGCACTAGGGGCTGGGCATACAGCATGTGCAGTCGTGGTACAAGGGATGCAGGCGGGCTGTGAACTCTTTGCTCCTCCACAGTCTCCATGCCTTCTGTGGGGTCCAGTAGTGAAGATGCCTCTCTGAAAACATGAAACAAACAATACATTACAGTTTAATTGAGAACCTCCTATTGCAATTACAACCATCCCAAAATGATTGCAGATTACCTTTCATCTGCAATCACACTTAAGACAGGGTCCACAGAAAGGATGCCAAATACTTCCAGCATGTCATTCAGTTTGAAACGGTCCCAGTCCTCATATACCTGCCAATTACAGAGGATGGCCGAGTTACACGGCTGTCTGTGTAGGTGGGGAACAATTCAATGGAGCAAACCATCATATTATAGAAATAAAATTACAATGTTAACATGTGCCTGCTCAAGACAACTTGATTATAGTGTTAGCCTAAAAAGTATGCATTAAAAATGACAACCTAGAAGAAAAAAATGCCATTATAACTGGGTGTCTGTCAAGATGATGGGGTAAGAGTTTAAAATGAAGGAACAGTTCAACCTTAACAAGGCAGGCTGGGCCCTTTTCTCCAGGCAAAGGGAAGTTGAGGTCCAGATTGGATGTGCAGTGTGATGGGGACGAGTCCTCCTGACTGGGGGCTTTTGTCTCCTGACGCTTTGGCTCCATCTTGCCATGAGACTCCGCAGAACTGTGAGCTCCTGTTTAAAGAAAAATGTCAAATTTGAAATCTTCAACATTAGCCCATATACTTGATAGATTAAAAAATGTCCACATACTAACTGGAAATTAATTTTTCAGACAGATTAAGTTAATTTTTCCTTCTTACCTTGACTGACATCTTTCACCTGTTGGGGCTGTGTGTCCATCTCATCATCTTCCTCATAACTGCGTTTATGCCTGTTCGGGACATAGGAAGTGGAAGGCACCACTCGCGCCTGGCTGGTGCCCGCATAGCTGTTCTGAGTCGTTAAGGATAGATGAACTACCATATTGGTCAAGAAGAACAAGGGAAACCACCAATAATATGCTGTCAAAACGCTGGTAGAATCTCAAGTAAATGTAAGATAGTTCTTTGGTCCATGTAAAGGATATTTCCTTGACCCACTGAGATTCTCCCGGAATGGGGACACAATAAAATGTCTGTCTCTCTGACGTCACCGTGTTTCTGGAGTTAAAGTCCACCTGCTGATATAAAGTCCAGTTGCTTATGTCTATTTAAAAGCAGCTGCACAGACAAAGTAAAAAAAAAATGTTTTGTACTTTGTCATGTCAGTTTCTCAACAACCCTCTGAGGGCATTTACATTTATGCTGTAGGGAGACACTTTAATTAGAAGAAGCTGGATTGAAAGTATTTCATTTTTCAAGTATTAACATTTTTATCATTTAATGCATGTTCAGTTCATAGGGATTTGAACCCATGATCTTGGTGTTGCTATGCTCTATTGTTTGAGCTTCAGGAGAGCACACAGAAGAAGTGTTTTTCCACACTTCTTTTGTTTAAAAAAATATTATAAGAATATTTTTTAAATATTCACAAGATTATGAACAAATACATATTACAAGGATATCAACTTTAGTAGTACTTATAAAGCAGATATGAATGCCTTATTCTGCATAATCATATTCTACATCCCTTAATCCTATCCAATACCTAAACTTAACAACAACTATTAATAAGCAGCATTTAGGAGTTTATCAAGGCCAAAGTTGTAGTTAATAGTTAGAATTAAACTAAAGTGTGACCTTAAATTGTATTGAATCAAATTAGGGTAAATTTGAGGCTAACAGTAAAAATTGTACCCACATTTTGAACATAAACATGCATTTATATAAGGCTTAGTATACAAATGCATTGGACTGTGTGCTGTATTAGTTAACAAGGCAAATATTTACTCACCCCACAATCTGTGACATCTTTGTATTTTCCACATTTCACCTGCTGAGAGTAAGGACACGTTTAGAAATTATTCAAACTGGCCTTTTATCTCAAAATTCCCAAAGGAGGTAAACAGAATTAATAGACTGTATTTATGTATTGTTGTGTTTGAGGGAGAAAAACTGCAAATGGATTTTTAATCACACAGGGTTAGTAGTACTTACCTTAGAGCTTGATGTGGGATCATTCATCTCATAAACACCCATGAAAAATTCTGGATCAAACATATCTTGGACCATGCAACGGAATTTCACAAGACTATTAGGCTTCAGGTAGTGCAGGGGAACATCATTCAGAGATGGAACCTAGAGAATGACACCAACGTTTAACAGATGAACTTGAGGACTTATCCCTCATTAAACGTATTCGTTTGGCTAATAATTATGACTATCATCAGAACCCCGTGCATACTCAGGACAGTATGCATGTCAAATGAATCGGTCTTTTGCATAATATCAAGGTCATCTGTCAAAAAAACAAACCGCTCCTCATACCAGCAGGTTAAACAGTTGACTATCCTAGTTGCCACTATCCTAATAAGCACTTAGATTCAGTTACTTCTGCAAGAATACTGCACCAAGCTGTTAATGTTGCAAAATACTACAAATACCAGAGCAAATAAGATTTTAACAGTTAAAGTTACCCATGCGTGAGCATCGTTTAGTTTCAGTTTCTCTTTGAAATACTCCTCAACTTTCTTCTCCCAGTCTGGACTGGAGTGACTCTGGGCTGTAGGAACAAAGCACAATCGCATTTCAGTAGTGTATGCATGGTTATTTATAGTTCAGTGTATTTATAGTTCAGATGTAAATAAACATCATCGCAAATAATGACACATGCTCATCTTCGAAAAAGTATTAGTAGGACAAACACATGTTGACGGCGGCTACTTCTTACCGAACATCCCATCAACAACACCCAGCGGATTATTGATCCAGTCGTGAACCGTAGGCATCGCTGCAGGATTAAGAAATTCACAAAAGTTAAAACTAATACTTCTTTGATCAGAACTACAACAAGCACGTTCCGGGATTCAGCGCCGTACAATACACCGTGGCGGGAAAATTGCGTCATAAAAACTACCATGTGACCAAGGCGCGTGTTCGCAAGAAGACTAGCCAGTAGTTCACCGATATGGACAGTGGCTTTTGTAAACATAGTAGTCAAACGCCGTTATACAAACAATGAGCAACAATCTTTATTGTGTTAAAGATTCATATATAACATATCATTTATAATATATAAATATATAATACAATACGTCACATGAAGTTATAAGAAATAAGTTAGTTATGTTTAAGTAGGCCTACCATGATGAAATCAGAGTGTTTCCATAAAATTCGGCATTTATTCAACCATTAAAATAAGAAGTTGTTGTACATGTTTGTACATATTTTAAGGTAATATTTATTAACGTTTTGAAAGTGCTTTTGTTTCTACTATCGCAACTGTCTTTAAAAGAAAAACGAAAGAAATTAAATGATCGACGTTGTTTGTCGTCGACTACTTTTGTCTTAGTACGTCAACGTGACGCAAATCTGTATATCATGCACTAGGCATCAGATTTAGATTGCCGTATGAACCTTTCAGACTATCGATGAAGCAAAGATCTGTGAAAATCCAGAGAACCCCTTTACCTCTACGGTGACGAACCAGGAAGTGTTGTTAAAAAAAGCTCTGCCTGTTCCGACTGGGGGACAAGCTACGTGTAATATTTGATTGAAAATGGCTGATAGGAAAGCCAATAACATCCCTAGCAGCAGCGCAAATCTGCTGTTTTCAGGAGCACCGGAGTTCAACTTCAGCCTGCCGTTCCTACCTGTCAGTCAGGCCACTGGCCCGGCGGTGTTATCCGGAGGTAAGCTTATAAAGTCTTCAAATGAGCTGCTTTAGTGGCTAGTGATGTTAGCTTTCCTCTTTTTATCCAGCTCAAAGGTCTCTGCTCTTTTATGATAATTAGCTCATGTTTTCGATAAGATTATTTTATTCTTAAATCCAGTAAACATAATTTCCCTTGTTTAATGTTGTCAAATATTTTATGATTTTTTTGTTGTTGTGTCTTCTTGATCAGTAAAGAAGAACAGTTGACGTTACACACTTTTATACACGGGGCAAAATATGTACGAAACCGTAACATTTTCAGCGTTAAATTAATCATATTTCATTACTAAGTTCTTCTCACAAAACTGCCATTACTCTTCATCAAAAGTATGAGACTGCATTGCATTGTCACTCACTGTCCCTAAAACCACCTGTCATAACACCAAAACTTAATTTAAATTAAATTATATATAGGAACAAAGAAATATACATATGTGTCTTTTGAAGAACCATTACTGCCATTAAGGTTCATAAAAATAAAAATAAATGCTATATGCTTTTCCCCCATATGCTCCAACTCTTTATAAACACTGTCAGATATAATGGACACATTTATAAAATCAGGAAATATCAAAGTCAGTTTTCATCCTGAAGCTCCTGTGAATTGTTTACAAAAATAAAGACAATGGATAGTAATTTTAATAATAATTTTCATTGTTACTTTTTTTTTTTTTTAAACATTATTTAAGTTTTTAATTAAAATTTTGAGGATTTCTATTATTGCTGGACGTCCAATTAATTCCAGGGCAGCATTTATTATAGCCTGAGTGTACTCTTTATTTATTTAAAATTAAGAAAATAAAATGCTTAGCATTTATGAAGTTTTTTTTTTATTATATTCTAACTAACCAATGATATGAAGCTTGTGCATTTATTTATACTAATATAATATTACAAATACTAATATATATACATTTTATATACTAATATTATAAACTATTATAAATATTATACATTTGCTGTGCATTTGTTTGTCATCCTCTGTAAAGATGATGTCAGTGAAGTTGGAGAAGAAGACAGTTTTCTTGGCCAGACGTCATCAGCAGCTCCTCAAGCCTCCACGTTCAGTTATTTCTCAAGCACCACCAACAGCAGTGACCCGTTTGCCTCTATTGGGCAACAGCCATGCCCGCCTCCAGCCGCCACTGTCGTTCCATCAACAACAGGCCCGTCACCTGTATCAATTGCAGCAAATCTGCCTCTTAACCCGCCAATATCTCACATGAACCCTATTCAGCATTATGGCAGCGTTGCTAATCAGACCCCTGTGGGTTCATACACTCCCCCACGTAATGCACCGACTCCTCCTCCGCAGAACTCCCAGCAGTATAATCCATACCGTCACACAGCTGCCAGTAGCAAAGCTAGTCCCTATCTCATGGCACCTGAATTACAGCAGCAGCTCCCCAGCCAAACACCCCAGCATCTAAACCCCTATTCTCAGATGACGCCTGCGCCCTCATTCCAGACTCCACCCACAGCGTTCACAAAGGTTGGTCATGTAATGCTATCTTTGTCTTTAAATCACTATAAGCTTACCTTTATAAAAGGGTGTTACTGGCTCTGTTATACTTGAAATATCATCTGCTGTCAAATTTTCAGAGCTGTTCATTGTCTACAGAGACAATGATTGGTTGTCGACCATTATTAGAGATATTTTTTGTTTTATTATTGGTTTATGTTTGATTTATAGCAGCCAATATTGATATTTAATTGTTCATGCTCCATTCCTGTATTTTACATTTAGATTTTACCTTTGCCATCATCTAATGCTCATTTAAAGTTAATATTTAAAAACATGAAATAATACAATAACATCAAATTTTATATATACATATATATATATATATACACATATACACAGGTCCTTCTCAAAAAATTAGCATATTGTGATAAAGTTCATTATTTTCCATAATGTAATGATTAAAAATTTCACTTTCATATATTTTAGATTCATTGCACACCAACTGAAATATTTCAGGTCTTTTATTGTTTTAATACTGATGATTTTGGCATACAGCTCATGAAAACCCAAAATTCCTATCTCAAAAAATTAGCATATCATGAAAAGGTTCTCTAAACGATCTATTAACCTCATCTGAATCAACTAATTACACCTGCAAAAGATTCCTGAGGCTTTTAAAAACTCCCAGCCTGGTTCATTACTCAAAACCGCAATCATGGGTAAGACTGCCGACCTGACTGCTGTCCAGAAGGCCATCATTGACACCCTCAAGCAAGAGGGTAAGACACAGAAAGAAATTTCTGAACGAATAGGCTGTTCCCAGAGTGCTGTATCAAGGCACCTCAGTGGGAAGTCTGTGGGAAGGAAAAAGTGTGGCAAAAAACGCTGCACAACGAGAAGAGGTGACCGGACCCTGAGGAAGATTGTGGAGAAGGACCGATTCCAGACCTTGGGGGACCTGTGGAAGCAGTGGACTGAGTCTGGAGTAGAAACATCCAGAGCCACCGTGCACAGGCGTGTGAAGGAAATGGGCTACAGGTGCCGCATTCCCCAGGTCAAGCCACTTTTGACCCAGAAACAGCGGCAGAAGCGCCTGACCTGGGCTACAGAGAAGCAGCACTGGACTGTTGCTCAGTGGTCCAAAGTACTTTTTTCGGAAGAAAGCAAATTGTGCATGTCATTCGGAAATCAAGGTGTCAGAGTCTGGAGGAAGACTGGGGAGAAGGAAATGCCAAAATGCCTGAAGTCCAGTGTCAAGTACCCACAGTCAGTGATGGTCTGGGGTGCCATGTCAGCTGCTGGTGTTGGTCCACTGTGTTTTATCAAGGGCAGGGTCAATGCAGCTAGCTATCAGGAGATTTTGGAGCACTTCATGCTTCCATCTGCTGAAAAGCTTTATGGAGATGATTTCATTGTTCAGCACGACCTGGCACCTGCTCACAGTGCCAAAACCACTGGTAAATGGTTTACTGACCATGGTATTACTGTGCTCAATTGGCCTGCCAACTCTCCTGACCTGAACCCCATAGAGAATCTGTGGGATATTGTGAATAGAAAGTTGAGAGACGCAAGAGCCAACACTCTGGATGAGCTTAAGGCCGCTATCGAAGCATCCTGGGCCTCCATAACACCTCAGCAGTGCCACAGGCTGATTGCCTCCATGCCACGCCGCATTGAAGCAGTCATTTCTGCAAAAGGATTCCCGACCAAGTATTGAGTGCATAACTGAACATAATTATTTGAAGGTTGACTTTTTTTGTATTAAAAACACTTTTCTTTTATTGGTCGGATGAAATATGCTATTTTTTGGGTTTTCATGAGCTGTATGCCAAAATCATCAGTATTAAAACAATAAAAGACCTGAAATATTTCAGTTGATGTGCAATGAATCTAAAATATATGAAAGTTTAATTTGTATCATTACATTATGGAAAATAATGAACTTTATCACAATATGCATTTTTTTTGAGAAGGACCTGTATGTATGTATGTATGTGTGTGTGTATATATATATATTTAGAATTATTGTGTTTTTCATTTCAGTTTTAGTTGTTACTTTTTTTATTTGTACTTTTTTTCTTAGTTTTTTTTTTTTTTTTTTTTTTGCTGTGGTTTCAAAATTCTTAAAGTGGTCTTTAAGTAATAAATAAAAAGCAAAAAAGCTAAGACATTAACCAATTTCTTTTTGCTGAGCCGAAAAATGATCTGAATCGTGAGTTTAGTGATCCGTTACACCACTAATTTTAGTACTGCAACTTAAAAATGATTTCACTCATTTCACTCTTATTTCATCTGATACATGTTTTATATTTGAGCTTTATTTCAGATACTGAAATTTTTTTGTTTTACATTTTAGTTATAAGTACTGATACAGTTTAATGTTGTAATAACTAAATTCACTTTATTAAAATTTTTTCTTAATATTTAATTTTTAATTTATTTTGACAAAAAGGTATTGAATATCAGTCAACATCAGTTATCAGATTTGTCATATCAGATTTGTATCAACCAGAATATTGATATTGGTGCATCTTAATTTGATGTTCATAAAAAAGCCAGTTTAAGTATAATCTATGTAATGTAATGTAATTAATGTAATGTAATCAATTTGTATTTTTAAGCATGTATAAGAAACTTGACATATTTTATAACCGTTTTAAAAAGGGATTGTACTTTATTCCCCAGCCTCCCCCAACACAGATTCCACCGCCCCCTGCAACGACTGGCATGGCTGGACCGTTAGTCCCTGCTAACTCAATGGTGCCATACACGTATAATGTTTATGAGCCAGTCCAACATCACTGGTTCTACTGTAAACAAGTAGAGGCAAAGATGGTTTGGCTTCCCTTTAGTATTCTGGATTCCATTCGCTTGGAAGAGACGTTCAACTCTGGTAAGACAGGGAGTGTTTTCATCAAAAACATGCCAAGAGCATGTGGCCACTCTTAGTCTATTTCACAACATAGTCACCTCGCAATCTGTTGCTTCAGTTCAGCCAGATCCAGAGAATGTGATCGTGTGTACGGATGGAGGGCGATATGACGTACAGCTCTACGACCGTACACGGACCTCTGTGTACTGGGAGGAAGAGCCCACCGAGGTCCGCCGCTGTTCCTGGTTCTACAAAGGGGACGCAGACAGTCGCTTCATCCCCTATTCAGAAGAATTCAGTGAGAAGCTGGAGGTTTGTGCTCCTCTATATTTTCTTTCTCAAACACTGACTATTTGGATGCCATTTTAACTGCTCAATGTTGTCTGCTGTAAACAGGTCGAATACAAGAAAGCTGTTACCACTAATCAGTGGCATCGACGACTGGAATTCCCATCTGGTGAGACCATCGTAATGCACAATCCAAAGGTACAACTTTTTCAAATGCTCTAAAGGCAGTTTACACAACACTGTTTTCAACTGAATACAGAAACCTTTTAAGCGTTTTGAACGTTCGTTCACATGACAACAGCTTTTTGGTGGTATGAAAATGCAAACTTTTTTTAAACGGGTTTCACAGTGTTTTTGAAAAACGATACCATTATCGTTTCTGTGTAAACTACAAAAATGTGAATTTGTGAAAACAGTGACGCCATGCACATGCCTATGATGTGTTCAGTCTATAGGTGCGTACTGCTTAGATGAGGGCATGCATAATACAGCATAATAATTTTTTTTGTCGTTTTGGCAGATCCGTGGGAACTGGGATAGTTTTAACAACATTGTCGAGTCGACTGTACATAAAAAACGCAAAGGAAAAACGTTTCCATTTTTAGTACTTTGTTGTCGTGCAAATGTATCCTTAGAATAGACACTAGGTATAGGAAACACTTTTTCTTGTAGCATAAATGGTTGGTTGGTTCCTCAGGTGATTGTGCAGTTTCAGCCGTCTGCCATGCCTGATGAGTGGGGCACGACACAGGACGGTCAGACTCGACCTCGGGTTGTCAAGAGGGGTGTGGACGATGATCAAGATGATGTTCCCGATGGTAAATCAGTCTTTTGTTCTCATTTTCTCACTAAAGCCAGACAACAATTTGTGATTTGTTTCCCCAACTTTCAACATGTTTCAAAATACAACTTGTCAAACAGCCTTCAAACTAAATTCTTAGGTATTATTTGAAGGTGAATGCATAGCATGGTAAAATCACTGAAGAAAATTGTCTTTTCCTGTCTAGGCGAGATGCCTCAGGTGGATCACGTGGTGTTTATGGTGCACGGCATCGGCCCCGTCTGTGATCTGAGGTTTAGGAGCATGGTGGAGTGTGGTATGTGTTACGCAAGTTTAGTCTCCTGATGAATACAGTTTCAGTAAAAACAAATCCTACTGTTTTTATGTGAATTTTTGAACACAATATATTGCCCTTCATTCAAACTGTGTGTTTGTGTTTACAGTGGATGACTTCCGCAGCGTGTCCTTGAAGTTGTTGCAGAGTCATTTTAAGAAGGCTCGTGATGATAATGTCATTAGTCGTGTGGAGTTTCTGCCTGTGCATTGGCACACGGCTCTGCACGGTGACGCTACAGGGGTTGACAGGTAGAGACACAGTGTTCAAGCACATTCAGAAGAAATCTTACTTGGCTGCTCTATTTTAGACCTAAAACTTGCATTTTTGCTTTTGATGATCACAAATAATTTAAACACAAATATAATATATTGTCAGTTCTGTTCAAATTATACATTATTCAGCAAGCATGCCATAAAGGGGGGTGAAACACTCAGTTTCAGTCAATCTCATGTCAATCTTGAGTACCTATAGAGTAGTATTGCATCCTTCATATCTCCGAAAAGTCTTTAGTTTTATTATATTTATAAAAAAAAGATGGGCTGTACAGAGTCTTTCTGAAAAAAAACCCAGAGCGGCTGGGGGTGTATCGTGTGGGCGGAGCTAAAGAATGACGAGCACGCGCAGCTATTGCGTAGAGAGCGTCTGAAAGCTCTGACATCCTTAAACGTGGTGAAAAAAAAAGTTATCCTAAATGAACCATTGAGATCAGATTTAGCCATACATATATGATCCAGAATCAGCAGGACGTCTCGATGGTATGTACTGTAACTTATATATGCTTAGCGGCTTGTCATGCTCGCAAGTTTTACAAAATTTGTGTGTGTTTACTCGTGGTTTATGAGGACATGATTTGGTTTATCGACTGTATGCGATTTAATGTTAGCAGTAGCAAACGTAACGGTTTTGCACGTCAGACTAGTGTGTGTTTACATAGAAAAACAATGGAATAGTAGCGCATTTGAGTCGATAGCTAATTACACAAAGACATTTGAAGCAGTTTTACTCACCGCCTGCTTCCAACATACGACCGTGAACCTTAATCGCTGGGACTGCTCCATCTTTCAGCATTAGACGAGCTATAAATCCGGAGTTGAACTGTACCTTGTTTATAAACCATTGTCGCCGAAATGCAGGGAACATACAATCTCATTAACGCTGGGTTCTTTGGGAGCTGTGCAGGGTTGTCTTGCCCTGACAACCAAAAACACACACCTTTGGTGACATTGTTGATTTCGTGAAGTCCTGTGACTGCAGCGCAGCCGGCTTCCCTAAAGCGTTTGCTCTCTCACTCTAGTCACGCGCACGCCATTCCAGGAGAAGAGTCCGTATAAGGACATTCCGCCCTATCTGACGTCCGATATACCCATACTCGAAAAAAAACTTATGAGAAACCGGAAGGAGTATTTTTGGCACAGCAATACTCCATCAAACGTCCAACTTTTTTTTAAAAACTCTTTTTAGGATGGGAATCCAAGTCTTTAACAGTGTAAAAAGCCCACTATGCATACCCCCCCCCCCCCCCCCCCCCCCCTAAGGCCAATTCACACCACACTGACAAACAGCAACAGACACTTTGTCAGGTTTTGTCATATTAGCGCATTACAGTCTGTCGGTGTCTGTCAGAGCTTGTTTTGATCAAATTGTGATCAAAAGTGACAATAAAGAATGTTACAAAAAATTCCACTTTAATTAAATGCTGTTCTTTTGAACTTTCTGTCCATCAAGGCATCCTGGAAAAAATGTATCACAACCAAAAAGCAGCACAACCATTTTCAACATTGATAATAATAAGAAATGTTTCTTGAGCAACAAAAAGCATATTTGAATGATTTCTGAAGGATCATGTGACTGAAGACTAAAAATTCAGCTTTGCCATCACAGGAATAAATTACATTAAAAAATGTAATATTTCACAATAGTGGTGTTTTTACTGTATTTTTGATCAAAATCTTATCCCTCTCTGGGAAAAAAAGTTTAGGAAACTTTCTTAACAAATTTGATTTTTTTGTTGTTCAGATTATTAAAAAATAAATCTCCTTCCCTTTACAATCGGTGCTGATATGAACTTGAAATCTCTATACATTTCTGCCGGAAATTATTTCTAATGTAGTTATTTCTGTCTTTTATGTTTTGAATTATGTAGGAGGATAAAGAAGATTACTCTGCCCAGCACAGGTCGTTTGCGTCACTTCACTAATGAAACCCTCCTAGACGTGCTTTTCTACAACAGCCCAACCTACTGCCAGACCATTATGGACACCGTGGCTTTTGAAATCAACCGCTTACATGCACTATTCATGGAAAGAAACCCAGACTTCAAAGGCAGAGTGTCCGTGGCTGGACACAGCTTGGGTGAGAAACCTTTCCTTTTATGTGCTTTAGCTTTGATTCATGGCCTTAAATGATTAAGGTAAAGCTTGAACTAAAGTGATGCACTATTAGAGTACATTTATAGTGTTTAACAACACCATGTATTGAACTAGTATTCATATTTGTATTACAATTTTCCTTTAATTTAATATTATTTCCCCTAATCTATAGGCTCTTTAATACTTTTTGACCTGCTGTCCAATCAGAAGATATGCTCACCTTTATCAGGTCTAGTAACCAATGGAAATGCTCCACCTAATGTGAAACAGGTATCAGTACAATTTGGATGAGGATTCTCTTAAAATGCTGCACATTCATTGAAGTAGTATATTAACATATGACATGTCCTGTTAATGGCATCCCTGGAACACACAACCTTCATTTGGGGGTGTTTAAGATGACCTTATATTAATTGTTTTATTGTTGTAGGCAAGTCCCGTCGTCCAGGCAAATGAAGTGCCTACCGTAGCGGCTGCTGAGGAAGAGGCCAAAGAGGAAAAAGAGGAGATTGGCAACCTGTCATCTGTTCTGGAGATGCTGAGTTTGTCTGAGTATCTGAGCACGTTTGAAACTGAGAAGATTGATGTTGAATCTCTGGTGAGACCATTTTACCTTTTTTTTTTACACCTTTTTTATATTAAAGCAATAAGCAACTCACCACTGCTATTCCTCCATCTTGTTTGCAGCTGTTGTGCACAATAGATGACCTAAAGGAAATGGGTATTCCTCTGGGGCCACGTAAAAAACTTGCCAACTTTGTGAAGGAGAAGTCTGCAAAACAGGTACATTTTCAGCTGTGTTTATACTGCATCAGGTTTTCATTTGTCCATATTGATGTGATGCTTTGAAACACATTTTCTTCTCGACAGGCTGCACAAAAGGCTGTGAAAGAGAAAGCTGAAAAAAAAGAGGAACCGAAGGAGACCCAACCTCCCATCCAGACAGAGCCCACACCAGATCCTGCCATCAGCAAACTGCCAGTGGGAAGGAACATGTCGTCAATCCATGTAGATTACAACTATTTCGAAATAGGCACAGGACAGGTAAAGCTCGAATATACACCATCCCAAATTGATCTATGGAGCAAGATGATTGAATGAAGGGAATTTTGCCAGAACCTGATTGTTGGTCTGAAACGTGAACATGCTCCGCACTCTTGAATGTTCTCCTCCAGGTGTCTGTGGTATATCACGCTCTGGACTTCGAACCAGTGACTTTCTTTGCTCTCGGCTCTCCCATCGGGATGTTTCTGACAGTGCGAGGGGTGGAGAAAATCGAAGAGTCTTACCAGCTTCCCACCTGCAAAGGGTTCTTCAATATCTACCATCCAGTGAGTTGTCTTGTCTTAGCTTGTCTACTGCTTCTCTACAGCTGCATCTGATGGAAATCACGTGGTTTGCGACTAAATTGTCAGTGTAAATGATGAATAATGAGCAACACGGTTTGGAACGAGCTGTGTCACTAATACATTAATGATATTGTGCTCTCAGCTGGATCCAGTTGCATACAGAATCGAACCCATGATCTTACCAGACATTGAACTGGACCCGGTTTTGATCCCTCATCATAAAGGGAGGAAGAGGCTTCATCTCGGTATATATTAGACCATTTCTTTGCATTTTATGTATTTAAATATTATTTCAATAATTTAATTATGTCCAGCGAAAAAGTTTCTGGTGTCGATAAAGCGAAAAACGATTAACAATAAAAAAAGCATTATTGTAATTTATAATGAAATGCATTCATTCTCTTGATTTCCTGGGTATGAGAATTAATTTAAAATTGTGTG
This sequence comes from Romanogobio albipinnatus, assembly GCA_023566225.1. Lineage (NCBI taxonomy): Eukaryota > Metazoa > Chordata > Actinopteri > Cypriniformes > Gobionidae > Romanogobio > Romanogobio albipinnatus. The sequence continues at coordinate 21,510,968 of CM042258.1, forward strand.
TCTTGCGTCCAGAATTAAAAGAGAGTTTATCCAGGATGGGCTCTGACTTAAAGCATGGCTTCATCAGCTCACTGAAGAGTGCCTGGCAGACTCTGAATGAGTTTGCTCGTGCTCACACCTCTTCCGCTCAACTGCACGAACAGCTCGCCATGGTCGCCAGTCAGATCAAAGCTCAAGAGGAAATGCAGGAAGGGGAAGGTGAGTCACCCACAATGCATATCCTCTTAAACTCATCTGTTCACTGTGCACACTTCCAATGCAAACTGAATCAAAATCTGAATGTCTGTTTGCAGAGGAGGGCAAGATGGTTGAGAGTCCTGAGCCTCAGAAGGAAGAAGAGTCACGAGTAAAAGTGGGCCTTCTGAATGGAGGGAATCGCATTGACTACGTCCTGCAAGAGAAACCCATCGAGAGCTTTAACGAATACCTGTTTGCACTCCAAAGCCATTTGTGTTACTGGTATGCGATCCTCCATATCAATGTAATTGTATTAGTCATTTTGTGAAGTGCAATACAGACTCTTTTGTCTCTTTCTTCAGGGAATCTGAAGATACAGCTCTGCTTCTTCTCAAGGAAATTTATAAGACCATGGATGTACGGCCAGATCAGCCAGTGCATTGACGTGACGGGTCACTAAAACTCATTCATCAGAAAGCCTATTACTTTGAAGATAAATAAATATTTTAAACAGTTTTCAACTCTTCAACTGGGACTATCCCAGCAGTTTTTGTTATTTTCTTTTATTTTCCTGTAGTCTGTTGTATAAAAATGAATACACTTGTATTATTCCATGTGTCTTAAATTAAGAAATTAATAGTGGATTTCAAGACCACTACAACGGTTTAAAAGAACATTTGTATAGCTTACAGAGCTGCATATGTTTGAGTGCAAATGGAATCAAATGTTATTAACTGAAACTTTATCTAGAGTTAGAAAATAAATATTAACTATGCTGTATAAAAATAAAAAAAATACATGAAGACATAATAAACTGAACTATTAGTAGTGGTTGTGTTGCTCTGGCTTGTTAGCCCATGTTAAAGTTATACTGGCACATAAGCTTATGTTTTAGAAGCAAAATCTATGACAAAACTGCTGGCGATCAGGTCTCCATTTCAAGGTTGACACTGCTGCATCACTTCCCAGAAGTGATCTAATCATCTGTGACACTGCACACGCATCATTAAAAATAGCTTGTTGTATTTATTTTATTTGTTTTAGAAAATGAGCAATGAAACTCAACATTCTGGTCAATTTGAGGCTCTACAATGGATAGTAACTGTTATTAAACCTACCAGTTTAAGTGGAATTAATACATACTGTCTTCATCAACAGTTCAGTCAGAGAAATGTTGCAGGGGGTTCAGTTTTTTTTAATACCTCAACATTTACTATATACCACAGATTCATTTCAAAGTGGTTGCAGAGCCGAAGCATTGGATGTTCAGAGCCTGTTTTTACCCCCTGACAGATAACGCCATGGCACTGACTGACCAGTGTCCTCACACATGGTGCAAAGTAAAAGTTTGACACATGCATCAAAATGCATATCAGGCCTATGCTATCTCACACAGCAAAAATGTGGAAGACTGGGTAAAAGTCTGAATACTGTTCCAGCAGAAACATGACCTACAGTACAAATCCAGCATGACAAATTTAACTACATCCATATGTGGATGATTGTCCCTTTTAGCATCGTTTCTCCCTTTTGTCACAGCGCACACATTTTTAACAGAAATAATTAGTGCCGTAAAATCGTATCTAACCTAAACATTTGTGTATATACACACACAAATTACATATTTACAAACGTTTAAGTTAGATGTGATTAATCGATTTGACACTCCTAGAAGAGAAAAAAAAAAGTAACATGGCTTGTCAATTAATGGCACAACAAAAAAAAGCTCTACACATGGAATGTCTTCTCAAAGCCCATTATTTATAAATCATGGACTTCTGTGCAAATAATAATTTGTATAAAACATGTTTTTTATGCAAGCTGTTGCATTCAACTCAAGACAATTTATGCAACAAATTTGTGCACAAACTTGTTTTCATGAACAAGGCCCAAACTATTTCTTCAGTAACTCTAGAGGGACTGGTCATTATTCACATGTGTAGTAAACGAATCCAAAAAGTCATTTTTGTGCTCGACACCTAAACCTAAATTGGCATTAAAGCAAACTATTCCAGAACGCAGATCAGTGGTGTAAACGGTATATGTAGGACCAATCAGTACCATGCAACATTTTTCTTTGTTGTCATAAAGTCTTCTGTACTCCTAGGATAATTATTTAGACAGACTAAAATAATCGGTTCAAATAATAAAAAAATAATAATTTTGACCCATTTCTTCATTGCTGTTGTCAACAAAGTGGCGCTCCTTGCTGAATTGTTGATTCATTCTGCTGGTCTGCTCTGAGTTTTGTAGGCCTGCTTTCGAAGGTGAGTCTCAATCTCCTCCCTGAACACAAGCATGCCCAGGTGAGAGTGTGACGCCTCGTTCATGGCCTTTGACTGGATGCACATGCGGTACTGTTCTGGGGTCAGCTCGTCTGCGCACAGCTTCTCGTGCCACAGGTGGAAGAGGCCTGATACAGGGGTCCGGATCACAATCTGATCACTCCGTAGGTACTTCCTGTACAAGTGCACATCTTCTACACCCCAGCCTTTCACTTCCAGATCAAATCCTCCTAGAGATGACAAGCTGTGAGTTTATATCAAACAACATGCATCTGATGCATTAGTTTTAATGTGTTCTCATGCATGCATTCATTTACGAAGGGAAAAAAAGGGTCTTGTTTCAGTCATTCATAAGTCTCTTATGCTCACCAAGGCTGCATTTATTTCAGCAAAATACAGTAAAAACTGTAATATTGTGAAATATTACACTTTGAAATAATTGTTTTCTATTTTAATACATTTTAAAATGTCATTTATTCCTGTGATGGCAAAGCTGAATTTTGAGCATCATTACTCCAGTCTTCAGTGTCACATGATCCTTCAGAAATCATTCTAATATGACGATTTACTGCTCAAGAAATATTTCCTATTATTATCAATGTTGGAAACTTAAGTGTTACCTGAGCACCAAATCAGCATATTAGAATGATTTCTGAAGACTGGAGTAATGATGAATGTTTTTTAAATATATAATATAAATTGAATAGATTTATGGGACTAAGGTCACCCTAAATAAGAAAATTGTAATTATTATTAGAACATTTTCTACAATCTACATGTACACGTTAACTTACCAATGCTAAGGAAGTCGGAGCGATACTGGCAAGTCATGCCAAATCCAAAATCCCTCCAGAATCCAGCATCTTTTTTATGAATCTATAAACAGCATACAATTGTATTATTTCCTTTTGGATCTCTAGAAAGCCATACGTTCTAAAATAGGACCCACTTTATATTAGGTGGCCTTAAAGGGATAGTTCACCCAAAAATGAAAATTAGCCTATAATTTAGCCCAGGCTAATCCAAGCATTAAAATTTGATTCATAGTAGCTCTGTTTTTGAAGTCCATAAAAAGTGCATCTGTCCGTCAAATAACGTGTTCCACGCAGCTCTGGGGTGTTAATAAAAGCCTTCCGAAGCGAATCGACGCGTTTGTGTAAGAAAAATATTCATATTTAAAACTTTATCAAGTAATCTTTCGACCGACCGTCTTCCGTAGAAAAGTGTTGAATGTTGAAAGTGAAACTCAAGATGCGTACTTGACGTCATGACGAGCCTACCTGGTCGCATTAGTCTTTCGATCGGCAGGGGAACTTTCAACAATTTTTCCATAAATTGAACAGGGAAGGCGGTCGGTCGAAAGTTTACTTGATAAAGTTTTACATATTAATATTTTTCTTACACAAACGCATCGATTCGCTTCAGAAGGCTTTTATTAACACCCCAGAGCCGCGCGGAGCATGTTATTTGACGGACAGATGCACTTTTTATGGACTTCAAAAACAGAGCAACTATGAATCCAATTCTAAAGCTTGGATTAGCCTGGACTTTTGTAATATAACTCCGATTTTATTCGTCTGAAAGAAGAATGTCATATACACCTAGGATGACTTGAGGGTGAGTAAATCATGGGCTAATTTTCATTTTTGGGTGAACTATCCCTTTAACTACTATGTACTAACATTTTAATTAATCATTTGATACAATGCACTTATTGTGTACATACATGTTTTTACATTGTACTTACATAAAAAAAATACCTGCATGTAATTAATTACATTTGTAATTACACAGTTGACACTTCCCTTACACCTAACCCTACCCTTAAACTTACCCATACCACCACACCTGTCCCTAACTCTACCCATATCCCACCTCAATATCAGCAAATGTGTTTTTCAACACAATTTGAACACAGTAAGTACACTGTACTTATTTTTTGGTGTAAGTACATAGTAGTTAAGGCCACCTAATATAAAGTGGGGCCAAAAAATACGTAGTTGCATACAAAAATCGTGGTTACATACCAGCTGATTCTCAATTGGGGGAGGAAACTCAAGATTTCCATAAACTATAGCTGGATTGTACAAACTGAAAACCACTGGATAGAAAACTCGTTTTCCTGCAAAGGAGAAAGAAAAAAGCTTTATTATAAAATTACATAGAGGATTATATTTTTAGTATAAAAATTGATTTTTGATGAGGATATTTTTACTGTTCTGTCAAACATGCATAAAACGAGTTATAAAAGTAATTAATTTTTTTACATATCCTATTATTACTAATGTTATAACTGCTTGGATGGAAAAACTGAAACAGTACACACACACACACGTGCAAATTGAGAGAAAATGGGAGAGGGTTTTTTCTAGAAATGGGTCCGTGAATTTTCAGTTATAAATGTTTGTTGAGATGCCAAACCTGGAGCTGTATTGAGACGACAGGTACTGAGAAATTCCAGAGTGAAGTAGATGTCAACGTCACAGAAGAACATCAACACGTCACCCCCTTTCTCCCACGCGTGAGCTCCAATGTCCAGACCACGGCCACGCGAAAACTCCTCATCCACAGGGATCAGAGTGTAGTTACTGAAGTTCTCCTCGCTGGAAAGGATCATGAATAACAGTGTAGGAAACAAAATGAGGCTTAAAAGATTTATGACAAACATACTGGGTAGCTAATTACACATACTTAAAATATTTACACACACACACACACTATCTAGGGTTGGTATGATTTTGAAATGCTTTTGAAACAAGTCTCTTTTGCTCACCAAGGCTATGTTTATTTGTTCAAAAATACAGGAAATACAGTACAAATTTAAATGAACCGTTTTTCATGTTAATATATTTTGAATGCAATTTATTCATGCGATGGCAAAGCCGAATCATTACTTGAGTCTTCAGTGTCACATGATCCTTAAGAAATTATTCTAATAAGCTGATTTGGTGAAAATCGTGTCATTATTTACTCACCCTCATGTCATTCCAAACCTGTATGAGTTTCCTTCTTCTGCTGAACACAGAGGGAGATATTTAAAATAGTGTTGGTAACCAGACAGTTGACTATAGCTACTACTACAGATACTACTATGGAAATCAATGGGGTCCATAAAACTGTCTGGTTACCAACACTCTTCTGTGTTTAGCAGAAGAAAGATACAGGTTTGGAACAACATGAGGGTGAGTAAATAATGACAATTTTCACCAAATCCGCATATTAGAATGATTTCTGAAGGATCATGTGGGGGAGTAAATGAGGATTTCATTTTTGGGTGAACTATCCCTTTAAGATGGGTAAACAGAAAATTCCTTTTCCTTGGGTTTCCTCCATTCAGGTTTGTTGGCAAAACAGAGAATGTTTCAGTGACACACATGCAATAATCACAGAACATTTGCAAAGCTCAAACCTGGACATTTTCTTCAGAGACGCCTTCACTTCCTGCAAGCCCGTCTGACCAAAATACACCACAGTGAGATGCACCCGCTTGTCCTGCTGTATACAAACCTCCCTGCACACAGAAAATACCGTCTGACCACAACATTTCCAAAACTTCCAAAGAGAAAACTGTACTGGAAAACATTCCCCTGTAAAACTGTGTAACATCTGGCTCCGTGTTGCTGCATCCACCACATCTTTAGAAGTTCAACCATATGATTTGCAGCAAACAACACCATACTGACACATTCACAGAATCTCTGTTTTTACATGCTTGGCGAAATTTTGTGTTTAAAATCCAGGCATTTCAATAAGAATCTACGTGATCGGGACATTAGTGTGCATGAGGGCGAAACATTTTGCACATTCCCATCAGGTTCTAGTTGGTCACTTTACATTCCCGTGTTGACCATCAGAAAGCTACTTGGATTGAAAGTGAGTTCTGTGTAATCAGTGCTTCATACATTGCTACACTATTGACAATGAACAATGGATCTTGTCATCTACAAAGTTTTACTTCATATGCTGCAGAAGTTGTGTGCGTTTATGTAGGCTAAAACCAAAAAACGAGTTAGCATTTTAGCACTTCCAGTTCCATCATACTTAGGTCAGTGTTTTTTTTTTTAGCTAAATGCCTGAAATAAACTTGGTGGTGATCACAAGCTCAAGATACTTCCACTTTGTATTCTTAGACATAAAATACATTAGTCTATAGATAGATGCCTCATCTGCATTTTCTGTTTCTATGGGTCGCTATACGTCCCCAGTATGACATATTGAAACGAATATATGAATCTGCAGAAGACTTCAGCAGATGATTTTGATAAACTAATCCAATACAAGACGAAGGTGTCATCTAACACAACGTGTAAAAAAATGACCATAGTAAATATAAAAACATTAAAAAGTACCATTCCAAAAAGTACCAACCAATATTGAGTTAATACATATAAAAACACAAACAAAATTTAAATCTCGTCGGTTTGACAACCAGAAGGTGTGCACCGTTCCAAGATGGCGGGCATATGCCGACGCGTCTGGAATCTACGCATGTGTCTTTGACATCAGTAATACACCACTCGTAATTTTAAGATTTTACTTGTCCTGAAAAAGACGGTTGCTAACAAGTGACTAAATGGGACTACAGAGGTAGTAATCAAACGTCATCAACCGAACAGTAAAACTCATCTACTCACTATTGCGCTTTTACAGCCTCATCGAGTTTATAATCTTGCTCTTGCAAATGATTCAAACTTAAAAGAGAAAATGTTTTTAAATAAGGAAGTAGTTTATTTATAGCCTACATTTAGCTCTTTTAATTCTGCTGATGGTATTTGCGCTTCAAAATTCCTAAAAGTAGAAAACATGCAAGAACCATACACTTTTGTTGGTCACAGATCTTATTGTCTACAATAATCCAAAAGCCAATGGGGACAGCTGCCAAAAAGACTATTTTAAAGCTATGGATGGAACCACCCACCCCTACAACTTTCCTTTGGCTATCTTATTTCAGAGACATTGTCTTACTAGAAGGTACCACTGCCAAGCTCAACGGCGCAAAAGAAAAAACTATTCAGAGTTGGACAAATATTGCAAAGTTGTTATTAGACAAGCTGAAATGTTGAAATTACTTTTTCCTTTCTCTTTTTCTTTTATATATGTGTATACGTATGTTTATGTATAATTTCTTATTCTTATTTATTTAGTTTAATTTATTTATTCATATTCATATTATTATTATTTTATAAAAATGTCACTGTGGACATTTCTCATAGCATCTGTCTGTATATAGTTCATGGGAACTTTGATATGTTCCTGGTATGTGAATACATTTAAATAAAAAATTGAGATCACAAAAGCCAATGGGGGAAAAAAAAATCCTATTAGGTTTTTGTCTAGGGAACCAGAATGATGCTAACCTATAGGTTGGCCTCCAAAAATACATCACCATTCCAGCACTCTATATAAGTGCACATTTACACTGGCAGCATTTCACGAGTAAACTTCTTGAAACCTTTTACAGTGACCTTCTCACCTGAAGTTGTGCAAGAACTGAACAAAGACTTCAGTGCGGCCTGATAACGGCACTATGATGTTAATGATGGTGCTGGCGGCGTCTACGGACGTGCTCCTCACTTTCATGAGGGGCCCAAACGGACGGAAGAGGGTGACGTGACGGTACTCGTGGGAATTCTCTTTTGCGAAGTAGAGCTCATACAGTGTGCCTTTGTCCCTCTCTGTCCTGTAGAGTCCTGCCAAGAATAGCAAGTACACAAAAGCAGCTCGAGTTACTGAATATTTTGTGCTGTGCAAAGTTCACCTTTAATATGCTCAAATACAAACAAGCGCTGTTAAGTACACACAAACCCTGAACATTCATGGTACATAAAATACATAAAGTAGTGTGTACTTCATCTGAACAGGTCTTACCCTCGAAAAAATGGCTTTCGGTGAACGTCTGCTTCTGCATGGGGATGCTGTCCTCCTGTCCGTCATCATCTTCTGGGTTATTAATAATATCCAAACCTGCTTCTATCACCTCCACCAACTCATCCCTCCGGTCCTTCCGCACAGGCTTCTCCTCGGGATGGCGCGTCAGGCCCATCTCCAGCTGGTACACCTTTGTGGTGGTGAAGCTCTCAAAGGGCACAAGCGCGTACTCGCTCGGCAGCCTCGCTCCCGTATTCACCTCCGCCTTGTCAATTTGTGAGTGCAGGTACTCCAAGAGGTCACTCGGCTCTTGATCTCTGCCATCAATCAGGCTCTGTGGCCCGGGACCCTCCTTTTTTTCTTGAAGTACCCTCAGTTTCTCGCTCATCTCTTGGAGTTCTTGTTTGAGCTGGGCGATCTGTCTCTTGAGGCTGGCCGCTCTGCTGAGATGCCGCTCTTCCTGCTCCTGCAGGAGGGCCTGGTAATACTCCTTCCCATAAGGATCTCCTCCCAGGCCAGGCAGCACCTGACTCACATCTGCAGGCGGCGTGCACTCCAGCAAGTAAGCAAAGAGCAGCATCACCAGGAGCAAGAATATACCCAGGAGTAGCCAGCGCGCCCGCCCCTGCAGAGGAAGCCCTCGTCTGGGCATGTCTGAGAGGCAGGGTGCTCTTTAGTAGCCACTTTCACATGAATCCATTCCCAAGCATAGCGGAGGAAGTACGCTAGTGTCACATTTCTCTTGTAATCCTGCTCCTCTCACACTACAGCATGTCGATAATGGTCAGATTCCTCAGAGACGTGTGAATATACCGTTGGCAAACTGTCATCCTGCTTGCACAATATTCCTCCGTTAAGAGAAACAACACATCTAAAAAGAGATTCAAATCATGAAGAATTCATTTTCTAATCAGTATATTTAGACCAAACACAAACTGACTAAAATGTTTATAGACCAGAGAATAAATAGCCAAAACAAACATTCAAACAATTAAAAGTACTATAAAATAATTTAACAGCCCACAGTGCCTTGCTTTTTTTAACTTAAAAAAACAAACTTAAAATATTAATAAAAATAAAAAAACCGATATATATTATCTATTTATTACACGAATAACCACATACACTCACATACATATATATATATATATATATATATATATATATATATATATATATATATATATATATATATATATATATATATATATATATATATACAGCTCTGGAAAAAAATTAAGAGACCACTTAACATTAAGAAAACAATGTTATCTGTATATATGTAGAGTTATTTCCACAGCCGCCTTTGGATATTTAACAAGTGTGGCAATATTAGTGGAGGGTACTATATATATATATATATATATATATATATATATATATATATATATATATATATATATATATATATATTTACATAAGTAATTTGAATTGTACACTGATAATATGTCAATTAATATTGTAAATTGTTGCTAGACGTCAGATTGTTTTCTACGTAGTAACAGATTAGTTTTTAGCGGATCGAAACGTTAAGATAATAAAATAAGACATTAATAATGTCAATATATTAGCAATAATAATGTAATAATCAATATTTGATATCAATGTTTTTGCTCATTTGTAGGTAGCCGTGTGATAAGCGTTGTCGGATTCCTGATCAGCCAATGTTTACCATGACACCATACACCGTATAAAACTATTAATATTCACCGAAAACAACTGTGTGTGTGTGTATAGCGCAATTCTGATTCTATATTCATGTTTAACGTTACTCCTTAATATAAATTCCCACCTAAGACTCTGAATAATATTACGTTTGTTTATACATCAGCAAAGAAACAGCTTTATGCGCACAAGAAAACATCTGGCTGGTTGATCAATAAGTCTGATGAAAAGACATAATGGCAATATCTACGTTAACAATTTAATTTGCGGAAGAAACATCGAGGATGAAGTTGTTGTTTTTTTTGTGTGTGTGTGAATAAAACAAAACACGTAAAATGTGCGACACTTACCGCGGTGGTTATGATTGTATGTGGCTGTCGGTAACCGCTTCTTTATGCAACTGTTCAATAGAATACCGAGCATAATAAATGTGGGAAAAGAACGCCACGGGGCAATGAAAAAAAGGGAGCATGATACTTCCGCTATGAGCCGCAGAATTTCAAAATAAAAGCCCGTCTGTCGTCTTTAGATGTTTTACAAATCGTTAAAAACTATGGTTAAGAAAATTACCTATAATTATGACATTTTTGAAAGTCTGCTTTCAAGTAATTTGTATTTATTTTGTGTTGGTGGAGAGTGCTGCTGCTCCACTTTGTTTCTATGCCAGGAAAAACCTCTATTGTGACCGATTTAAATAAATCTTTCTATTCATGGGGGGGGGGGGGGGGGGGGGGGGGGGGAGAGAGAAGAATCTCAGGCCCATTTTACATGTTAACAAAGGGTAGGCTACTTTGAGCTTGCTGTTCATATCATTCATTCGTTTTTGTGGTCACACAGTCACAGTAGGCTATAAGAATGTGTCTGCAGTCATGAATTTAATTTTTATATGTAAATAATTTTAACTTTCACTCTTTCATGAAGTCTGATAATGAAATAAAGCATAGAAATGAAACCTTGACATCTTCGAACAGTTTTATTTATTGAAATGTAATGTTTTGACAACATAATGAGGAATCACACTCAGCTTTATGTATTGTAGGCCTAGTAATTGTTGCACAAATAATATCTTTACAAGGAATGAAAATTAAATCACCATATGACATTAAACATATTCATACTCTGTTACGGCAATATTCATAACTCATAGTTATCAGAGCGTAATATGAAAAACAAAAAGTAATTGAGTCTGTCATATCCTGATGCATGATCAAGAAGAAACAACCGTTCAAATAAACATGTCCAGTCTTTGAGGCAAACATCTGCAGTAGGTGATGGTAAAGAAGCTCCCTTTGATTCCTGGAGTGGGACCAAGATTGTCTCGGTCATGCATTTATAGCTGTTGTTCTCTAACAGAAGCGGCACAGGCACTTAAACATGGACATTAAACTGTACAGAGTCATGCAGTGATACAACATGGCCAACAGGGCTTCGTGGTAACAATCGCCTATGAGCTGCTTGAAGCATGTTTTATGCAATTCCAGCCAATTTGAAATCTTTTACAACCCTCCCATCTTCTACACAACAGCAGAAATAAAAGGGAACCGACTTTATCATCATACAACATATATACAGTATCATATAAATATACACATCTCCCCACCCCCCACGTCTTTTCCACCAATGATTTTGGTTTGCATTTTTTAACTATCGAGCGTGTCCACAATTTTTGCGGGAGAATGCAAAGCCATCCAGTTTGCATAAACACTATCATTGGCATATCTTGTAAAGACAGGGTTAGTGGCATCAAGTCTGTTGAGCGGTACCGGGCTCTTCTCTGGCCAGTTCGGGTATGACATGCCTAAAAACGAGAACATATCATTTTTCTGCACTGAGGAAGCATTAAGTCCAGACAGTAAGGCTCTCAAACAAAACTCAGCTCAGCGTTTGAACATAATTACATAAAACAGCATGAATTACGGGTTCATTTGAGCATGTGGTATAAGCATGAATTCATTCTTTGGTCCTTTGAGTGCTTTTTGGTCATTCATGTCAATATTCCACTGTGGTGACATCAGTATTGTCTTTGGCATTCTATGTACATGCTTTTAAATGAAACGGATAATCAGTGCTCTACTAAAAGGTTTTTGTGTGTGCGTGTACTCCCAAAAATGATTGACATCAAAGAGCCCATGCATAGAAACGGTCTTACTCCTGGCCATTTTATTGCTTATTTATTCTACTATTAATGCCATCATTTTAGGGAAAGCTAAGAAATTCTTGCATATTTTTAATGATCTAAAAGAAGAGTTTCATTCAAAAGCCTTACTGCATTTTAGAACTGACTCCATCTACTTTAAACATTCATTTTCTGTAATATGTTCAGGATATTACAGAGAGAGAGAGAGAGAGAGAGAGCACATCCAGAGCACACGGGACCTGTTTCAAATGTAAATCTTAACCTAAAGCGCTGCAAACCAATACAAATTTCACATATGATGTAAATCATAAACACATCTGAAAATATATTTTCCTCACTGAACATAATACATATTAATTTGTGTGTATATGTGTAAAAATGTATTTATTTTTTATTTGTAGTAATAATACTTGGACAATTAAGCCTTTTAAAATTAATATTTCAAATAATAGAGTACATCGGAAGCAGGTCCAAATGAAACATCTGATCCCTAGATCCAGACACTAAAGCACTAACTGAATCTATGAAACACGAGCAGTATTCATAAGTCACTGGCAACCATGCCTTTAGCACAATCACAGCACTTCCTATGGAAGGCACAAACATAAACTGATTGTGTCCCCTGTATTAGAATCGAGTAAATGCATGGGAAATTCTACCATAGAGCTTGTTTTCAATCCAAGTGGAGGGGAGGGTTCGAGGGAGAGGGGTGTTACTACAGTCCACTAAGGGTGTGTCCTCTTCAGAGAGGGAGTCGTCATATAGCAGGGCATCTGCTGGCGTGGAAGCCGCGAGATCCAGATAGTCCTGATGAAGGGAAACAGTTATTATATGAGAGAAAAGTCACATATTTTGTCAAAAAATAAACGTTTCTTGAGCAAGATTTACATTATGATGACATTTGTTTCATCCCTCACTAGACAGCCAATTACAATAGTTGTGACATATTAGCATAACAAAATGTATGAAAGCACATTAAGTAAAAAATGGTCAGTTTAACATTTCATTTATTCTAAGTTATAATTACATTTGGTTATGGTGGTTGAAAATCGGCAAAGTAGAAGTTAAAACCTTTACTCTCTGCAGGAGGGTCCTTCTGTGTTCATCCATTGTTTTACATTATCGCTTACCTTGAGGAATTCTTCATCATTATAACAACGAATAAACCAACTTTGTCGTTTATAAGTTTGGGGTCTGTAAGATTTTTTTATGTTTTAGAAAGAAGTCTTGTATGCTCACTAAGGCTGCATTTATTTGATACAGTAAAAACAGTGATATTGTAAAATATTATCACAATTTAAAATAACTATTTTCTATTTTTACTTTTATGAACGATTTACTATATGTTTCTGTGATCGGGGGTGCGCCGAAATAGTACTTACAGGGGTGAAATTTGTTTTTTACCTATGGCAACAACTTAAAAGTAGCCCAATTGGCTTTATGCACAGCTGCACTACTTCCTGAACTTCAGCCAGCTCCTTTGTTTCCTGTCTGCCATTATTGGACAAGCTGATTAATCCAGGTGTGCCTGACCTCTGTAGTCATTAATCAGCTTAATCAGCTTGTCCAATAATGGCAGACAGGAAACAAAGGAACTGGCTGAAGTTCAGGAAGTAGTGCAGCTGTGCATAAAGTCAATTCGATGGGAAAACCGCATACTTAGCAACACTAATTGAAATCTTTTGTTAAATTATGAAAGTCTTTACTGTTACTTTTGATTAATTTAATGTTACCTTGTTGAATAATAGTACTAATTTCTTTAAAAAAACAAACAACAAAAACAAGTCTTACTGACCTCAAACCTTTGAACAGTATTTTTTGTATAAAGTAATACGTGTGTAAATAACATTCAGCTTGCGTTGTTCAACCCAGGTTATCATTTCATTCAGAAATGTTTTTATTTGCTTGGACTTTGTGTCTGTGTGTGATTGTATGTGAGAGGAAGTGTTCATTGTGTTCTTACTCGGCTTTTCACCATCATCTTCTCAAGTTCTTTGCTGATGTCTGAGAAAGTGGGGCGCTTATCTGCCTCTTGTTTCCAACAACGAAGCATCAGATTGTACCTACATCACATAACAGAGCATTCATCACCTGATACAGAACTTATGTGATTGTCACACCCAAATAAATGATACAAGTGAAATTTAGAACAAACACACACAAAAATAAGTACATTTTTGTGTCCATAAGATAATATATAATGCAAATGTGCTAACTTAAATGTTAAAATGATATATATCTCATAATGATGGTCATTCTGCTCTTAATTCTACAATACATTCAACTGATGACTGTTAAACAACACACATTTCATCCGTGCAGTTCTCTGGTTTCTCCATCCGGTAGCCTGTCTTCAGAAGGTTGAAAAGCCGTTCCGGAGCAATGCCTGGATAGGGGTTTCCACCCAGAGTCACAATCTCCCATAAGAGGACACCAAAAGACCAGCTAATGAAAAAAATGAGAGATAGATTGTATTAGAAGGTAAAAGTGGTGATTGTTTGTAAAGATACATGTTAGCTAGGGTTAAGGCCCACTCATACCAAGAGTGACTATAATCATAACTATATTAGCATCCACACCAACGCACAATATCGTTTTGTTTGTTCTGAAGTGTGCGCTGCCGTTCTAAGACGTCTCACGCTTTAAATACTCAAGCTCTTTAAAGCAAGATAGAATCTGATTGGCTGTCAGAGTTTTTATTGTTCATCAGATGGAAATAATCATTCCAACTATATCGTTCCTCTGTGCTGTTGTCATTATAGTTGTGGCGTGATCTGCTTTTCTTTTATATTTAGAACAATTTTTAGGACTACTTTTTCGTCATCCCTATAGTTATCATCCTTGGTGTGAACTGGTCTTTAGAGTTTATGCGTTGCATGAAAACTTACACATCGCTTTGTGTGGTGTAGATGTGATCGAACAAAGACTCTATAGCCATCCATTTGACAGGAATACGACCCTGGAGATTGAGAGCACATTATGACATAAAGACTAACAAATGTATAATTGCATTAAACCATATCTTTTTCTAGAGAATGAGGCTAACATCCAAGCATCTGTGAAAGATTAGTGTGTGCAGGTAATTCAACTGAACAAAATGTATCACCTTGCTCCTCTTCACATATGAATCTTCCTCATAGACATCTCGAGATAAACCGAAGTCCGATATTTTCATCTTCCTTCCCTCTGCTACCAGCACATTCCTGGCAGCAAGGTCTCTGTGAACAAGCTAAACGCATTTTCTTACATTATAACACTTCTTTAAAATGGAACATTTGATATTCTGATTGATTGATGGATATTCCCTAAACTGCTGACATACCTTCATTTCAGCCAGGTATTGCATTCCTCTGGAGATCTGCCATGCAAAGGAGATGAGGTCACCCATGGTCAGAGCTCTCTCATCTGGGTTTTCCAAGTAGCTTGAGTTTCGATTGGCATCATTGCTCATGTAGCTTGGTCCAACTTTCCGGCTCTCTCTCAGGAAGTTTCGCAGTGAGCCGTACTTGGCGTACTCAACAATTAAATGTAATGGACCTGAACAGAGGAACTTGTGTAAGCAAAAACAAATGCATGCCGAATTGAACATACAGTTTTTTTTTTAATAAATAAAATGTCTTACCATCCTGGCTGCAAGCTCCATACATTTTTATTACATGAGGGTGATTAACCTGCTTGAGCAATGTGAACTCTGACAGGAGGTCTCGAAGCTCACTGTGAGACGCATTTTCTGTGGTGAAAAAATGGATGCTTAGAAGTCAATATAGACAGATTTTTTTCCAGCACATCCAGATTTAAAAAAAAGATTTGATCAAATGCAAAACTGCATCTGCGCAATGGATTTGAGTTGCATACCTTTCAACATCTTTACGGCAACTGTAGTGTATCCAGCTTTTCCTTTGAGCCGGAAAGCTGTGGCCTTCACAACCTTCCCAAACTCTCCCTCTCCAAGAGTCTTACCCAGCACTAGGTTTTTTCGTGGGAACTCCCACTTTGGATCTTCCTGTTAACAGAAATGAACAGAACAGAAACAATTAATAATAATTTCATGAATCGGTTCAAATGTATATTTAAAAAAAATCAACATGTATGAATGAACTTGACTGAAAACTAAGTAAGACACTGAGCAATACTTACAGGTATTTTGAAGGTGTCAATGGCCACCTGATTCTCCATGGAATCGAGAGAAGCTCGACGAACGTTATTGGCTGAGTAACTGATTGGGTAGGACTGGGCCGGGCGACGGAAGGTCATTTCAGCTGAGGCGATGGGCGGCTTAGGTGAGCTCTTGTGATAACGGTGGATAAAGTATGAGGACAGGAGAATGGAGAGAATGAAGGATAGGAGGACTCCAGTTGCAATGATGGTCTTACACATTTCGTCGCAAATAGCCTCTGAAAAACAATGTGAAACAAAGCATTTTGTAAATAAATATATATATATTTAATATATAGAAGTACATTTTTTTAAAAATGGAATTAGTGAAATAAATCAACTTTTTTATAATATTCTAATTATATGACCAGCACCTGTACGTACAGGTGCTGGTCATATAATTAGAATATTATAAAAAAGTTGATTTATTTCACTAATTCCATGTAAAAAATTTTTTACTTCTATATTATATTAATTCATTACACACAGACTGATATATTTAAATGTGTATTTCTTTTATTTTGATGATTATAACAGACAACTAAGGAAAATCAAAAATTCAGTATCTCAGAAATTTAGAATATTACTTAAGACCAATACAAAGAAAGGATTTTTAGAAATCTTGGCCAACTGAAAAGTATGAACATGAGAAGTATGAGCATGTACAGCACTCAATACTTAGTTGGGGCTCCTTTTGCCTGATTTACTGCAGCAATGCGACGTGGCATGGAGTTGATCAGTCTGTGGCACTGCTCAGGTGTTAAGAGAGCCCAGGTTGCTCTGAAAGTGGCCTTCAGCTCTTCTGCATTGTTGGGTCTGGCATATCGCATCTTCCTCTTCATAATACCCCATAGATTTTCTATGGGGTTAAGGTCAGGCGAGTATGCTGGCCAATTAAGAACAGGGATACCATGGTCCTTAAACCAGGTACTGGTTGCTTTGGCACTGTGTGCAGGTGCCAAGTCCTGTTGGAAAATGAAATCTGCATCTCCATAAAGTTGGTCAGCTGCAGGAAGCATGAAGTGCTCTAAAACTTCCTGGTATATGGCTGCGTTGACCTTGGACCTCAGAAAACACAGTGGACCAACACCAGCAGATGACATGGCACCCCAAACCATCACTGACTGAGAAACTTTACACTGGACCTTAAATAACGTGGATTGTGTGCCTCTCCTCTCTTCCTCCAGACTCTGAGACCCTGATTTCCAAAGGAAATGCGAAATTTACTTTCATCAGAGAACATAACTTTGGACCACTCAGCTGCAGTCCAGTCCTTTATGTCTTTAGCCCAGGTGAGACGCTTCTGACGCTGTCTGTTGTTGGCTTGACACAAGAAATGCGACAGCTGAAACCCATGTCTTGCATACGCCTGTTCGTAGTGGCTATTGAAGCACTGACTCTAGCTGCAGTCCACTCTTTGTGAATCTCCCCCACATTTTTAAATGGGTTTTGTTTCTCAATCCTCTCCAGGGTGCGGTTATCCCTATTGCTTGTACACTTTTTTCTACCACATCTTTTCCTTCCCTTTGCCTCTCTTTTAATGTGCTTGGACACAGAGCTCTGTGAACAGACAGTCTCTTTTGCAATGACCTTTTGTGTCTTGCCCTCCTTGTGCAAGGTGTCAATGGTCGTCTTTTGGACAACTGTCAAGTCAGCAGTCTTCCCCATGATTGTGTAGCCTACAGAACTAGACTGAGAGACCATTTAAAGGCCTTTGCAGGTGTTTTATGTTAATTAGCTGATTAGAATGTGGCACCAGGTGTCTTCAATATTTAACCTTTTCACAATATTCTAATTTTCTGAGATACTGAATTTGGGAATATATATATATATATATATATATATATATATATATATATATATATATATATATATATATATATATATATATATATATATATATATATATATATATATATATATATATATATACACACACACACACAAATAAAATGGTTAGTTTTTCTGCATATTTTAATCCTTTCCAACAGTTGAGATCAATCTTTTCATGCTGAGGACAAATTGAGGGACTCTACACAAATATTACACAACATGAAATCAATCACTGATGTTCAAGAAGGCAACACACTGAAATAATACATGGGGGGGCGGTAAGCTTTTTGATTATTTTGACTTCTGGGAAACATGCTCATAGCTTATGTACCTTGATGAAAAATGGAAAACATAAAGCATCATACAGCTCACCTTCCAATTCATCCTTTTCACAGAAGCACTTTCCTGAAAAACAGTAGCAGGTCCCATGTCCAGCTTTGATTCCATACAGGTCCCTCTCAAACCCCCCAATTATGGGCTCACCTGACAAAAAGAAATGTTATTAGTTGTTGCACAACTGCAGAATTATTCTGATCTAACTAAACAGTACTATATGGAAAGCCACAAAACACAATACAAGTTTAAATTAGTCTCACTGGTGCAATCCTGAGGACATATGGATATGTTCTTGCTCTCAATGGCATCACAGTAACCATCTGGACACGTGCGGAGGTCAGGGGAACAGGTGGAGTAATTTTTAGATATTCCTGCAAAGGTAACACAATAACTTTAAAATTGTCCTTTCGAATGATAGAAACAGCTCTGCAGTAATATGGTAAGTGCAGTGTATTTGATTCTATGCCACTTTAGAAGTCAAGGTAACCTTTATTGTTGCCTTGTCTCCACTGGCATCTGCCTGTAGGGGCTCCCAGGCCTCGAGACGCCTCACAATCCCCTCGCTGTCTCTTCTCTGAACAAGCCAAAACCCGCTGCACATCCGTCCTCATGAGATCTGCTACACGGCACAGTCAGATAGGAAAAAGCACAGCACAAAATCACAATCCCACTAGTACATATGTTGCTTTCACACCTATGGTTCAAGACCGGTATTCATGGACATTCAAGTCTTGTGAACTTTTGACTTTACCTTCACCCTCAAATATGATGAGGAGTTGAGTCTTGGCCTGAAACTTGCTCTGCTGCTCCTGGGCAATAACTACATACTGCAGCTCTTGGCACTCTGGTCTGCGTAACACCTCAGTGTCGTTCACATAGAGAACACCGGTCTTCTCTTTTGGGTTCTGTGCAAGGCTAACAGCCATGTAACACGACTGATCCTCAGCAGAGATGTTCCTATTTGCGATCTCTAACTGATATGTGACATCAATGCCCTTAAACTTCAGACAGTTGTCCAAACAGATGTTTCCAATCTAATAAAGAAACAAATGACACATCAGTGGGGATCATCTGTAATTTAATTTATTATATGAAAATTGTCAAATAAAAAAAGCAAAAACAACAAAACATTGTAATTCCATGTGCACTTAGAAATGCATTGATACAGGTGAATTGTGATTGATTGAGTATTTATTTTCTATTTAAACATCTATAGCCATTTTACACAGCAATAGGGATTAAAAAGTCTTATCATGTTTGTGTGTATTGAATTTGTACCAGCTTTGACATGGCATTTCATAAACTCTAAACATTCTAAAATGTTTCTTTTTCACTACATAAAACATTATTCTTTTGAAAAGACTGGTGTTTTCTTCAGGAATCGCACATCTGTTTCTTAATATTGTCTATTTAACCCTCTGGTGCTCTTCGTTTAGGGGTTGCACTGGTTGTCTTCCCGGTCATAAGTGACCAGACACCTAATAATTAAACTTCCTCCACCCCAGTAAAACAGATGCAATTTATTTTTTTTCAATAATATTTTTTCTTTTTAATTTTGTATATTGAGATGATTTGATGGTATGTTTCTTTATATTTGTGCAATAATTATGGTCTATTTTTTCCATTTAATTTTTTTTAATTTTTTTATTTCAGGTTAGAATAGAGACTAGGCCTTCAAAATATTTTTTTGAAGGCAGATTAGCACCCTCTTTCGGAATTATTTAAGAAATCATGCAACCATGGGTGTAATCACTAGAGGTCTCTAT
This sequence comes from Romanogobio albipinnatus, assembly GCA_023566225.1. NCBI lineage: Eukaryota > Metazoa > Chordata > Actinopteri > Cypriniformes > Gobionidae > Romanogobio > Romanogobio albipinnatus. The sequence goes on from CM042258.1 coordinate 21,531,190, forward strand.
CGAGAGGCTTGAGAATTCCCTAGTTCTCTTTTGAACACATTTAATTTGTTATGGATTTGAAAATATATTTAAAAAATCTAAAAGACTATTTATTATTAAGTTTTAGATTTTTTTTGTTGTTGTTAGAAATATAGTTTTTTTCTGTGAATTTGTGTTTTTGCAGATTTCCCATTAATTTCCTATGGTGGTCATTTTTGACCGAAGAGCACAAGTGGGAGTATTTTTTTTACGACCACTTAGCATGCTCGAATCATGCCCTCAATTTTTTTGTGTGTTAACATACATAATGCTAGAAAAGTCACCAAGTTTCATATCATTCTGATGAAGCTGTGAAAAAGCTGTGTTTCATGGGTTCAGTTTTTCATAGGTGGATGTGTCAATATCACACTCTTGATGTTTTAGAGTGTCACCCCTTCACTGCTGTGTACTTTTTTTCAGCATTGTGGCCGATTTGTAGATTGTACACACAAATATTCAGAGAATTTTTGTGTTTTTGCTGATTTCCCATTCATTTCCTATGGTCGGTCATTTATGACGGAAGACAATGAACGCTAGTTTTTTTTTTTTACGACCAATTAGCATGCTCGAATCATGACCCCAATTTATTTGTGTGTTTAAATACCTAATGCCAACAAAGTCACCAAGTTTCATCTCATTCCGATGAACAAGCCTGCTTCGATTGCACTGATTGGACTGTTTTTGAAGCTGCTACCACTGATCTGGATGAGCTAACAGAGACTGTAACATCATACATCAGTTTATGTGAGGATACATGCATTCCTACCAGGACATTCTTATCATTCACTAATGATAAACCATGGTTTACTAGGAAACTCAAACAGCTTCGTCATGCCAAAGAGGATGCTTACAGAAGTGGGGATAAAATCTTGTATAACCAGGCCAGAAACAGACTGACAAAGGAGATCAGAGATGCTAAAAGAAGCTACTCTGAAAAGTTGAGAAACCAGTTTTCTTCCAACGACCCAGCTTCAGTTTGGACAGGCTTGAAGAATATCACCAATTACAAGTCACCATCCCCTCGATCTGCTGAGAATCAACAACTGGCCGATGAGCTGAATGCTTTTTACTGCAAATTTGAAAAGCCCAGTCTCACACCACACAACCGCTCTGATATGCAATTCACACGTCCCCCATCACCTCCTGCACCCCCTCTCCTCCCCCCTCCTGTCATCCAACCCGAGCTTAAGGTCTGTGTGGAGGACGTGAGCCGAGTCTTCAAAAAAGAGAAGACTAGGAAAGCTTCAGGCCCAGACAGCATCTCATCTGCCTGTTTGAAAGCCTGCGCTGACCAACTGGCCCCAGTCTTCACGCAGATCTTCAACAGATCATTGGAGCAGTGTTAAGTTCCCTGCTGCTTCAAACGCTCCACTATCATTCCCGTCCCCAAAAAACCCCAAATCACTGGACTTAATGACTACAGACCTGTCGCTCTCACGTCTGTGGTCATGAAGTCGTTTGAAAGACTGGTTCTGGCCCACCTGAAGGACATCACTGGACCCTTGCTGGATCCTCTTCAATTTGCCTACAGAGCAAACAGGTCTGTGGATGATGCAGTCAACATGGGACTGCATTATATCCTGCAACATCTCGACAGACCTGGGACTTATGCAAGGATCTTATTCGTGGACTTCAGTTCGGCCTTCAAAACCATCATACCTGATCTTCTCTCAGCTAAACTGACCCAGCTCTCCATGCCATCTTCAATCTGTCAGTGGATCTCCAGCTTCCTGACAGACCAGCAGCAGCTTGTGAGACTGGGGAAACTCATATCCAGGACTCTCACTACCAGCACTGGCGCCCCTCAGGGTACACCAATGACTGCACTTCTAAAGACCCCTCTGTGAAGCTCCTGAAATTTGCAGACGACACCACTGTCATCGGCCTCATCCAAAACGGTGACGAGTCTGCCTACAGACTGGAGGTTGAACAGCTGGCTGTCTGGTGCAGTTATAACAACCTTGAGCTCAACACGCTCAAAACGGTGGAGATGATAGTGGACTTCAGGAGGAACAGCCCAGCTCTCCCCCACTCACCATCATGAACAGCACTGTGGAAGCAGTGGAGACATTCAGGTTCCTGGGCACTACCATCTCTCAGGACCTGAAGTGGGACAATCACATTGACTTCCATTGTGAAAAAGGCCCAGCAGAGACTGTACTTCCTTCGTCAGCTGAGGAAGTTCAACCTTCCACAGGAGCTGCTGATTCAGTTCTACTCGGCTGTCATTGAGTCTGTCTTATGCACTTCCATCACTGTCTGGTTTGGTTCAGCTACCAAATCTGACATCAAGAGACTACAACGCACAATTCGGACTGCGGAGAGGATTATTGGTGCTCCCCTGCCAACCCTCCAGGACCTGTACTCTTCCAGAGTGAGGAAGAGAGCAAGGGAAAATCATCACACAAGGGAAAATGTTACAATCAGGACGGCGACTCCGATCACTGGCCACTAGAACATCTAGGCACAGGAACAGTTTCTTCCCACAGGCCATTTCCCTCTTGAACAGTTAAATATCCCCCCAAAGTGCAATACTCTGACTGTTTAGTGCAATCTTTTAAACTCAGGAGATTATTTATATATTCATACTACTCAAATACTGTAAATATGTTCATAATCTGTAAATGTTTATTCTGACTAAACGTAACTGTGACCTTATATTTTTTAAACTATTTTTCATATTTTTATTCTTAGAATTTGTATTACTATGTTCTTGTTGTGTTTGTATTGTATATGTGCACTGGAAGCTTCAGCACCAAGAAAAATTCCTTGTGTGTGCAAGCACACTTGGCAATAAAGCTCTTTCTGATTCTGATTCTGATTCTGAAGCAGTGATTTAAAAAATTTCAAAACAGAAAATTTTCGGTCAGAAATTACAGAAGAGCACCAGAGGGTTAAAATAGCAGTTCTCTTCTCCTGCTTGCACATGTTCAAAATGACTAAAAACATCATTAAAGCACCTGGGAGTATGTCGTTGCTTTCTGTGAGACAGTGAAGAAGTAGGTGATATTGGAGAAGCGAATAGGAACCGGCAGGACAGTCACATTGAAATGTAACAGCACTGTTCCCTCTGGGCCCGGAAAAGTGGTGTCATTGACCAGGTAGTCCAACTGAAATGAGCGTTGCTCCGTCACAGACAGATTCTGACTGAGTTTCAGCTCTGAGGGCAGACAACAGAATAAAAGACAATGCTGTATATTAAGGTGCACTTAGTAATTGTTTCACCAGCTCACAAGATCAGTCACATTCATACAGTAACCTTCCTGTATTTCAGAGCTTTAAACGGATAAGGCTGGAATAAACAATACATGACTTTTAAAATCTGAACAAATTTTAAAACACTAGGCATCAGAAACTTCATACACAAAGAAAAGATGAACATTGTATATTAAATGTCTGAGGTGCATGACAAATGAAAACAATGCAATCTAAAATCAGCTCAAAATATCAAACGTGTTTAATATCCTCTGGATGGACTGGATGGAATCAATGTCTGAAGCTAAACTACACGTCACACAACCGCTACATGATTTTCTGTCCAAACTCTGCAGAGTGACTCCTCCAGACTGTAAATCAGGGCAAGAATCTGGAAAAAAATGTTGTGTAGTGTATTCCAGCCTTAGGTTCACAAAAGTGCATCTTTTAACTGAACTCACACCTGTACATTTTCAGGACTCACAATGGCGTTTTAGTTTTAGTGTGTGGTTTTGGCCATTCACAGAGATGATCTGAAGGTTTTAGATCTGTCAGTTGTGTGGTCTGCAGCAACTAAAATGTTCCGCTCTCCACTCAGATGGAATAAAAACTGATGTATGTTAATTTTACTATTTGACAGATCAATGGCTCCAATGAGGCGATATAAAATTAAACTATTTTTATTAGGATTTTGATTGACTGGAGGCTTGATCTTGTGAATGTGTACATGATTTTTCACATTTTCAAAAAGTACTTTTTAAAATGTATTTGTGTAAAAAATCAATAAGGAAAAATGACTCACTGTATTCATGAACCGTCCCGCGGATATTGCCAAAGATGGCCTTTTCTTCCCTAAATTTGTGTTCAATAGTAAAAGTGTTTCTGATCCAGGAGTCATTCGTCATTAGGGTGCCCACCAATTTATTTTGAATTTGGTTTGTGGGATAAACGGGAGTTGTGTCCCTGTCATATACAATCAGAGTTCCATAGACAGTACCCTATAAAAGAAAACAGATTACCATTATTCAGTCACTTTCATATTTCATATATGAACTCAAAAGGCCTTGTTTTTGTGAGACAGCCAGACAGTTGTCGTTACAGTTCCTGACACAAACCTCACTGCGGTCAAATTCTATTATGACGTCCTCAGTGTCAGTCCCATTCATGTAAGGAGGATTATCATCCTCATCAAAGACATTCACGTGCAGAGAAGAAAAGGACTTCCGCAGCTCTTCTTCTGTTCGTACCATACACACTATATCCAGATGGTACACTTCCTTCTCCTCACGGTCCACAGGTGCAGTGACCACCAATTCTAAAGTGGAGCCGTCGACCGCAAATGGAACTGGAGAATCTGAATTTAATACAAGCAATAACACAAAATTAATATCACTGTGCTGTAGCGACTGAGACAGATCAGACACACAATTATTTGCTATATTTGACAAATAATCCACAATACCCCTCAGCCAACAAGCAAACCATGAGGTAGAGTTCTATGGAATACGAGGCCTCTGTTTACCGTGGTAACAAAGACAAATCCTCAAGATAAGACAGCTCCAGGGAATGTTTCACTCTAAATTCACTTTGAAACAGACAAATGTACAGTCCATCCTAACCCTATATTCCCTATGTAATTGGATGTTCTTTATAGTGTTTTGCCTATGTATTAATTTAAACTCTTTGAATGAATGTTTTAGCCTTACTTTCTTAATCAAGATCACGTGTTTACCATGTTTGATATGGTATCTAGGGCCTAGTTTCACAGACAGGGTTTAGATTAAGCCAGAATTAGGACTTAGTTTAATTAGAACATGTGGCTTTTATAAACATGCCTTAGAAAAAAAACATTACTGCTGTGCATCTTGAGACAAAACAATGGCAGTGACATATTTTAAGATAAGTTAAAACGGTTAAAACAGCTCAATAATGCATTTTAGTCTGGGACTAGGCTTAAGCCTTTTCTGTGAAACCCGGGGGAATGAGTTTCTTTTTTAAATTCCTGAACGATCATTTACATTATGTCGATACCTATGTAGCATATTAGTATTATAAGAATCTTTAATAGTTCATCCATCAACACCCAATCAAATTACATATGCAAAACACCCTGCTAGGAGACAAAGAAACATAAACTTTCCCTTTCCGAAAGTTTAAGTTACCATTCATTGGCTCAATGTTCCCCTGGAGGTGTGACATCCTTATGTTTTAAATGATCACAGGGATTCTGAGAAATTTGGACATGAAGATGTTGAGCTTCTAAGCAAACCATCAGTTTCTTAGTTCTAACATACCATTCTTTATAAGAGATGGGGATATTTAAGGTATCAAATAAAGAGACTAAGTTTGATAATTGCATGTCTTTTTAAAAATTTTAACTTTAAAAGTGTCCTGATGCAATTTATTGAGACTCCAGTTGATCTTTGCTGAAGTTGTCTTAATGAGAGAAAACAAGTTTGAGTCAGAGGATCTTTGATGATTGGAAAGACAAGGTTGCAGCCTGGCACAAACTTAAAGGAACACACCACTATTTTTGAAAATAGGCTCATTTTCCAACTCCTCTAGAGTTAAACAGTTGAGTTACCGTTTTCGAATTCATTCAGCAGATCTCTGGATCTGGCGGTAGCACTTTTAGCATAGCTTAGCATAGATAATTGAATCTGATTAGACCGTTAGCATCTGCTCGAAAATTACCAAAGAGTTTTGATATTTTTCCTATTTAAAACTTGACTCTTCTGTAGTTACATTGTGTACTAAGACCGACGGAAAATTAAAAGTTGCGATTTTCTAGGCGGATGTGGCTAGGCAGTATACTCTCATTCCTGCGTAATAATCAAGGAACTTTACTGCCGTACTATGAAAATTTCCAAAAATAGTTAAAAAAAATGTTCCTTTAAGTTTGTGCCAGGCCTTGTCTTTCCAATCATCAAAGATCCTCTGACTCAAACTTATTCTCTCTCATTAAGACAACTTTAGCAAAGATCAACTGGAGTCTCAACAAACTGCATCAGGACACTTTATTTAAATGGGTGTGACATGCAAGTATCAAACTTTGTCTCATTATTTGATAGATACATTAAGTATCCCCATCTCAAGAAGGTTGTGTTAGAACTAAGAAACTGATGGTTTGCTATAACTTCTTGCTTTCCTGTATTCTGCTTCAACTCCCTTTCCTTTGCTTAACTGTATGCATGTATGTGTGTGTATGTTAGATTAGTCTAAGTGTTTAGTTAATAAAGTCTTGTTCTTGTCACACGTAAAGTTGTTTGTGGTTTATGTTCTTATACTGGAGTCACTAATCTCGCAGATTTTGGCTACATGCTCTGAGAAGTTCTGTATAGTAAGAAAGTTATTTCCCATACACCAAAAATTTACATTTCTTAGAGTTAATAAACGATTAACACAGTGTTTGCTGGACAAACAGGTTAGTTGATTGTGGTATTCATTCTGCTACATCAAGTTAATTCTTAGAGCTGATATAAATGTTTATAATGAATTATAAATAGATATAATTAATCATTTTAGGCTAATTTGCTAGTGCTGTAATATGGAGAAAAGCATTGACATTTACACTGGGTTTGGTTTGTACCTGCTACCACTCCATAACTGATGGTGTAGTTGGGGCAAATGCTCATGTGTGTATAGCGCTGAAGCTGCCGTAGGGCCCCTGGCATACGGTTCTCTGTGATGTGGGGGTTTGAAACCTTATCAGGGTAGCACAATGTGCTCAGATCGACCTGACCACAGGAGGGCGCTGTGTCATTAATGAACGTCAGTTTGACCTCCACTGTGGGAAGGAACAGGCACACCACTTTCTGCAGAGGCACTGAAGAGACGGCGACCTTCAGGTTAAGGTCCTTATCGGATCTGCCCAAGCTGCTGCCTGGAGGAGAGATATCATGAAGAGTGTCATTTACCCCACTGATCACCTGACAAGGCTTTCTAAACACTGTCAAATATAATAACATTATATTTCACTGCAAAAAAAAATAAAAAATGAATCAATATTTTTGACTTTATTCCTAGAATTATCTACACACTTTTAAAACAAATTACCGTTGAAGCAAAATTGCTTAAGATTGGTAGAGAATACTTAATAAAAAGAGTAATTAAGACTTAATATTTCATACCTCAATGGCAATTTTTGTGAGATACACACAAAGAAGGAAAACAATTTGTAAACTTAATGAAGACATTCTCTGAAAAAAAGGGATTTATAATCTTTTTGGATCTCAAGTAAATTTATATTTTTATATTTATTTAATTTATCTCTATAATTTATCAATATAAATTTATATATCAAATTAAACATGTTTTAAGCATTTTTAGATTTTTTTTACTGGGGAAAATAGGACAAAAACCTTTTTTTGCATTGTGTACTCTTTAATGAAAGCATAAAACTATTATGCTTAGTCGACTTGTTTTAATTTAAAACGATGTTCTGCGATAGATGGTGTGATATATTAGCAGAATATTGCGTAATATTTGAATAGTTCACTCTCTGAAATATACTTTTGAGTATATACATTTATGTAGATGAAACTGGTATATAAGGAAGCATTCAAACAAAAATGATTGTTGGTTTAACTTATAAGTTACCTGGTTGCCTTAAAAAGTTCATTGAAATAAAACATTTGAGTTAATACAATGAAGGAGATTGGTTTAATCAACAGATAACAAATCATGTTATAAAAATTTTTTTTCATGATAACAAATCATGAAAATATTTGTTTTACTGTGTATGTCAAACTCACGTATACTACTGAAGTCGCTCCACTCCAGGGTTTTGTTCATTGAAAGAACCCCAGATGCCTCATCTATGTGAAACCAAGATGCATAAGTGTCTTTGTAGGAGCACAGGTAGAAATAGGGCCTCTCTTTAGAACTTTCCAGCATTGAATGGACCTGAAGCACTGGTGATCCCTGCGGCTGACCCACGTAGATGCTCTCTGTGTACATCCGTTGAGGAAAATACAGTCCAAGTGAACCTGTCCAAAATACACATGAAATGTCATACTGCGTGCATTGTGGAGATTCGTCATTTCAGTTTAATTCCAGCCATTGTTAACTTTTGGCTATCCTTTTAAACATTTCTTACTCATCCTCAATAAACCTGTCACCAATGAGGAAATCTGAGCAATTGAATCACTCCCATAAACATAAAATAAATACGTTGGGTTCGACGTTGAGCTCAATCGACTTGTTCCGCCTTTTCCTTAAAAAAATGTAAACATTAAAATACTTAATTGCCTTCAAACCTTTTCTGTGTGAAGAAAAACTCCTAAAATGACCATAAAAACGACAACTTTACAGCTCATATGATACAGACATTTTAACAAAAGAAAAATGTAAGTGTAATGCAAGATTATAATCCTCACATTTCTGCTTTTAAAAAATAAAAAAAAATGTCCCAATTCACTTCCATTGCTTCACTGTTTTGTTTCTTTTTGTTTTAAAGATGTCAGACGAATCCAAATTGTTATTATTGTTTTTTGTGGTAAACAACATTTGGCCACAAATGCTGTTGTTTGAGCTTGACTACATGGTAAAATAGAACATTTCTTCAAATAATCTTTACTGCTTATAGGTGTGCAAGTGCATTTGGTAAAGCAGCGTTTGGCTGTTGATTCTCTCTAAATGAAAAAAAAGAACATTCTCTTGCACTCATGATGCATTCAATAGTTTGCAATGAACTCCATCAAATCTCTCCTTATTGATCGGCTTCTTATCTCAATTTGTTGTACAACAGAAATGTCCACGCAAGTAGGCAGGTTACACAATGAACTCATTAAACACATCCGCTTTTCTGTTGAAATAGCCCTCGCTCCTCTGTCATGGAAAAATGAAACAGCGTCTCATATGACATTGACACTGGTCTTTTAATGAATTTCTCACATGGTCAATATGATGCGGTCTCCAATTCTCCTTGGGTTCACCTTGAGAAGTTTAATTACAGTGGATAACATAATACTGCCTAGAAATGAATCATTACCTGCAGGACGAGTGTGGATAGAGTGGGGGAAGGGTAATCTATAAAACACTGTAAGATCCCCATGTGTTTTACTAGTAAATGGAGATGCAAGTGTTCAGGCTGTAATTATATCTCTCCTGTGTTCCTGTCCGACGACGGTGGGCGGCCACTTAGGAACGTACTAATATCATTAGCAGACAGCAAAACTAGATTTTCTATTTCTGTTGCTTCAGTTGAAGCCTTGTCTCTGGTTTCAGACATTGATTTAATTTAGCTGTGCTGGGATGACAGGAGGCCGGATTGATGGATACAATGTGGCCAACCTTCCTGAAGGATGGAGACACAGTCAGGAACACTACAACCATTTTTATTAAATGCCTTGTCAAGACACAAAGACAACACAGAACTGGTTTGTGTTCCTTTCCGTTATGGGCTCACCAGTCACATTTGCGGACATAAAACATTCCTTAAAGACATCATGAATTCAAAATTAAACTTTTGTGGTGTTTAGTGTATATCTATTAGATTTGAAGCCATCAATACGCTAGTGTACAGGTAAACGTTTACACAGATGCTTACACACTTACATTTACAGTCTTTATCATCTAGGGAAACGGACCTAACTAATATTGATAACGCTCAGGTCCAACTTTTTATCCAATCAAACACTTTCTAGAATGAGAATGTCCCTTCATAATACCACCTGGCTCTGAATAGCAATAGCAATAGAGTGCTGCAGGGATGACAAATTTTGCAGGCCAAAATCCAGTTCCATCGTCCTGAAGAAATTTGTGTTTTTTTATGAGTTTTGGTTAAATGCCTGAAATAGGGCGTGTGGTGAACACAAGCTCAAGATATTTTCACGTTTTATACTACAACATTAAATACATCAGTAATACCCTATTGTGACTTTTTTAAGGTTTGAAAAAGGTGGTTGCTAACATGCGACTACAGAGGAAATTCATAAAAGTTGTGTTTAGGAAGACTGATGCCTGTTGGAATGCTATTGCTAGACAACCAATTAAAGACAACAGGGAATTTGCGTACCATTTGTATGTAAAAGTTAATTTCTGCGTATACAGGTCACACCAAATGAAAGCACAAAACTTGTGCTATAGATGTGCAGTGCCAGAAGATCAGGTTGGTTTATTTGTGAAAACCTGTAGAAATCATAATCTTTTGTTGGTCACTAAGCTTATTTTCTGCAACAATCCTAAAGCCACTGGAAAACCCTACTGGGTTTTTACTAGGGAACCACGGTGATGCTAACTTCTCTCTCTATAAAGTAACAATTAACCGTTTAATAATGTGACTTGAATTAAAGGATATACGCTAAACAAACGATGAGCCTTTTGACATGTCCCACCCCATCTTACTGTTTCAAAATATGTCTATTCAAGAAAGAAAAGTCATCAGGCCATTTCATAGATTTTTACAAAGACAAGGTGTGCCAACGACCAGGCTCTGAACCTAAAAAAAAAAAAAAACGCTTGAAGATTCATTGCTTTAAAAGAAGCTGTCTGAGCCATAAGATCCATGTTGTATTTCAGGTGCACTTTTTAGAGAAAGTCAATAGTACAAAGAAAGGCTTGTGCGGTTGGTTCATAAACCATAGCTGCAGGAGAGCTAAAGGATGGCATCATTAATCTTAGCTGATGCAGATACTGTGTTGAACAAGCTAGTGGATTTGCTGTGACACTCATTCATCATCCGGTGTCAGTGTATCAGGTGGAGTGCTTAGCAGCGCTATGCCACTCTGAGATTCAGAGCAGGGCTGATGCCATTTACTTTCATTTGGACTTAAATAAGCGCATGAAATTGGAGTAGTTGTGTGGTCCTCCTGGGACAAGGATTCCCAGACTAAGAACATGGTAATGCAAGCAAAACTCTTTGCCTTGTTGCTCCACTGCAGAATTCAGGGATTGACTGACAGCTTTATACATCTGGAAACTGCACAAATTATGAACGCGTAGAAGCGAAGCTGATCACTTATCCAAATATTCCTAAATATATATGCACATTTTCTGAATGGAAGGAATATTTGTCAAAATGGGCAGTATACAACATAGCACACTGAAACACTGCATCCCACAATGCAATACTCTCAATTTGACCCACCATTTCCTGTGTTATGAATGAACCAGAAGTAATTACATTTGACATTACTTGATCAGACAGCCAAAAGTTGACATTATCATACATTTTCATTGCTTAAAAGGGCTTAAAATGCAATAGAATATCAGTTATCAGTCAACATAAAATATTTGTTAATTTATAATTTTTGGTCACTATTAAAATAAATATTTGCCAGTATTGGATATTTAATTGTGCATTTCCCCTATGTTTACATTTAGATTACACCAGAGCACTTAAAACGTACTTTAAAAACACGAATAATTTAATAACACTGTCATCTTTTTCATAATGTACATTATACTGTTGTGATGTCATAACTTTTATTTTAAATTATTTCAGACAATTATACATCATTATAGTATCAGTCCTTTATCAGTTTTCAGCTAAAATTATTATTGGATTATGAGTATCAGCCAGAATGTCAGAATGCTATTTTTATTTCTAACTAAAACAAAATATGACACGTAGTCCTGTCATATCGATAAATCTTGATTAACTGCATCCAAAATAAAAGTCTGTGTTTACATAATATATGTGTGTATACTGTGTATTATGTATATATTAATACACACTCATTCATGATTTAAGAAATATTTGCATGTATACACTGTATATATATTTATATCATTTATATTATATACAAATAAATATTTGATATATAAATATAACAAATTTTTCTTAAATATATACATGCATGTGTGTGTATTTATATATACATAATAATTATACACAGTACACACACATATTATGTAAAAATAAACTTTTATTTTGGATGTGATTAATTGTGACAGCACTAATGACACAACTTTAAGCTAAGCCTAAAAACTCTTAAAGACAGTCTCCATGCTCATGGTGTCCTGAACACCAATATTTGAACAAAAAGATGAATCACTATCTGAGATTTCACAATAGATTTACGATAAAGAGGACCACAATATTTCAGTACTTCAGCAAACTGTGAGTGTATATTAGTACACTTTTATGTCACCCCTCCTTTCTTACCATAAAATATACTTAAATCACAACTGCAGAGGGTTTTTAAAAAGAGAAGAGAAAGAACACTTCTTTTATAATCACTGAAACTTCAGCTTAGCACTTTTATGAAAATTCCAGTTAAAAAGCTGTCTTTCACAATAAATATCTTATTTACATTGTGTCTACAATGTATTGGTTATGAGAGCATTTGCAAGAGAACAGGACGTAAGCAGAGTATGAGGTCTCTGAGAACAAAAGTGGGCGTTTCTAAATTTGTGGGTGTTTTCAAACTGATGGGTGTTTATAAATCACACAATGAAAATGATCTGCTTCACCCGACCCCACCCCTAAACCCTACCCACACCGTGATGTGGGAAAATCAGGTAAAGCAGTGGAAAACAGCCCTCTGTTTATGGCCACGCCCACTGATCTGGTAACTCCTATTACTAACCTGCAGAGACCTATAAGTGCATAAGCGTGCACTAAGCAGGATCTGCTCTGATTGGCCATTCCGTCATGTGCTAAACAGACACGCTTGTGATTGGCTACAACTCTCAATGCTGAAAAAAACATGCTGTAAATAGAAACCTTTGATGCAGCAGGAGTACATTTAAAAATAATACTCTCTAACACTTTATGCTTAGTTAATCGCGGCAGCGGAAATTATAATTTCAGTTGATTTTTTTCAAATTAACTGTGCAGGGAAAAGCGATCTGTCCTGTTATCTGGTTACAAAAGCTAACTGATGTGGACAAATGTAAACACAAGATAATGCCAAGTGAAAACAGTGCCAGTGTACATTGTGCTGTATTCAGTAAGATAGTATTCCAATCTGAAGACAGAGAAGTAGAGAAGTGTTGGCAAAAACCAAATGCTTCCACTGATTAGTGACCAAACGTTGACAAGGATCCAACAAGCATAAATAAATTGCTCTAACAACACTGTTTAAATGGCAATTTCAATGTATCGACCTGTTTCTCTGCTTAATTATTCACGTAAATGTTGTGCGATTAAATGTAATGAAGCACAAAGTGATCAGGACAACAACTTTAAATACGATGATCTTTTTCAGGTTCAAAGCGTGTGTATGCACATTCATTTTACATAAGACAATAACCTTCATTTTTCCACTTTTCAAGAACCTTTTAAGCTCAATAATCAGGAAAGAGATCATCTTAAGCAAACATCAAGTCATTTGAGTTCTAAACTTTTACGTTGTGGCAGCTGCAAACTCCAGTCTATCCAACTGATTTGAATCATTCCAAATTCAATTCATTTCCAGGCCGGAAGCCAACCGAAAGCAGTTTATATCAAGCTAATTAACTCAGAGAATCAAAAGCAGTACACAGCAGGAATGACTCTGTGACATCACAAGATTGACATAAGGTATTTAGTGAGTCGAATATGACAAGATGTGACACGTGGATGAGAAGTCTATGAGTATTAAGATGACGGCAGAAGGACGGATATATGGAGTTATGGCTGATCACTTGATCAGATTGGGCTCACTGCTCTGACCTCTCACAGTCACATCATGGATCATGGTTGTAAACACTATGATGCAATCTGACATATTGATTTCAGCTCACAGGCGAATCGACTTTGAACTTAGCGCACGTCTACGCATAAACAAGACAGGGAAAGCTTAACGAGTGAAATCACGTGTCATATTATTTTCAAATTAGGAATTATATGAAACATCTGCAAATCATTTCCATTAGAGATTTGTTCATTGATGTCATGGGTCAAAAGAAGGTGTGCCAGCTCTCTTCTTCTTAACCTAATGTGACTCTTGAGTCTGCTACTTGAAAACATTTCTGATGATACAACAAGCTTCAATAACAAGAGCCCAATCAGTTTGGAATATAAATAAATCCACGGTGGTTTCAGAGCATTCATTTGACATCAAATGGATGTATACAATGTCCTGAGTTAGCGTCAGTCACCACTTTGGTGAGGTCTGCATGTTTTCAAGCCAGATCTCTCAGCGAGAGAACAGGTTAATGGGGGGACGACCTCTGGACCGGACTGCTCAAAGACAAGAATTCAATTAGCTCAACATGCACACCGCCGCACAAATGTACCATCTATGAGATCATGGGAGCTGGAAGAGCGCATGGGTCTTTCTTGCCATTTCCTTGAACTCAACTCAAAGGCGGAAACAAGCTAGCAGTCAGAGCAATCCACTTTCCATAATTCACTTACTCCTCAAAGGGCTCCATTCATGACATGCTGTATGTAAACACAGGGATGTGTTTGTTGCAATCACTAGCATTCCCATCTAGCTTTATGTTTGCAGCTACAACGGTTGTAAATATCACCAAACTGTAATCTTGATAATGATTCGGTCTGACAATACGAACTTCTTTCTGTTGGGATCATCATAAAGCATGCTGATGTCGGCCTCTTGGCCCCTGCCCTTCGAGCCAAGGTCAATGTGCAGAGCATCCGTCCCCAGTGATGACCAAATTGAGAAGTTGCAGGCCAATCAATGGCAATATTAATCAACAGCTGTGCACATTCATCCGATAACCGTCCTGCATTAAGCACGTCATTTTAGCAAATATGTAAAGGATGCCACCAGACTCTCACGTTGAAAAAAGCCACTTAGTTAAATGTAAGTAGTGTAGTAGCAGCATCCTAAACCTACAGATCAAAAATTATAAATGGTAAACCATAAAATAATAATAATAATAATTGTTCTTGTTGTTTACATCTCAGTGTTTCTAATGAATAATACATATAAAAAAGATATAAAATGAAGTATAAAAATTATGCAGAGTATTCAGAGCAGCTAATTTATTTTTCCTGAATTAAGATCCATATGTTACCCTGGACCACAAAACCAGTCAATTTTTTGGAAATTGAGATTTATACGTCATCTGAAAACGGAATAAACAAGCTTTCCATTGATGTATGGTTTGTTAGGATAGGATAATATTTGTAGAGATATTTCGAGATACAACTTTTTGAAAATATGAAGGTGCAAAAAAATCTAAATATTGTGAAAATCGCCTTTAAAGTTGTCCAAATTAAGTCCTTAGCAATGCATATTACTACTATTAATACAGTTTTGATATATTTACGGTAGGAACTTCATGGAACATGATCTTTACTTAATATCCTAATGATTTTTGGCATAAAAGAAAAATCGATCATTTTGACCCACACAATGTATGGTTGGCTATTGCCACAAATATACTCGTGCGACTTATGAATGGTTTTGTGGTCCAGGGTCACATATGACACACTATGGATGCAGTGTAAGAGGACTAATCAAAGTAAACATACTTAATTACAAAGCAAAATGATTAAAACTCCATCTCTATAATATACTAATGAGAATCATTACTCTGTGACCACAACGATTTAATTAACTAAAAGGCTGCCAATTACACTATAATTCAATACGGGACTATTATTATTGATTATTATGGTTAAATTCCCCTCACTCTAATGTGCACGGGTTTCTTTTTCTTTAGTATGCGACACTGAGAAGGTTTGATATGGCAGAGTTATATGTACAATTAGTACAAATTTATTGAATTAGCCAAATGCAACAGGGTAGATTTCTATAATAGAATCAGAAAAGAGCACAATTAAACATATCTAAAGTGTACATCTAAAGCTGTTATCAAACAACCATATAATAATGTCCATCATCATCAGAAATTCAATGTCAGAAATGTAATTCAGCATCCCATCAATGTAAGCACAGAATGGACGTCCGTCATTAAGAAATCTAATTTCACATCTCCTGTGGGATAAGGAAGTATGTTTGAATTTACTTTATAATCTCTTTTGGGATTGGATTGGACATTAGAGCTCATAAATGAGGGACCTTTGAACAACATGTTCTCTTGGATGGTATCATTACCATAAGCAATTACCAACATTATTCACTTAATGTTCTAATATAAGCCCGAGACAGAGACAAAACAACGATCAAGATTAGACTAAACACAGAAACAAAACCTGAAGGCCTTTGTTTCCCCATTTTGGTGCAATATTTTGAAATAACCTCCAGTATTATCCAGTATTTTCCTCAGCGTTCACCTCCACTGCTTCAAACTGCACTTTTTGTTGTGTCTTTTACCTGCTGAGTCTTAAAATTCACAGTGCACAGTTGAAATGGGCCAGTGGGTGAATGTACATGGACTAGTGAGTTTGAGTCATTAGGTCATCAAGAGCTGACATTTCCTAAATGCTAAGTCTTGAATTTTAAGTGTGCAATGTAAAGCCAACCATATACTGAGAAATATTTTAACATTACATGTAAATACATTTATTTTATTCAAGTCAGACTATTATTTACAATCAGTGAAACTAAAAAAATATATTGGATTACACCAACAGCAGGTTAAGATCAGGTATAAATAAGGTAAGAATGGCAGGTTACTACCACTTTTCACAGTGAAAAGGATCTCATGATGCCAAGGTTGTGTGGGCATTTCTAAAAGTCGTGCAGTTGTTGTTTTAAGCAACTCCGCTGACTCATTTTCAGGTAATGAATGAATCTCAAAATGACAGCCATTCACAATCCAGCACCCTTCCCCCTCCAAACACACTCAAGACCAAACGAGGACAGTTAAGTCCTAACTAAGCCAGTGTGTTGGTTGCTCATTGTTGTAAATGATCAGTCAAACACACCACGCATCAATGACCACTAGAAAATAACACGTAAAGACCCATGTAGAAATCGAGAGCCCCAAACGCCCTTGGGACACAATTTCAATCAATGTCTTCTTGTCCTTCCACCAAAGCAAATTAAATTCCACTGATACATGGAGTGGAAATGTGGCCCATAACTAACTGAAGGATCTGGGATATGACTCCAATAGGTACAAAAGTTGTGCAATTAGTCTAAACAAGGTTTTTGACCATAGGTTTTTGAGGGTGACCATATTTTGATTACCGAAAACCCGGACACTCGGCCCGGCAATGAGATACTCAAATGATACTCAAAGTTTACTCAAAGAGTCCTTATTAATTTCAATACATTTAAAGTATGCCCCCTCTGTATGGATAGAAAATTGTTATATTAGGGACAGGACAGGGCTTAAAACAGGACGTTTGGTCACCCTTATGTACAATGGATCATCCTAAAGACAACAGCCTTCATGGTGACAATACTGAGACAAGACGTGGCACCGAGGCTATTTCTACCTTGTTAATCCTTAATTTAAATTTGTAATGGTGTTTCCTAATGTATTTAGATTGATTTAGTGATAAAATAATTGTTCAGATACATACTATATTTAACTTATTGTTTTAAATGTTACCACATGAACCCTTTTTAGCTTAAAAATATATATTTAAAATGATCAGAAACATTTAATTTCAGTGCATCAGTATAATCCAATGTGCATAGTACAATACATTCCATATGGTTTCTATCAAACTGTTGCCTTAAAGGTGCAGTGTGTAGTATTTTTGAGGATCTATTGACAGAAATGCAATATAATATACATAACTATGTTTTCAGTGGTGGATAAATACCTTACATAATGTACCGTTATGTTTTTATTACCTTAGAATGAGCCATTTCTATCTACAATCACCATTTTGCACCGTCATGTTTCTACAGTAGCCCTAAATGGACAAACTGCTCTACAGCCGACGACAGCATTTTTGTCCTGTGTCGGCCCCCGTAGCTTCTATATGTGCTTCAGAAGGGAGGGGTGAGCGGTGGGTGATAGCAATTCACAACCTCACCACTAGATGCTGCTAAAATTCACACACTGCACCTTTAAATAATATGCCTTTAAAGGCAGAATAAAACGTTGCTAAAAAGTTGAAAATAGTAGGCCATTGAACTTCATTAAAGATTTCAAATAAATTATATGAGAGATAGATTTTGCCTCTTTCTTTAAGGTACGGACGATGATAACATGAAAATTAACGACCTATTTTCCCAATCATGCTGAAAGTAGTGATGACGGTGGGGAAATTGGCAGGATTTACAGGGTCTGCAATGATTGTCCTAATGCAGGGAAGGATTGTGAGGTGGTTTGAACTTGATTCCCTAATGTAACTTCCCATCGGATGGGTGATCTCCTGTGGCCTGATCGTGAAGAAATACCTCTTGGGTGAGAGTTTCAGAGGTCATAAGCCATGGCACTCCAACAGATAAAGTAACAGGGTCAAAGCTGTGTATCCACAAATCAATGCCTCACACACAATACATGACATGGGGTCTGGACTTATTTTATGCAAACAACTAGCGTGATGGAAAGCTATGTGACTTTAGAGGTCAAAGGATATATCTGATTATCAATCACACGTATACTCTCCTTCATTAAAGAAGCTCATCGCCTTATTAGTCGTCTATTAATTTAAAGCATTTTTATTTACAATATGCAGCATTTATTGATAAAAAATGGTTGTCTACTATATATTTGTCAACTATAGCATAGCTCCTGTTTTTCATGAGACAAATAAAGATAAAGAAAGAAATGTATGACAAGACAGTAAACTTGAGCTCTTATCAACAGCAAACAAGAGGTCTTGCATCACTATATTGATGACGCATGCAAGGACAAACTGTATAATACAGCCAAACAAACTGCATTTCAAATGTCAAAACCATCAAAGCAAGTGTGGCGACACCAGACAGAGATACATGATTACATGTATCCCCAGCATGGACAAAACCCATTGCTTTTGTCATCATCCATTTTCATGGGATGGCTTGTCATAAAATAGATGAGATCCATTTTGCGGGAGGCGCTGCCAACCATCCTGTGTCTTTAATGAGGGGTTTTAAGCCTCATCTGTTATCAGAGCTGTGTACTCTATTATTTTACTGGCAGTATTTTCCTTTCGGAAGACAAACACAATGTGTTTGCCCAGAGCTAAGCACACCTGCTGCACACCTGCCCTCTGACCACCTCTCGGCTCCAGGCTTTTGTTTTTCCTCATGGCAAAGAATCAAGGTGCTTCCACGTCATCTCAAATAAAGGTTAAAACAAGAGCCATTCAATAGGATGGGATCTAATCGTATTGTTCTTTACCACCTGGTGATTACCAAGATAATATTCACATAAATGGTGAAGGAAAATTCTAAAAGTTTGTGTTGAGAATGATCAATTAAAATGTAAATTCGTACTGAAAAATAAGACAAGCACATGATGAGCCACGAATGGATGGCAAATGTAAATATTAAATAAACAGACCCATACAAGTCAAAATTATTCCTAAAATGATAATAAAATCCATTATTAATAAATACATTAATAACTTCATTAAAATATGATGTATTTCTGTTATATACTGTGGTTGTAGTTTTCTTTGTATTTTTAGCAATCGCCTTTCAATCATACCACAATATGCATTATGTATTATAATTCTAAAATCTAGTAATACGATAAACAAAAAGCACAATGAAGTATGTAATGCACCTTGCATGACAACATGCACATTGCCTTAAAAAAAAAAAAACATTAAACTACTCCAACAGACCTTGATATTGCTGAGTTTACATCCATTTTAGGAAATTTTGTGTTTGATTTTATAATTCATGGTAGTTTACTGGACGGATGAATACTTGATGAGTCAACAGGACCATTAAAATAAAATTTCCCATTATCATTTAGACTGAGAGATTCAGTTGCATCTTTGGTTGTTTTCTTACTTTGGACTCTTTAAGTGATTCAGTCATCACCACTATTGGGCTAAAACAAATGCAGCACTTTTGTATTCACACACACCGCCAAATGTCTTCCGGATGACCAGAATAGCTGTGAAACCTTTGCTATGTTTCACTTTTGTCAGTATTCAGGCTGTTGCGATGTGACCGTTCCTTTTTAATGCAACAGGCCACAGGATCTATTCAGGAACGTGTTCAACTCTAGTTAACTCCAGTTATTTTGAGAGAGGTGTGTTAGTACAGTTGGGCAGAGAGGTTTTAAATGGGATTATAATATAATGACGTATATAGAGACATGCGTATTCCTTGCACGGACCATGTGGCACAATAGGGTCGCACATATTTTGGCTTCAGCTCCAGATTGCCTTTATGAAACTGTCTGGTAAATCTCTCCAGTAACATTCAGTAGGCTATAGCCCGTGTGTGGGGGGCAGATGCAGACCCCCTGGATATACAGATGAATTCTGTATTTTCTGTTGTTTGTATAGCCAACACAGAAAATAGGATGCAAAATTAAACTAAATGTAGGATAATGTAGGAAAAAAAAAAAAAAGTATAATACATTGTAAAATGATATTAATAGTAGCGCCAAAACTGAAATACATTACTTTGCTCTTCAAATCCATCATTTCCAGGAAGCAAACTTTTGATGATTTTAGATTTTCATACAGTTTTCAATAAGTAAACAGAATAAAATGCTTCCCATGAGTCAAAAACATCCTTGAGAAAACCAAAACGATCAAGAGAAAACATTTTTCAAAGGTTCTGCTTAGCTTACTGTGTTTTAAGATTTACTTATATAAATGAATTTAATATACAATCTATATTTAATGACATTTAATGATCCAAAGGAAAAGCATGCAGCAAAATAGCTTATGTTATGATATCATTGCGTTGTCTCAAAAACTAATGAACAACATTTCTACACCCTTATTTTTTTCCGGACCTTGGTTTCAGCAAAGATCCCTCTTCTTAACAATTTACACTATCTAGGGTTCTTTGGAGATTAAAAGAAGTACGTGATGTCACATTACAGATCTGTGGCTCAAGGAGGACTCAAGAACAAGGGAATAAAAATGTCTTTGAGGGACTTAAGGTTCGTTGGAGTCATCTGAGATGCTACAGACACATTCTAGGTAGGCTGCTCACTAGATTTTGACACAGCCCCTGTGTTGTCACTGGTTTATGAAGGATGCACAGAAGAGGCGACAATTCTATTTAAGTTAAAATACGACAAGTGTACAGCTGAAGTACTAGCCTAATTCACCAATTCTAGCTCTCAACACAGTTGTTTATCCCACACAAAGAGGGCTAGATATCGTACACTTCGCGCGAGGTGACATCAGACTGTTATGGAGTAACCCATTACCTTCAGATAGGAGAAGCAGGAGCACAGCGATGTCTCCCCAAACGATTCCACGCGTAGTTCCCATACTTGTCAATCATAAGTGTAATTTCACAATGACCAGGCAAAAGTATTTTGTTTCCCAAAACAGAACTTAACAGTGTTTATTATTCGCGCGAAGGAGCCACAAAAGTCCTTATCGTGAGTGTCCCATTGACGGGTGACTGCAGCGCGAGCTGCTGGACCGTCAGCGCGCGCGCACACACACAAACACACACACACACACACACACGGAGCGCAGCAGGGGGAGGTTCACATCACATCCAGCCAATTTCCTCAGATGTGTGTTTCCGTCCTGAATCACATCGGCGGCTCTCCAATGAGTCAAAGAGTTCCCTAATGAATTAAAAATACATTTTGGGGACATTCAAATAATGTGCGTGGGTAGGCTAAATTACTTTTTGGTTTCCCATGTTATGCATTAGGTATTAATTATTGATCGTTTTTTAATAAACACACTCATTTTCCAGCGTAGACAACGCAGTAAATAACTGTAAATAAAAAGTATAAAATCATTACAGAGATCATTATAGATACATTTACATATATCTGCGTTACAAGAGGGGAACACAAGAGGAAATTGCCTTAAAGGTTATTATCTCAGTGATTATAAGGTTTTCAATTACATACATTCTAATTTTTGACAGTAATAATTATCTCTGCTGGTCTCTCTCTCTTCAATACAAGTGTCAATGTCGGGTAAGTTGTCACGTGTTTTAATATTTTTGCTGTTCATGAACTGTATTGTTGCACAATTGTTTTAGGATTTTTGTCTGCTGTCTTTGCTTAAAAAATGTCTCACAGTATCAATGTATGTTACAAACTGATAAACATATATTTTTTTTCCTGGTCAAAAACAGTGGGCATTAGCTTTTTGTATCCAAGACTTTAAGGAATGTGTTGCTAGTGACTTTTAATAATGATTTATTTTTGTGTATGACAACTAACCCCACTCCTACTCTATATACTACCATAAAAACTGTTCAAAAACATGCACTATGAAGAGAACAGGTCAAACGCTATGTCTAACAGAGTGCAGAGCAAAAGTATGAGTGAAATGTGATTTGTCAAACTAATTCACAATAAAATAAATAAATGAAAGTAAATAAAATACCCTAGCAGGAACATTTCATTTGCTTCACAAAACAGTGTTTAATAAAAATCAGGTGCACAGGCACAATAATCAACAAACAGGACAAACCACACCCAAAGCCCATTGTTCCTCACATTCTCTGAAACGTTCTAGAGAATTGAACACTGTCTGTAAAGACCAAAATTTAAGAGGGTTGAGTTCAAGATGGTGTCGGCCCGTTCTGGCCCTGATGTCTGGCAGTGTCTAGGACCAGTCTATGTCAGTGCTGGGGTGCATGCTCTTGGACCAGCTGACTGCTTAGCTCTCTGTGAAGAGGGGTAAGCATGATGCATTACTCTGCCTCTAGGGCAACCCACCAGTGCATCACAGGGCAATCACTCCAATCAACGTCTGCCCTGATGGATGCCAAATGAAACTATAGTGGAGACCTCAAATTATGCATACATAAGAGAAAGAGGGCAACCAAAGATGCTTTGGTTTGGTAACAAAATAAATTCTCTGTTGCTTTGGATCAAAAAGAATTATTGAGGTATTTTACATTCATAAAAGCCTCTAATTCGGGTATTATGGAAATAGCACAAATGTGTATCCCATTTATAGAAATATACAAGCAGAGCCAACTGCCAGACAGTGCACTTTTTTATTTGATAAAATAATAATAAAAAAATAAAAATTATATATATATATATATATATATATATATATATATATATATATATATATATATATATATATATATATATATATATATATATATATAATACAATACAACTAATTTATATATATATATATTAATTATATATATAATATATAAAAAGATATATTTAAAAAAATAACACATTTAATGACTTTAACTTTAATCAGAAATAATAAATATTTATCATTACAATATTTGTTGTTTATTATTAGGCCCTAAATATTTTATTGAAGTAAGTAGTTAATAATTGTCTAACAGAGTTAAATTAATTTAATGACCGTGTAGAATTGGAATTGTGCTATTATATCGTAATTTATACAATGCAAATAAATGATGTTGGTCAAACAACAACAATACACAACATGGCCCATAAAAAATACAAAGAGCACAAAGGTGTTGACTTTCCAGCTCCAGCTTTTTGTTCAGATGTTGTGCCGTATAAACATTTCACTTACTCTGCATATTAGCCACAGGATGGTTTTATTTACATAGCGGCATAGGCTCATAACCATATACATGATGCAGATTAAAAAAAAGCTCAGGTTACTCTAAACCAGACACACAGTGGTATTTTCAGACATATGGTCAATGTAAATCAATATAAATAGGCAATGCATAGGCAGATTCATGACATATACCTCCGCATGAGTTCTTTTTGAATGTGGTTATTTGACAAGATCATTTTCAGATGAAAGCTTGTCTTATAGTAGATAAGATCACAGTTTTTACTGTCAGATTCTGTCAAACAGATTCTCATTGCACAAATAGACAATAGGAGAGCATTGTTTACATCAAACACGGCGGAGCTATTCTCGGTGGTGTTTTGCTAATATAGCTTTGCATCTATATGCCTTGCATTAAATAATAATGATGATAAGTACTTGATTAATAAAATATTGATTCAAAAAGTGCTTACTGTTGTAGATAAAGCTATAGCCCTTAAAACAAGTCCATATTCCCACTGGGACATAGAGTAGCACAACACTAGTCATTAGTCCATTCCCAAATTCAGTTGACCAGTTTGCTTCACTCATAGGCTCTACTTAGTTTAAATGGGTAATATGATCCTCAAAATGAAAAGCTTTCTCATTAACTAACAGAGAGAAAGGAGTTCAATTGAATTTCATGCAGAGTGAACAGGTTCACATGTTTCAACCACTTCTGTAGATCATAAATATCCTACAAATTCAGAGCTCTGGTGCACTACACTCTAAAAAAAAAAGGTTCTATATGGCACCAAAAAAGGTTCTTGGCTCGTAATCATAGGGGAACCTTTTTTAGTGCTATATAGAACCTTTTTTTTTTTAGAGTGTAGATTGATGATATAATAACTATATACTGTATAAACTGTACATTATATATAACATAGTTTAGCCTGTTTGTAAGTGAGAGGTTTGTAAGTGACGTCAAGAGTTGTATGTCCAATCAAACTGTATTTAGGTTCAAATCTATCTGGAATTTGACAGGAGTTCACTAAATTACACAATGACCTCATAGTCAAACACCATGAACAAAACTTGTAAGTTCTAATAAATAATAAAATCTTATAATACATTTTAAATTTACAAGTCTATCCACAGGTATCACAGACAATGCTTAAAGGGTTAGTTCACCCAAAAATAAAAATTCTGTCATTAATTACTAACCCTCATGTCGTTCGACACCTGTAAGAACACGTAAGAACACCATTGGAACACAAATTAAGATATTTTAGTTGAAATCCAATGGCTCAGAAAGGCCTCCATCGGCACACTCTCAAGACCCATAAAAGGTACTAAAGACGTTGTTACAAAGTCCATCTCACTACAGTGGTTCTACAATAACTTTATGAAGCGACGAGAATAGTTTTTGTGCACAAAAAAACAACTTATATAGTGATGACCGATTTCAAAATACAGCATCATGAAGCTTCGAAGCGTTATGAATCAGTGAGTCGATTCAGCGGTTTGGATCGCCAAAGTCACGTGATTTCAGCCATGGGCGTCGGAAGCAAAAAAAATGTGGGTGGGTCCTCAGAATTACATTAAGTACAAATATACCGCTTTGCTTGCTAAACATATAGTTTGGAAAGACAAAGTTACGGAAATCGCCATATCATTGAGAGCGGCAGTAGTGTAGGGGTAAGATGCACGGCATCTAGTTTTGACACAAAACGACCCGCGGTTCGAGTCCGCCTTTCGCCGAACTCAATCCTCTCCTTTTCCCATCACATATCAGATCGGAAAGGCATTTATTTTCAATAAAAATTAAGAAAATATTAGAAAAGTGGAAATAAAGCGTCTAACATGAGTTTAATAATAAGTGTTTATCAATTAGGGGTAGGTAAACAGACATGCTGAATGTTAGAGACGATAAAAGTGAGTGGGTCCAATATCATTGATCGTAAACAGTGGGTGGGTCTTGTCCCACCCACATACAATGGTTCCGACGCCCATGATTTCAGCAGTTTGGCGGTTTGATACGCGATTCGAATGATTCGAATCAGTGTTTTGAAATCAGTCATCTCTATAAGTCGTTATTTAGTTTTTTTTGTGAAACTATTCTCGTCGCTTCATAAAGTTATTGTACAACCACTGTAGTGAGATGGACTTTGTAACGACGTCTTTAGTATCTTTTATGGGTCTTGAGAGTGTACAGTGCATTGTGCCAATGGAGGCCTTTCTGAGCCATCGGATTTCAACTAAAATATCTTCATTTGTGTTCCGAAGATGAACGGAGGTCTTACGGGTGTCGAACGACATGAGGGAGAAGCATAGTCCCAGACTAAAATGCATGTTTGAGCTGTTTTAACTGAAAGCAACTTAAAATACGTCAGTGCCATTGTTTTGTCTCAAGATGCACACCAGTAACGTTTTTTTCCCCTAAGCATGTTTATAAAAGCCACCTAAATGGGTCTAAATTTTGGAAACATCTGCACTAACAAAAAAAAAAAAATATTAGTGCTGTCAACATCCAAAATAAAAGTTTGTGTTTATGTAATATATATATGTGTGTACTGTTATTTTGTATATATAAATGCACACACATACATGCAGTGATGCCAGTAACTCTAATCTGACTACTTTTTCCAGTAACGAGTAATCTAACGCGTTACTATTTCCAAACCAGTAATCAGATTAAAGTAATTTATCCAAGTCACTGTGCATTACTATTTTTGTCATTTTCCTTATTAAAAATATATATTTTTGCTTTCTTCTTGCGTCTCGGGGAGAGTATTTATGTTAAGTGAAGTCAAGAAAGACTGTCTTTATAATTTTTTTTATTAAAACATGTTTTTTTTTTTTTCAGGAAATATTTTTTAATTTCAATTTAAAATGCCTGGAGATACATTGTTGACGTTACTGTTAAAAATGCACTTCCAATAAAGTGAGTGTTGGCAAAAACGGTTGTCATTTTTATGTTGTGGCGGCAGGGGTGTTGTCGGCAGCAGTTGTTGAATGTAACTAATAAAGTAACTTGTAATCTAATTTAAAATCAAGTAATCTGTAAAGTAAATAAGTTACTTTTTAAAGGAATATTCAGTAATCAGATTACTTTTTCAAAGTAACTGTGGCAACACATACATATTTAAGAAATATTTGCACGTATATACTGTATATATATATATATAAATATACATCTTTTATATATAAATATTTTTTTAATTAAATAAATACATGGATGTGTTTGTATTTATATATATACATATTATACACAGTACACATATATTATGTAAGAACACTTATTTTGGATGCGATTAATCACGATTAATCGTTTTGACAGCACTAAAAAAAATTATATATATATATATATATATATAGGCCTATATATATATATATATATTATATATCATGAGATATACAGTATATCTGTTTAGTAACAGAAGGGTATGCTTAGTAAAGATGGGGACTGAACCAATCATTAAGAAGTAAACAAGTGATAGTGTCTTCTAAGGATGGGACACTGCTCAAGTTACTGGGTGTCTGAGACAGCAGGTTAACATCTAAAGATATATTACAAATAAATATAATTTAATATATCATCATTTACTTAACCCTCATGTCACTCCAAACCTGTCTTTTGGAAAATTTCTACCACAGGGTCTTATAAACTAATCTTGGGTCAGGATCTGAATGCAAACCACTGCTGCAGAGCATGCAAATATGTGCGGTTGTGATTTTATTCAATCTCATGAATACAACTTGACAGACACACATCAGGGTTTTTTGCGATACATGATAATTTCCGTATTCCGTATATCTGATGGTGCAATTTCCCAGATTTTGCATTAGTGTTGGCCCCAGAAACACTCCTCAGTGAGCCGTCCAGCTTGACCCCTATTAAAGGGCTGTCAGTTGAAGAGCAGATGGTACCCACTCTCTGTCTCACAGCAGCAAAGGGGGGTGGCCATGGCAACCGATATATAATGGCTACCCCTCAAGTGGCGGAATCGCTTGTTCTAATTTGTTAAGTACCACTTCAGCGAATTTGATTTAATCACTGCGTTCAGGTCTTAACACAACTGACATCAAATAAAACATTCCAGGTGTCCATGGAAGACAGTAAATTTGATCCCCTGGTCTTAGTTCTTATGTCTATTAACTAATTGAACACATGGAATACACCAAATTCAGACACTCACCACTCACAAATATACAAATATAAATGGATCCAAGATGGTCCTGTTTAATGTACACCAAATAGTACCATGCATAACATTAAATACCTAAACATCATGTTGTACTTATTTAATAATTTAATTGAATAATTAAGACTTTATTTTATCCTCTAACTTAAACTAAAGAGAAATCAATTGACTTGTATGAGACAAAATCCCCAGAAGCATCAGATTTTAAGAAAGAATTTTTTGCGGTAGAGCAGGTAGGCAATGAAGACCCAAAGTGCGGTACCCCACAGGTTCTGGAAAAGCTTCTCCCAGTGACTGTCCTGGAAACGCATATCCCAGCTGAAGGGAAAGTAAAAGCCCAGCAGAGAGTGGCCAACATAGACAAATATGGAGTTCATCCCTATAAAAAGAAAAAATGCACCGTAAGCTTTTCTGGATTGGATTGGCTTATAAAACGATGCTTTAAACAAGTAAATTCTCGCACCAGGATAAATGAAAGGTTGGCCGCCCCACCATTCCTTAACGTCCACAATAATATACATCACACCCAGCAGCAAAAAGGACAAGCAGCCCATGCAGGTCACAAATGACAGGGACCTGAAGACAGAAAGATAGAACATCTGCGTTGTACGATCTGAACCCTTTGTTAAGACAGAAATGTAAAGTCCACAAATAAGCTCTGAAAGATATGCATAAAGGACTAGAGGTGCATAGCACTATTGAAAAACCTCTGCCAAACTTTTCTTGTAACAACAAGGACAACACAGTGCAGAACTGGGGACTAAATAATGGATGGACGCATAGTTTCTGTGCTTAGAGTAAGCCAATAAGAAACATAAGAATCCAAAGTGAAGCCTTGGCACCTGCTCAGTACAACCATGTCAATAAGTCATGTGTCTTCTGTGTTCCTAAGTGCCAGGATGCTCGATGGAATTTTATCTAATGTAAAATGGCTGCATCCCAGAGCATCGTTTATGTCAGCTGAAGTCGAGCCAAAAAAGACTCTCGGCTGGGAGTTAATTACTTTTAGGGATGAAGACAGACATACTCAGGGGCTCAATAAGCTGGTATGATGGACTATCCATAAAAAAATCAAGCAGGTATATGCCTGTACTCAAACAGGTACAATAGAGCAGGGTCACACAGACAGAGCACATACAGCAAAGGCAAGATGAGGTCAAATTTAGTCTCATATGCAAAAAATAATCAGCATTTTTGCCTGGTTTCCTTGAAACATTCTTAAAACAGTGTACTTGTTAACTAAAACTATTAAGAAAATGGTTAATTGAAATAAAGGTGAAATAAAATACAATTATAAAATAAATATATTTAAAAATGTAAAAGGCAACTAACCGAAATAAAATGATTTGAAGTATTACAATGACTAAAACTGAAATAAAAAAATAAATGGAAATATTAAAAAAACACTAATAAAATGACTAACGCACTTTAGCCCAAATGCAAATGAAAAACTAATACATAAATAAAAAAATACTATAGTGTATATAAATAATTTTTTTTACATTTATTTTAAAATTATTTGAGTAATTATTTTCCCCAGAGGCAACAGTTTTTGCTTTAAGCTTTACAAATTCTCTCTCTCTTTTTTTTTTTGCAAACACTGTAAAATAGATCAACAACGGTACGAATGTGTTTTGAACATTTCTGTTACATGCCGTTATTTATTCAGAGGTGTTAGATGACAAATTATTTAATGTGCACCGGCCTGAAGATGTAGGGCTGACCTCATCCTGCTCAATTTCACAACAGGAGGATGAGATAAGCCAGATTGTGGCAAGATATATGGTTGGGAAAATAAAACTGCTCACTCTCTCTTGGCTGTAAAGAAGAGTGATCTAGTTGGACAGTGGATGTATCACCCGCCGTGTCTCACTCCTGTGCCAGTGAGGGTGATTATTTACAGGACGTTCTGTCGTTAGAGGTAAGTAAACGCGTGTTTTAGCAGCCTCTGATTTGTGCCTGCTGAAGTCTCATCCCTTCTTTTGTGGATGGAGAAGTGGCTGGATTTAGAGGGTCAGGAAGCACTTACCAAAGGTTTTTATTGACAGGTATAAATCCTTCGTCTCTTGTGCACTTAGAAAGGATGGCTGCAGAGATTCCCTGAGGATCAGAATAAAACAGATTTCAAATCAATGCCGACCTGTAAAGCAAGCATTATCAGACAACCCAAATGCAGCGCCGCCATGCAGAATCAAGCTAATTAGCTGACACTCCCGGGAGGTGAAGCCCCTCAAAGTAACACACCAAAAACACAGATCCATCTCGTCATGCCTACCGCAGAACTCGCAGTCTTTTCACGTTTTACATTTCTTTAAATGGCCTTATATTCCCAGTTCTAACCCTTAAAATCATCTGAAAAGGTAAATGATGTTCTTTCTCAGTATTTTTGTCTTGTTTTCCATTTTTAACCTCTTAACTGTCACCGCCCTGCTGGCGGGACACCTGGCACTCTTTTTTTGATCGCCTTTTTTTCGTATCATATATTTTAGTAATTATCATAAATTAGGTATCATTCGAAAGCTTATGAACTCAAAATTCATCCTGTTACCATGGAAATGGTACTTTAAATTCTTCTAGCGGGCTCCTCCCCCTAGTGGGCAGTGTCATGTTTCACATTACAACATTTATTTTAACTACTTTATAATCAAAATCTTTTCTAATCTTGACAAAACACATATCGTCGGAAAGGTCTCAAGGTTCCATATTAGGTGTAGGGATGGGCGTATCGATATGAAGTATCGATACATCGATACTGATATGAGCATCGAAAAGTATCGATACTCAAATAAAAATATCGATACTATGGCGTTTTTTTAAACCAGTAATTTTGTTTATTTAAAGAGATGATTTAATGCATACAATACGAATAACCTATGTTACTGAATAGTTGTGTAGTAAAGGACTATTTTCCTGCTCATCTGAACCATGATCTGAACGCACACAAATGCTGCAAGACCGAACCAATCAATCACAAAGAGAAAAAAAAAAAAGTACTACAGTGACCATAGTTCAACTAGTATTTGTAGATTTCCATGGTTACCACTACAAGTAAATTTATATTAACCATGTGTTACAAACAAAAATATGATATAATAAGTTGCAATTAAGGCATTTTGAATGTTAAAATTCCTTTCAAATATAATGTTAAATGGGTATCTTTACCCATTTTACTCTTAGTAATTTTAATAATTTAATAAATGTAATAATATAAAAGTTCAGTTTAGAAGTATCGTATCGGTATCGATATCAGTGATACTGGCCTTATAAGTATCAGTATCGTATCGAAAACAAAATAAGTGGTTTCGCCCATCCCTAATTAGGTGACTGTTTGTTTTGTGAAGAAAGTGACATTTGGACAGAAATTTACAGGAAAAATGCATCACAAAAACAATCAATGGAATTTCAATGACACCCGGTGGCTATTTTTGGTATAGCGCCTAAACAAAATCTCAAGGGAACTTCAATTTTTGTGATATCAACTTCAAATTTGGAACACAACTTTACGACATATAGCTTTGATTTTATGGTAATTTTAGATTAAAACATTTTTGTAAAATATATATTTTATATAAAATAAAAAATATTTAGTACAGTATTTTTTATTTACAGTAAATTTAAACTTCCATAACTTTTTTATACTTTCATATTTTGAATTGCTTTCACTTCAGCAATAATCTGCCGAGTGTCTCAGCATTCTTGAATTACAGCCATTTAAGTTTGGATGTGTATTTTCAAAAAGGGGGGTGACAGTTAAGGGGTTAAAGCAAGATATTGACTTGAGAAGCAAAATTACAAGATATGCAAGGTTGTGATTTTTGAAAAAAATTATATCAAAATTAAGTGACAATGCTTAAAACAAAACAAAAATATATGCCTATGGTGTAAGAAAATGCATAAAGTAATTTATATTAGATACATTTTACAGAAAAAAAAATTAAGTATTTTTGCTTAAAGTAAAATAATCTTGATTACATTTTTTTTTTTTTTTTTTTTTTATATTTCTATTGGAAAACAAGACAAAAGTACTTTTTTTGGCAATGAAAGTATCATTGTTAAAACAGGCTCATTTAAAGAAAATCTTGTGATTTTGTGAGGATAGACAGTTCAGCATCCAAACCTGCTTGTTAGGAGGATATCCATCATTTGTATAGATGACAGAATCAATGGTGTGGAAATAGCCTGGCTGGCTCTAGATTGAGTCTCCAGGCTATGCAGGCAGGATGTGGGACAATCATTGCTATGTGGGCCAATCGCTCAATTTCAATCTCAAACTACAGAGTTGTGATCGTTGAACTTTAATTAAATCAGGGGCCTTGTTTATCGGGACGCCGAAGCACAAACGGCTTCAAATCATCCCACAATATGACAAAGGAGTCATGCAAACTGCGACAAGACCCCTCTCCCCATAGACGCGCACCGTTTTATGACTGTGGCGTGTGGATGTGGTTGGAGGTCATTTTTGTTTAACCAGGATAACGTGAATGTGAAGAGCACATTAACAGCACAAGAGGCTGTTCGAGATGTGCTGCTTAAACATTCTCAGACCTCAGAGCCCTCCAGAGATGTCAATGATAATTGATTGTTTTGCTTGTGTTATGAGATGCGTGGTGTTTATCGTGAAGCATGAAGCCTGTAACGGTCTTGTTGGTCGCCTGGATCCTTAGTTATATGTTCTGTGGTTCAATCCACAATCTATATTTTCACTGACATCAGAGTAGGGCTGAAGCTGATGTTGAGAGGAAAATAGTAAAACATTTAAACAAGACACTTTACAGCACATCAAAATAAGGACTCTTTCGTAACAGCTAAGCTTGCTATTCTATATATCTTGGAAAACATGACCACTTATCACAAAACAAAACGAAAAATAGATTTAAATATTATGCCTGTGCTATATTATACGCAAACCATCTTTGTGTTGCACAATCAGAGGCTGAGGCAGTGTGTGAACAGAGGTGGCATAATTTCTTGCCTTTGGCTAGTTTATTTTATCATGCTGCGCCTCTAGGTAAAGTGAAATAGATCTCTGTTCATTTATTTCAGCACCTCGAGCAGTGTGGCCCCATAATGCTGGCCAATATGATTCAACATACAGCTATAATGGCCCGATTTGTCATAGGGCTTGGGAATAATGAAATTTAAAATACTGGGATCAGGCATCTGCGTACTGTGGATCTGGGTTCACAACAAGAACACTATCACAATATACTTCACTGTGAGAAGAAGGGATGTGTGATTAGGGTACATAGTAAATAAAATGTATATGAAAAATAAAATCCTTCAAATACAATGTGCAAATAAAAGAACAAAGATAAAAGTTGGATTAAGAATATAAATATATAAAGCATAGCATATAAAGCAAATGTTTCAAATCAAAATGACTGTTTTCAAACAGGTTTCCCAAACACTCCCTCCAGCTCTCATTAGTCGGATTAACCCCCTAGAATCGCCCCGCTCTCAATTCACACCATTGTATGAGTCAGTGCTGCTGTTGGGCAAGTCAAACAAACAGAGCAATGTTTTGAAAGTGCCAAAGTGTTTATACTTTTCTAGAAAGTTAACCTACAAATGGCTTACATAGTTGTCTCAACATATTAAACTCGGAAAAAGCATTTTAACATCATAAGTATATAAACATGAATGTAGTGCGAGAAGGATATACAGTCTTGCGCAAAAGTTTACACACCCCTTGCAGAATCTGTGAAAAATAAGAGGGATCATACAAAATGCATTTAGTACTGTCCTGAATAAGACATTTTACATAAAAGATGTTTACATATAGTCCGCAACAAAAAAAAGCTGAATTCAAAAGTTTATGTACCCTTGATTCTAAATACTGTTGTTACCTGGATAATCCATAACTGTTTTTTTGTTTTGTGATGGTTGTCCACGAGTCCCGTGTTTGTCCTGAGCAGTTCTTGGCCAACAATCTTCAGAAAAATCCTCCAGGTCCTGCAAATTGTTCAGTTTTCCAGCATCTTTTACATATTTGAACCCTTTCCAGCAGTGACTGTATGATGCGCCGTGCTTAATGCACCGTGTTTCCTTCTGGAGCATCAGTGAATGTTTCAATGTTTTTTAAAAGTTAAGTTTAAGTCCCTCAATTGTGGATCTCAAAATCATATAGTGGAAAGGGTTCAAATATGCAAAAGATGCTGCAAAACTGAAGAAGGGAACACAAACTTTTGAACGGGGTCATTGTTATAAATTCAGCTATTTATTTTTGTCTTGTGGACTATATGTACATATCTTTTATGTCAAATATTTTATTCAGGACAGTACTAAATACAATAAATTACTTGCATTTTGTATGATCCCTCGTATTTTGTTAAAATTATTCACATTTTAACAGATTCTGTAAGGGGTGTGTAAACTTTTGAGCAAGACTGTATATATCTTGGCATGAAGAAAGAGTCTTTTGAGTAAGAAAATGTACAGGACATTGCGTCAGCTCTCTAGAGGTGCTGAGGGTAACATTTGTCTGTCATAATTGAATGAACTGGATTCATAAAACACGTCGTATGAAAGGAACATTTCGAGAAATGTGGACTCATAAAAGGCCCATCTTCAAATATTTAGTCCTTAGTAAGTAAAAACAAATGAGATGCAAGCTTAGATAAGCTGCAACATTCTTGCTCATATTCAAGCCATTGCTGAGAA
The DNA here is from genome assembly GCA_023566225.1 of Romanogobio albipinnatus. Taxonomy (NCBI): domain Eukaryota; kingdom Metazoa; phylum Chordata; class Actinopteri; order Cypriniformes; family Gobionidae; genus Romanogobio; species Romanogobio albipinnatus. The sequence continues at coordinate 21,565,615 of CM042258.1, forward strand.
ATGCAGGTCATTTGCCCCCGTCATCCACAGCTTTATGTCTTGAGTTTGCCAGACAAACCCCCTCCATCAACACCTGTTGTCTCTAGAGAGGGCATTCCAGCAGCTCTGCCTCCAGAAGTCCAAAACAAAACACAGCAGCAAGGTCCTTCATGGAAAAGAATCCTGCAAACTCCCTTTTTGTGTAGATCCTATGATCACCATATGCTGCAGTGTGCAGAAACACGATTCTCCCTTAATAACCTTGAATAAATGGCTACACAATTCGCTTTAGATTAAACACGCCATATAACTCGAGCTTGCTTAACTTGTCATGCTCATTAAAACTAGAAAAATACGGAGTGGGAATGTAGAGAGGGTGAATTCACCACACATGGCGCAGTCAAAAAGCTTTTCTGCAAGTGAAGGGCAGCAGTTGAACAGTGACCTGTGCTGCTTTCTTTGCCCCTGAAAAACATTTCTAGTAGCACATGGCTATTTCCCCTGAGACGGGGGTTTAAACATCCTTATGCACTTCCCACCCAGCCCAGCTTCTGCTCCTTTTGTCTGTGGGACCACCCAAATGGAGCACTTAACCCGCAAATCTGACAGCCTTTCACTATCGTCATCTCAATCTAAGATCTAATCACTTTTTTGTTTCACCAGTGCAAATCTCAGCGCCAACCAAGCAGAGGTCACAGTTTAGTTTAACGGAGATTGACGTTATATGTTTGGGGTCCCAGAGACAATGCTGATGTGTAAAAATAATTAATTTCAAAATTACATCATTTTCCCTGAGACCCCAAACATAATACATTATACACTTAAAATTTGAGGTCAGTAAGATTTTTATTTTTTTTATTAATACTTTTATTCAGCATTTAATTAATTAAAAGTGACAGCAAAGACATTTATAATGTTATTATAACGTAAATAAATGCTTTCTAACTTTCTATTCATCAAAGAATCTTGGTTTCCACAAAAATATTAAGCAGCACAACTGTTAATACAATATTTATAATAAGAAGAAATTCTTAAGTATCAAATCAGCATATTATAATGATTTAGGAAGGATCATGTGACACTGAAGACTGCTGAAAATTCAATTTTGCCATCACAGGAATAAATTACATTTTAAAATATATTAGAATATAATCTGCTTTTTTTTATTTGTAATACTATATCACAATATTAGAGTTTTTTAAGATATTGTTTAATCAAATAACTGTGTCTTGGTGAGCATTAGAGACTTCTTTCAAAAATATGGAGTAAAAAAAGAAAAAAAAAAGAAAATAGAAAACCTTCCTAAACCCAATTTTTTCATGCAGGATATCTAAAGTGTGTTATCAGATTAAAAAAAATTTTTTCAGAAGATTAGCAAAAGTCATTAAGTATAAACATGATTCCTTAATGCCTAAGTTATTAAACACGATATAAAACCAGGAACCAGTTGAAATTAATATGCAATAATAAACAGACATTCATGAGCCAAACAAGCCATCTGGTTCAGTCCCGGGAGGGGTGGATAGCAATCTTTGCCTCGGAATTCATTCAGTGCATATATACACATATCATATGACATCCACCTATTTCATAAATTGTCTATAACTACAAGCAATATAACACTCTGCTGCACTGCACAGTTATTGCTGTTGAAATCTGCTTTTTTTAAAACTTTTTTAAGTGTATACACATACCAGGATAAGGGCCCAAATCAGGAATCGTGTTAGGATATCTTTATTCATTTTACGATAAAACAGAAGAATCTTTCCAGCCTGTGGGGACAAAAACAAAGATTATTTCCAGTGTTAGATTAAATACTTTAACATAAGCTTTTTTGTATATCAAAAATGTGTATTAGGCTTGCACTTTAAGCCAAATAGGTCATAATCCTCTAAGCAAACTAAAATAATTAAAAGCAAATTGACTGCTGGACAATAATGCTTAGTATACGTCACACTACTGCTATTATGTTCAGACAGAGAGAGAGGATGTGAGCGCTGGTTGTGGCCCTGAAAAAGAGCTCAAGTTTCAACGCTCCCTGCGCAGCCCTGTACGGCTGTGAAGTTGGCCGCGCTCACTGATTAATTCGGTGATGACGAATGAGCCTCAGCCGAGGACGCTGGAGCGGACGGACACAGACGGAGAGGCCGACACCTGCCGTGTTCTCAAAGACATGTTGATTGACGGGCTTGGCGCTAACTGTTTTTTGCCTCCGCCCACAGGGATTTCAGCAATGCAACTGAGTTTGCACGGCTAGTTCTCACCGGTCACCGGGGCACTGTCATCATCAAAGGGTGAGAAAATTTTCTGACCTTTGCCAGAGACGCACACATCTGTCCACAACAGCAAGGACCACTGAGGTAGAACAGCTGTTTGTCTAAGAGTGTTGCCAGCAAAACCAGTTCAATATTATAGATTTGTCATTGTTAGTTGAACAAATTCATCAATGAGTCAAGAAGAGAACATGCTGAACAAACCAATGATCTATAGTCTGTCAAATACACGGTTTGGATAAGTCACATGTTCGGCTTTGGATTAGGTTTGGGTTTTCCCTCTCATTTGTCACTGGATCAATTTTGTTTGGTTATCTTTGGTGCACGTCCTGCAATTAATTAATTTATTTTGATTTATTTATTTGTAACAATTTTTGACTTGTACAGCTAGATCTAAGCCTTCAATTGGGCCAGCATTCCAAGAGTGTTGCTGTTTTGTTTGTACCACTCCAATTGTCTGTGTTTTCGGCATTGTGGACAAGCTGTTAGGTTGCATTTGGAACTATTTTTTTTTTAACTATTTAACCAAACTAAACCAAATAATTGTCCATATTGTACCTAAAATTCAAATTACTCAATATTAATTTCTTGTTTATAGAACTATTCTTGTTTGTAGAAATATCGCAATTGCTCTTTTAAAAATTGCTTAATTACTGTACTATATATATTCAATTACCTGCATGCCAAAGAATCCCATGACTATGGAATTAATTGTACCCAGAACACCCTCTGGATCAAAGGGCTCGGTTGTATGATACAAGACCTAAAACAAAGAAAGTTGTGAATGAATGCAAAGGAGTACCTGAGAACAGAATTTATACATAATACACGTATTGTAATCCCAACAATACCAATATAAATGCCATTGTAATCATTATAACTAGAGCTGTCCTTCCACTTAGCTGGTCATTATCGCTAAATAACCCCACATAAATCTTACTACATGACTACTCATTAAGTTTGTCAATAAATGGACATATTGATTTGCAAAACCATGGAGTGATACAAGAGACAAAAAAACAAATCACAGTGTAGGTTATTGATTGCAAGGCAATGGTCATATATATATATTTTTCAGATCTAATTATGCACAAATATTTCTACATAAACCCAAATGGCCAGTCACAATCAAGATATTTAATGCATTGAACTGGTTAAAGATGATCAGTACATGATTCTCTCACCTTGCATGATGGATACCAGAAGATATTGTCTCCAAATAACCACCGGTCTATATACGCGGCTGCTCCTCCTGTGCAATTGGGGTATAAACCACCATCTCCAATACCACCAGCTCCTAAATATCCACTAGCAGAGGAAACACAATGCAACATACACTACAGTTCAAAAGTTTGGGGGGTATTCCTATGCTCACCAAGGCTGCATTCATGTGATCCAAAATACAGTAAAAATAATATTGTGAAATATACTATTACAATTTAGAACTGTTTCTTATTTTAATATATTTTAAAATGTTATTTATTCCAGTGGTGGCAAAGCTGAATTTTCAGCAGCCATTACTCTAGTGTTCAGTGTCACATGATCCCTCAGAAATCCTAAAAGAAAGTTCAAAAGGACAGCATTTATTTGAAATATACTTTTTTTTTTTTTTAAACAAAGCATTTACTGTTATGTTTGATCAATATATTGAGTCTTTGCTGAATAAAAGTATTCATTTCTTAAATAAAAGGGGGGGGGGGGGGATCTTTCTGACCCCAAACTTTTGAATAGCAGTATATGATTTCCTTGTCATCAAATGAATATATAACAAAAATGTAAAATACTTTCACTTTATTGTTATAGCGCTGTTCATGTCAAGTCAAGTCCCCTTCATTTATATAGCGATTTTCACAATATAGATTGTTTCAAAGTAGCGTTACAGTGATAATAGGAAATAATAGGTTTTGGCTATACATCAGATCTCATTTAGTGCTTTGTAAAAAATTTGCAAGATTTTAATTTTTTTGCTGTGTCTAATAGGGAGCCAATGCAGTGTTGACAGAACCAGGCTAATACGGTCATACTTTCTGGTCCTAGTAAGAACTAGCTGCTGTGTTTTGGTCCAGCTGGAGTTTATTTATTAAGCGTGAGGGGCAACCACCCAGTAGAGCATTACAATAATCTAGCCTTGTGGTCATGTACACATGAACTAACTGTTCTGCATTTTGTATTGAGAGCATATGTTGTAATTTAGATATATTTTCAAGATGGAAGAATGCTGATATAGCATAGAAGCTCAACAAGGAAAATGTTTGTTTGAGGAGACTTTTAATTATTTAGATGGAGTGTTTGGAGGTAGCAAAATTTGAATGCTGCATTGTGCTGCAACACAAGGACAATGATTGTGAGGTCAAAATGTTTTTTATTCAGGCGGAGTTATCGTTACTATGCATGTGATCGTCAATGTCATGCTGGGTCAGACACATTGAAAAAAAATCGTGAAGGAGAGGAGAAGGAGGACATAAATGGAAGGTTGAGCAGATACAGGGAGAAAAACTGAGAGAGGCAGAGAAAGGATGATGAATCCTTTCTCTCTGCCTCCTTTTAGTGCACATGACAGACTGAGATTGGCTAATTATCCCCTCTGAAGCGGCCGCCAAACACTCATAAATCACAGATCTCATAAGAGCCGCACAACACGGCCTTGTACAGCACGAACCCTCAAGCATTCGAAGACTCACAAACAAAATTGCACACAAATGACCATATTGCGATGCATATATATGCGCATTCATGATGTAAATGTCCAACATTACCGCCGTCCCGCAATTATTCTCAGCGGCACGCTTGTGTAATAATGCTAACATACAAGTCACCCACGGAATTAGCTTGATGTATGAATGACATTATTATTATGTTAATAAAGGGATGAACTGCAGTTGATTCAAGCTTGACAGACACATTACACATTAATTATTGAACGCACAGAATTTATATTCCATATTACCATGTTTGTATTGTTCAATGCGATAGTTAATCTTCATCACAAATGTGTATGGTCAAAGCCTGACGCTAATATGAACTCACGTGGGGCAGTTTGGAACGGGTAGTAAGAAAGTGAGACACAGCCACAAGGTCTCCAGCAACACAATGATGAGCCATTCAGGCCAATATAAAACCACATCCTGAATGGGGTTCCACCAGTTATGCTGAGGGGAACATGCAGAAAACATACAGGGTTAGAAATCCTTCAGTCTTGCATGTATAATATGTTATAAAACTCAATAAGCTAATATTTAAAAAAAAAAATCAGTCAACACATTGACTTCATTTTACTGTAACCTCTGGCAATTAATCATTATTTCAGATAGTGTCTTCCTGTACAGATGTCTGATCTGAGAGAAATGTGAGCCATATGGTTTAACCCACCTTCCTCAAGGGAATCTCTCTGTGGGGAGAGAAAGTCTGCATCACTGCCAGGACAAAATAGGTGAAACCCAAACGCTGGAGCACTCCGGGTATCCGTAGCCAGGACCAGGATACTAACACATTCAGGCGCACACACAAATATAAACATAGAAGATTACTATTACAGACTATTGATGGAAAAACACACTCATATGATGTATTTTTAATAGGTTTGCATTTAATAGGAGTCAGCAAGCAAGTCAATGGTGGGCTTTTGTGTATTCAGCTGTACAAGTGCATTTTTTTAATAAAGTTTAAATCTTTCTTTGGATTCAACTCTGTCAAATATTTTCAGGATTTTACTCTTTTTTTTTACAGGAATATACTTTATTCAGACATTTGCTGTAAAATCGGTGCAAGCTAGCCCTTTTCCTGTTACAATTCAAATTATTGAAAAATACACTGCATTGTGGGATAATGGGTCAAATAGTGCAAACTCAATGGTGACAATAAAACCAAAAACTGAGATTAAAATAAATTCTGAACAAACGAGTATAGCCAAAAGTGACAAAGAAACAGTGAAGTAAAAAATTATTGCAGAATTTGATAGCACTTTTATACTCACACTTTTATTCAGCAAAGATGCTTTAAATTGATAAAAAGTGACCAAAAAGACATAATGGTACAAAATATTTCTATTTCAAAACAACTGTTATTTTGAACTTTCAATCAATCAAAAATATTAAGCAGCACAACAGTTTTAACACTGATAATAATGAGAAATAAGTATTAAAATAGAAAAGTTATTTTAAATAGTTATTTAAATTGTCATTTACACTCACCTAAAGGATTATTAGGAACGCCATACTAATCCTGTGTTTGACCCCCTTTCGCCTTCAGAACTGCCTTAATTCTACGTGGCATTGATTCAACAAGGTGCTGAAAGCATTCTTTAGAAATGTTGGCCCATATTGATAGGATAGCATCTTGCAGTTGATGGAGATTTGTGGGATTCACATCCAGGGCACGAAGTTCCTGTTCCACCACATCCCAAAGATGCTCTATTGGGTTGAGATCTGGTGACTGTGGGGGCCATTTTAGTACAGTGAACTCATTGTCATGTTCAAGAAACCAATTTGAAATGATTCGAGCTTTGTGACATGGTGCATTATCCTGCTGGAAGTAGCCATCAGAGGATGGGTACATGGTGGTCATAAAGAGATGGACATGGTCAGAAACAATGCTCAGGTAGGCCGTGGCATTTAAACAATGCCCAATTGGCACTAAGGGGCCTAAAGTGTGCCAAGAAAACATCCCCCACACCATTGCACCACCACCAGCAGCCTGCACAGTGGTAACAAGGCATGATGGATCCATGTTCTCATTCTGTTTACGCCAAATTCTGACTCTAACATCTGAATGTCTCATCAGAAATCGAGACTCATCAGACCAGGCAACATTTTTCCAGTCTTCAACTGTCCAATTTTGGTGAGCTCGTGCAAATTGTAGCCTCTTTTTCCTATTTGTAGTGGAGATGAGTGGTACCCGGTTGGGTCTTCTGCTGTTGTAGCCCATCCGCCTCAAGGTTGTGCGTGTTATGGCTTCACAAATGCTTTGCTGCATACCTCGGTTGTAACGAGTGGTTATTTCAGTCAAAGTTGCTCTTCTATCAGCTTGAATCAGTCGGCCCATTCTCCTCTGACCTCTAGCATCAACAAGGCATTTTCGCCCACAGGACTGCCGCATACTGGATGTTTTTCCCTTTTCACACCATTCTTTGTAAACCCTAGAAATGGTTGTGCGTGAAAATCCCAGTAACTGAGCAGATTGTGAAATACTCAGACCCGCCCGTCTGGTACTAACAACCATGCCACATTCAAAATTGCTTAAAATCACCTTTCTTTCCCATTCTGACATTCAGTTTGGAGTTCAGGAGATTGTCTTGACCAGGACCACACCCCTAAATGCATTGAAGCAACTGCCATGTGATTGGTTGATTAGATAATTGCATTAATGAGAAATTGAACAGGTGTTCCTAATAATCCTTTAGGTGAGTGTATATATTGTGATTCAATTACATTTGAATGGTGGGTGTAATATATATATATATATATATACACACACACACACACACACACACACACACACACACACACACACACACATATACACATATATATTTCCTGATCAGTTCATTAAATCACAATATATAGCTGTCATTTAATTTAAATGTAGAACTACTGTATATCCTATACAGTGAATCTACAGCAACTAGTTGCAAGGTATATAAAAGTAATTAAAATAAATATACTGTACATCTAAGGTCTAAACACTTGTACAGGGTGTTGTGTTGTTTTTCACTAAAGGGAAGATTTATGTTATAACACAATCTAATGACGGTTATGCTGACACAGACCCAGGGTGAGGTGAGAAGTCTTTCACTGCAGGACAGTAGAGGTGTGATCTACCCTGCCGGAGACTAATAATGCTTATCTGAAGAGATTCTGACGGGGAGGGTGATGTGAGCGAGCGATATAGAGCGAGAGATTGATGGTAATCTGCACATTAGTTAATTGAAAACCTCTTTGTGGCACATACGAAGGGCCACAAGAAACAATATAATACTGATCATTGATCCAACAAATCAAATAAAAAGCGGAAACACTCCACCTCTGCACATAGAGAGACAGGAAGTGGTTCGGCGACTAATGGTATCTGTCAATTAAAACCCATATACACACACTTTCTAGAGCAAATCTGCTCTGTAATTTATCAAAGACTTGACAATCAGGAATTTTGCAAACACATCCGTTTACAATCAACAATATAGTGATTTAAATGAGTTTACCTGTAAACTATAAAATTATGAAAAGAGAGAAGAGAGTAAACCAGGGCTGTTTTGGTACATAAAAGCATTAATGCACCATGATCACGCTTCTTTAAATTAATATCCAAAGATGATAATGGCTTCAGTGGCCAAGCAGAGACAGACTGACTATAAAATCTTCACTGGTGCCATGTTTAAATAGATCAGTTCAATGAATTGTAATACATTTTGTTGCATTTAAATGCAGGTATATTGGGGGAAAATGGTTTCTAAACATCATTCTGAGTGATTCACAGGGTGAGGTATCAGAAAGGGAGACAGTAAATTTTGCATTTTAGGGCAAAAGCTGTAATTACATTACATGAAGTTCCATAAAATCCACTGTGCAGCTGGCATGATGAAACCCTATCTGTGATAATTGACCATTAACGCCAAGCTTGTTTTTGCTCTATGCACCTCTGTTCAACAGCCCCAGATATTATGATTGCCACTGGATCACTGGAAAGTATCACAATATTTTTGTTAACTTAGTTACACATCCATCCTGCCAGATAGCTAACTGCTTTGGCTAATGTATGAGCACTGCTCTGTACTGACCTGTCAGACGGTCCTCCCTGCCCTAGCTTAACCCTGACAGTCCTAATGTGCTGCTGCGAGGCCCCGGATTAGAAAAGTTGGCTTCTTTTCTTCCATCATTAACAGAGGCTAATGGACTTCATTGTAAAACAAGGATCTGGTGACTTGAATACATGATACTTTCGTATTACGCAAGGAAAAGTTCACAGTCAAATTGAAAGGTGCAGCAGGTCACTCTTTGTCTGGTATCAGTCACTGCCCCCCAGAATGCAACAATAAAGAGATTTTTGCTTTCTATTGTGCCAAGATAAATCCAATGCAATACAAGATGCATAATGTCAATTCAAACTTGTGCACCATTGACTCTTTAGGGCTTGTTGGATATCAGATGTTAAATATACCCAAAGTTCGTTGGAGTTGATGATGTTAACTTGATGGTGTGTCTTATTAAAACACTGGACAAATACCAGTCCTTTGCTCTCTTTTATTTAAAGTTCAGAATGCTTAACTTTTGAGCCATTCACATGGCATGAAGTTTACGGAGTCACAAGATGTAAGTGGACAGATGTTGGAAGAAGGACAAGATGAACAAGATGCACAGGGTGGTTTTAAGTCATTAACACATCCTAAGGAAAGGACTCAAAGGACATGGTTGGGTGTCCATTCAAACACCCACACCTCCCCAATGCGAAACAAAAAAAACAAAGGAAGTGAGGTCAACTTATAGACCTTAACCACGGGAATATAGGTAATTTTGCAAAAATAGATTTGCTAGTGTAGATTGCTTGGAATTGTGGGAGATGTAGTACAAAAAAATGAAAGGCGGAAACAACAAAAATAAAAGGCAAGAAAACTGAAAAGAGGGTCAGATTCACAACAGGGCTGTCAATGCAACTTACAAAAAATATATTTTTATCATTGAAAATTAAGTTGCACTAATGATCCCTGCACATGACATGCATAGAAAAAATAGAATTCGTTCCCTCGATTTATAGATTGTGCGCACAATTTACTAATTAATTCCCACGATTTGCTAAATCGTGCACACAATTTTATAGTAAAGTAAGTAATAACAATTTATAAATCAATGGAATTAATTAGTAAATCATGTGGACGGTTTAGCAAGTCGAGGGAACAAAGTAGTAAATCGTCCGCACGATTTAGCAAATCGCGGGAACGAAATAGTAAATTGTGCTCATGATTTATAAATCGAGGGAACGAAAATCAGGCGCACAATTTACTTTTTTTTTCTTGCACGTCATGTGCGGGGCTCCGTATTGCACAAATATTGACACTACAAACTTTCTCAGAAAATAAAAAAGACAAACAAAACAGCATCACTGGCAGATAAGATGCAACTTATTAGGTCAGGATTTAAACCTGAATCCCCTTTCCTTCTACGCAAAAACTGTAACACTATTCCATCTGACATTTATATGAAAACTATTAAGAAGTTAAAATATTTTTCTGTCCTAGGGCACCAGTGTCCCAAGTGTTCCTTTTTAAATGAAAACACTTTACAATAAGCTCCCAGTAGTTAACATTAGTTAAAGTCCCCCTGTAGTCAATAATTGTATCCCTTAAAACTCATCTCTGATCACCAAAATTACATATTTAAACTTTTTTTCCTGTGAAAAAAATTATTTATGCCTTAAATTATCTACACCCTTGCTTCATTTAGTAGGCCTATATGCGGACCATGAATATGCAAATGAGCCCAGCCCCCACTCACTCATACAGGCTCGTCTACAAGTTGACGTATCAGAATGGTAATGTGCTTTATGCCTTCTACAACGTCGGACACATGATGGTAATTAATATGATTAGCCTTTGGCTTGACTACGTTATCAAACAGCTAATAATGTGTTGCTAATGTTATACAAACCGTCAGACAGCTGCCTTCTAAAAATCAGTATCCTTTAAATGCTTTTAACAACTTTGAACGTAAATGGAGAAAGGCACATAGTTCATCATAACATTGTAATACATCATATACATAATCCACCCACTATATTGCTAAATGTACCCAATTTTTCATATCAACTGAAAAGTATACAGGATAACCTGGCTTCTCTTGAGGCTCCCCTGCATCACAGCATAGTTAATGATATGCGAAAGCCTACCCGCACATTGACGTGATTGGTTACAAGGTCGTTTGTGACGTAAGAAACACCAGTGATTTCAAACCACGTCTTTTTTCACTGCAGTTTTAAAGAGAAATACTCAGCAATGGTGTTGACTTATGAATTGCACATGGTTTGTCTTAAAGCATTTTTTATTTTATTTTTTTTAAAGCATATTTTTACTTTACATTCTTAAAGTCTTTGGGGGACCCATTCACTCTACCCACTTGATTTTATACCCCTGAATGTATTATTGTAATGCTTGAAGTGGTATGGTGAATAAATGAAAAATGAAATATAAAAAAAACACCACATAGACATAAAAAACATTAAAAACTTGATTTTCAACACAGGGGCTTTAATGCATTAACTAACATTTGTTGTAAGATTGTGGACAAAACTGGTACTGCAATCACTTTCAAATTACTGTAGAGAGGTGCATCCCCTCTCCCCCTCTCCTCTGACTCGAGGTTGCCAGATAGGCTGCAGGTAGGGTTGCCAACGTTACGGAATCGTCCCGTATTTGACACATAAAAGTCTTGTTCCGTATTGAACTGATACGGAACGCACTTTGTTCCGTATTTTTGAGAATCAATTCAGTGCAAATCCATGACAGACATTTTCACAATTTTTTTAACGTTAAAATCAGAGTCATTTTTTGCAGTGTGCGGTAGATAGGCCAACTAATTTCTCCCCGTTTGTCTATGATCAGTAGTGATGGGGAGTCGACTCCAGAAGAGTCGATTCCTCGACATTGAATAGCCCCAGAGTCGGGGTCGACTCCAGCACAGGAATCGACTCTCGGTGTCGACTCTGTTGCTGTGTCCGAAATCGCTCACTTGTTTAATAATTCTCTAATCCCTATAAAGTGCATGGCAGTTGAGTGCACTATAAGCAAGGAGTGAATGAAATGAAGCGAGGAATTCAGACACTGACGTAAAACATCGCGTCAGAGAGCTGTCGCTGCAGAAACTTTCACACACATTTATTTGAGTGCTTACTTTAGAAATAGAAAACAGTCGACTTTAGTTTGTAATTATACATAGGCTTCCTCCATGCTAGCTTTAGTTTAATTGATAGTGCCTATTAATGCAATAAATATAAATTTGGTTTTCTATGGTTAACCTTGTGTTCATAATCGTTAAACTAAATCCTAAAAAAACCTCACATCAAGAAGAAATACATGAATAAGTGTACATTATTATATTTATATCTTTAACTCACCTTTTAAGACAATGGTCATGTGCGTTTAGCCCCATCACTCGACAACAGCTTTTTTCATGACTTTTTTTTCCCTGTGTAAAATTAGGTATCGGCAACAGCTAGGTAGAAACGCTGATAGTCTCATCAAGTCATCGCTAAATTGGACTCATTTGGACGATCACGCTAAAAGGAGCGAGGTTTTAATAAGGGGATTTTAAGGCTTTGTGTTGGGGGAGAAATAGTCGAAGAGTCAGATTCCATAGACTCCTACAGTGGGAGTCGGGAATTGGAGTCGACTCCAAAAAACCTGGAATCGAACATCCCTAATGATCAGCGAAGCGTTTTTAACATGTTGGAACATCATTAGAGAGAATGCCCTTTTAATTGGTCGTTTCAGTCATTGTGAGTCACGTGTCGTAGCAAAGATGACGACAAGTGACAACAGCGGGAAATATTGTTTTATAATATGCTATAATGTATGAAATCTATTTATCTAAATGTATCAATTAGTTTGTATCAAATATGTCAACCCCCCACCCAGTTCCTTATTTCCATTTCAGAAAGTTGGCAACCTTAGCTGCAGGATCCAGCAGGAATGTAGGCTGCTACAATGAGCTTCCAATGGCAAGTGACGAGTCCTACACAGCAAGTTTTTTTTTTCATTGTCACAACGTTTTTCTGATTCATAACGAGGTATTTTAGGTTTCTTAAAGTTTTATTTTTTATCCAAAAAGTTTGTAGCTGCAGCTGTGGTAACTAGAGCAGAGCTGGCAACCCGGATGCCGAAACACTACTGACTTCGTGATTGGTAGATAGGTGGAGGGTGGCGCTTCAGGCCAAAACACAACATGTCAACATCAACATCAGTTGAGGGCTGCAACTTCACTTTTAAATGACAATATCCTGGCCGGACTACTGTTGTCAGTGATATAAGTATTTGAAATTAACATGATTTCTTAATGTCTAGTGACATATCAGGGCGATTTTATGATTAATTGAAATACATTTCTTACATACAGTTCCTTTAAGCCTTGTTAGTGTTAGCTAATAAAAATGCCACTGTTCATTTTTAGTTAAATTAACATTAACTAAGATTAATAAACGCTTTAGAAGTATTTTTCATTGTTAGTTCATGTTAACTAATGTTAACAAGTGGAACCTTATTGTAAATTGTTACCAAAAATAAATAAATAAAATATTTAAAAAAAAATACAATTATTGTAGCGGAAGACTGAAAAGTAATGTATGCATAGCCTATACTCACAAAATCCATCTTTTGGGCTGTAGTTCATGAAGCAGAACCCGATGAGCATCAGGACGATGGTTCTCCAAGAAACCTTGCGAAGAAGCTGCAGCCATGGAACACCTTTTCTATGCATCGAGCTGAATGCTAGCACTACAGAAGTACCTATGATGAACACAAACCTTGCCAGAGGATTAAAGACTGTATTATTGTCACATAGAGAAACACAGTAATTCTGTTTTAATGATTTTTGTATGTCAAAAAAACATTGAAGGAATGAGTGGTAGATTGAGTATTTGTCCTTAAACATTTTCATAATAAACAAACCCACAATTTAAGGCTGATGCTGCATTACTGAGCCTTTAAATGCAGGCCTTTTCTTAAAAGAAGTCACACACGTTTTATGTATACTCTCAGAGATAGAAAAGATTAATTGGCATAGGCGAAGCATAAAAAATGGAACTGGGTTGGAAAAGCCTTAAATCTGAATGGTTTTGAAGGCAGATCCAAACTGCTGGCCTGAAGTCCCACTCTTTTCCATATTAATCTCAAAAATGGAAAGTAATAATTCTCCATCGATTCGTTAAGTACATGCTGGCAGCTCACCAAGGCATCACAAGATCAGCTACTGTGAGACCTGTAACATACATGGAAAACGACATTCACGCACATGAAAACCACACACGCTTCTGGTGTATGTCTGTCTACAGTTGCTGGAAAGTTGGCTGTTTGAATGACACATAGTAAATGCATAATCCAATTGCTGAATGACTGGCAAAATTACTTTTATCCTCATAATCGCACTTAATTGTAAACAAATGTCATTTAGACTATACTAACTGATGATAAAAGATTGTGTGCCCTTAAAAACATTGTTTTCTCATTATTTTTCGATTTTCAGACAGCAATGATTTATAAATGCTCACACAGGCATGACAGAGGAGGCCTCACAGTAATATGAAAATCCATCTGCTTTCCCTTATGATCAATACATTTCTGCTGATATGATGAAGAGGCCATTATGATCCTTAAATTGAGTTCATCTGTGAATACTCCAGGAGATGTGCTTCGTAATAGACCCCCATTAAAATTTAACATGCAACCCCTTCTCATCGGCGTCCTTTGAGGATTTTCATCCAAACGTCATGCTGTAGATTTGAGTTAAGGTGCAATAAAGCACTTTAAATGTAAGTATTTGATATCAGTACATTAGGTCTTTGGTAGTCTGTGAAGATGCATGTATTATTTTAGTATTATTTTGTATTATTTTGCATTTCATTTCATATTGGATGCCCTTAATTAGTGGTATTTATCTAAAAAATACCTAATCTATATCTTAGAACACAAGTGTGTATTGAAAGCTGGTTCCAGGCAAAAAACAAAAACAAGCTACAAGGGTTGAAAATGTTCAAATGAAGCATTTAGGAGTAAAATATATATTTTTTAGGCGACGAATTACAAGCCAGCTCTACAAAGATGGATGCTCAGAAACACTTTGGTTCATTTCAAATTAGACAAAAGCAAAAATTTTCTCGGGGAGGGAGAGTCGATTGTGAACTCAATAAGAGCTCTGAATGAGTTTGATTAAAACTAAAAATCAAACGCTAAATCACAAGCAAGCTTGAAGCTGTTTTGTGAATCTTACCGAATTTTACTCATTACTCATTACAATCAATGGATAAAATGGATTTATTAGTTCAAGAACCGGGACACAGCTCAGAAAAACTGGCATACACTATTAACTTTGAAAATCTGACAACCACCTATACAGTGGGGAGAACAAGTATTTGATACACTGCCGATTTTGCAGGTTTACCCACTTACAAAGTACGTAGAATAATTTTTATCATGGGTACACTTCAACTGTGAGTGATGGAATCTAAAACAAAAATCCAGAAAATCACCAATGTATGATTTTTAAGAAATTAATTTGCATTTTATTGCATGACATAAGTATTTGATACATCAGAAAAGCAGAACTTTTTGGCCCACTCCTCCATACAGACCTTCTCCAGATCCTTCAGGTTTCGGGGCTGTCACTGGGCAATACGGACTTTCAGCTCCATCCAAAGATTTTCTATTGGGTTCAGGTCTGGAGACTGGCTTGGCCACTGCAGGACCTTGATATGCTTCTTATGGAGCCACTCCTTAGTTGGCCTGGCTGTGTGTTTTGGGTTGTTGTCATGCTGGAAGACCCAGCCATGACCCATCTTTAATGCTCTTACTGAGGGAAGGAGGTTGTTGGCCAAGATCTCGCGATACATGGCCCCATCATGTATACTCCCCTCAATACGGTGCACGTCCTGTCCCCTTTGCAGAAAAGCATCCCCAAAGAATGATGTTTCCACCTCCATGCTTCATGGTTGGGATGGTGTTCTTGGGGTTGTACTCATCCTTCTTCTTCCTCCAAACACAGCGAGTGGAGTTTAGACCAAAAAGCTCTATTTTTGTCTCATCAGACCACATGACCTTCTCCCATTCCTCCTCTGGACCATCCAGAGGGTCATTGGCAAACTTCAGATGGGCCTGGACATGCGCTGGCTTGAGCAGGGGGACCTTGCGTGCGCTGCAGGATTGACGGCGTAGTGTGTTACTAATGATTTTCTTTGAGACTGTGGTCCCAGCTCTCTTCAGGTCATTGACCAGGTCCTGCCGTGTAGTTCTGGGCTGATCCCTCACCTTCCTTATGATCATTGATGCCCCACGAGGTGAGATCTGGCATGGTGCCCCAGACCGAGGGAGATTGACCATCATATCTTGAACTTCTTCCATTTTCTAATAATTGCGCCAACAGTTGTTGCCAACCAAGCTGCTTGCCTATTGTCCTGTAGCCCATCCCAGCCTTGTGCAGGTCTACAATTTTATCCCTGATGTCCTTACACAGCTCTCTGGTCTTGGCCATTGTGGAGAGGTTGGAGTCTGTTTGATTGAGTGTGTGGACCGGTGTCTTTTATACAGGTAACAAGTTCAAACAGGTGCAGTTAATACAGGTAATGAGTGGAGAACAGGAGGGCTTCTTAAAGAAAAACTAACAGGTCTGTGAGAGCCGGAATTCTTACTGGTTGGTATGTGATCAAATACTTCTGTCATGCAATAAAATGCAAATTAATTATTTAAAAATCATACAATGTGATTTTCTGGATTTTTGTTTTAGGCGCTTTCACACCTACCTTGTTTGGTCCGGATTTTCGGACTTTTCAGTTTGGTCCGAATCAAAATTACAGGTATGAAACCTCCCCGTACCACGGTCCGGACCAAACAGACGAAATTTGGTCCAACGAAAAGAGGTAGTCTTGGTCCGGATCAAACTGAACAAAGGTTTGGTTCGTTTCTAGTGTGAAAGCATTTTCTGTATGGTTCGTACTTTCAGACCATTTACAGGAAGTTCCTGTTTATTTTTAATATTATAATGTTATTTTTAAATTTCATCTAGGCTACATTGATTATGAAAAGTGAAAATATGCGCAATCTGTCAGAAGACAGAAGGTCAGAAATGATTTTGAAAGAAATTTTGTATGATTTTGCTTAGAAAGCCTTTCTTTAATGTGAATTTCGTTTTGTATAAATTGTTTCTTAATTTTAATCAATATTTCATAAGGTAATTGCCTGAAATTGAATAAATAAGAAGCAAATAGTCTATAGCAGACAATAATCGCGGGAGCGATCACATGTTTTGCACATAAACTGCAGCGAGTCTCAAATAAACCAGGCTACTTGTCACACAAACATGAGAAATATGTGTATATAAAGCTTGAAATGTCCACTTTTAAACGTAACAAAAAGAAAATAATCAAGCAATGCACACTATTCAATAGTGGCAACGATATGCGTCCGTTCAGTCATTCTTGTCAAAGACGCTGACGTCAGACGCACGTCCGTTTACAAACCAATCAATGTCCAGATGCAGCCCACATAGATGATGACGACAGGACGTGAGTATGTCATGTAAAGTTCTTTAGTGCGCTCGCATAATTGCAATGTGAAAACAAACCAAAACTAACCGAATGTATAAAATGTATCAAAACATGAACTTCGGTTCGGACCTTCAGGTGTGAAAACGCCCTTAGATTCCGTCTCTCACAGTTGAAGTGTACCTATGATAACAATTACAGACCTCTACATGCTTTGTAAGTAGGAAAACCTGCAAAATCCGTGTATCAAATACTTGTTCTCAAAAATGTTTTCCTGGCTAAATTATTAATGCATTTTATAAAATTTTGTCACATTTGCAGTCAGTTTAGTTGTAATTTAGAGCCCTGTATAGAGAAACAATTAGAGAGCTCATCACAGATCATTATATGTAACCAATCAACAAAATAACCCACCATTCCATGGTGCATGTTGGAAAAACCAGTAACCACCTCCTCCATAGTTCACAAATACCATGACCGTCAGGGAGAACCTGTAAACGCAAACGAAACTGAAAATGTAATCAGAATACATAGTAAAGCTATTATCCAAAAATAATTTTAAGCAAATATTAAGCCAATTAATGCTTAATATTGTTAATGATCAGAATTCAACAAAGGCCATTAGAAGTATTTTGACTTGTTAATTATTTTTTTCTTTTGATCAAATGAAATTCAGAATATTGTTACAATTTATAACCCACAGCACTACCATTCACAAGTTTGGGGTCAGTAATATTTTGTTGTAAAGAAATTGCTACTTTTATTCGGCGAGGACACAAAGTACAAATAGTAAACAAAGAAATGTATAATGTTTCAGAAGATTTCTATTTCACACAAATGCCGTTTTTTTAACTTAATATTCATCAAAGAATTCTGAAAAAACAATTACCACGGTTTCCACAAAAATACACTGTAAAAAATGATTGTTAGTTTAAAGGTCCCATTCTTCGTGATCCCATTGTTCAAACTTTAGTTCGTGTGTAATGTTGCTGTTAGAGCATAAATAATACCTGTAAAATTATAAAGCTCAAAGTTCAATGCCAAGCGAGATATTTTATTTAACAGAAGTTCCCTTTCAAAGCCTACAGCGAACGGCTGGCTTGGACTACATCCTGGTACTTCATTCATAAATGACGTCAGTAGAACAGTAGAACAGACTAACCTCCGCCCACAAGAATACGCGAAAAAAGGGGGCGTGGTCTTGTTGCTGTCCCACGTGGAGAAGAGGACGTGTCGCGTGGAGAAAAGGAAGTGCTGCGTTTGAGTGTGTTTGTCGCCATGTCGTCGAGACGCTGTTATTTTCATCCCGGAGTCAAATCACCTTTGTTTGGCTTTCCCAGGGACGCTGTAGAGATCATTAAGCGCATATATATCTCCCGTTAAGAGGCGTGACATTTCCACGTGCGCTAAGCTGCTGTCGAATCACACCACAGGAACCGGGCTACGTTCGCTAAGCTGCTGTCGAATCACAACACAGGACCGTGCTACGTGCGCTAAGCTGCTGTCAAATCACAACACGGGAAGCGCTGGCACAATCAGAACTCGTTACGTATTTCTGAAGGAGGGACTTCATAGAACAAGGAACATCAGCCCGTTTTTAGGACAGTGAAAACAGCGGTGTACAGATAAGTAAATTGTGTGAAAAATACTGTGTTTTTTTACAAGCGAAACATGAACACGTTATATTGCACACTGTTAACACAATCAAAGCTTCAAAAAGACACGAAGAACGGGACCTTTAACTTAAAAAAGTATGTCACCTGGTTGCCTTAAAATATTAAGTTCATTGAAATTAAAAATTTGAGTTAATACAAGAAGGTTTAATCAACAGAAACTCCAAATATTATGTTATCTGGACCACATTAATTACCTAAGTTGATTTGACAAAAGAAAATAAATTGTGATAAATCATGAAAATATTTTTTTGAGTAAGGAAAACTGTTTTAACATTGAAAATAATAAGAAATGTTTCTTGAGCACCAGTAATCATATCAGAATGATTTCTGAAGGATCATGTGACACTGAAGACTGGAGTGATGGCTGTTGAAAATTTTGCCATTGCAGGAATAAATTACATTTAAAATATTAAATAATAAAATAGAAAACAGTTAATTAAATGGTAATTATATTTCTCACTTTAACTCTGATCAAATAAATGCAGCATTAGTGAGCATAAGAGACTTCTTTCAAACACATTAAACAAATATTACTGTCCCCAAAGTTTCTAACAGTATACAAACAAGCAAAAAAATAATATTTACAATATCCTCCAGTCCCTCAAATCTCACTTGTACAACTGTATCAGTATTATGGATCATAAGGCAAGAGGGTTTAGCATTTATTTTATATATCAAAGACGAAATGCTGTGTAAGGTAATGCAACCTAAGCATTATGAATCACTCAGGAAATGAACGGTTGTCCTCTGAATCGCCCCACCCAGAAGTGCTGACTAAAGCCCTCCGCTGTAATTTATTGTAGACGTGTAACTTAGAGCAAGGAAGCCAAGCTGCAACTTATTGTGCATGATGGAACACTACATTGAATTAGCAACAGCAGAAGATGTTTTTTATTGCACGTCAGAAAATGCATGTTTGCACTATGCAACATAAATATACCCGTGGACACGAAATTGATTTTGGTGATCAAACTGACAACACTTAGATCACAGTGTTGAAGTGTGTTCTCTTTAGTTTCTCTGTATAAGAACATACTGACTGAGAAACTGAAGCACTGTATAGACCTTCAGATAAACTTCACTCTATCTAACGATCTAAATTTTTCCTCACCAAATTCAATTAGGAGATCAGAACAGAGACCATTACTGCTCCTTTTAGGCCTAACCTGCTGATACAAGATTTTAATCACATGCCATCCTCTAAAGAGCACTATTAAAGTAAGCATGTCTTTGTCTTTCTTGTCTCTCTCTCTCTTTCACACACACTTTCTCTTTCTCGCACACACACTTTGTGACTGCATCCATTAGTATCCATGGTAACAAAGACAAAGGTTAAGTCATTTTCAAGATGAGACTACAGCACAATGTTTGCAATATAGCATGTTATAGCCAATAATTTTAATTAAAAAACCCTCAGTGTTAGGGAGGCGTTCACTCTTTTTTTAAAAAAAGCCTTCCAGGGCACATTAAATATTTTATTGCTTTAAGCTTCCTTTGTCTTTCTGTCATAACCTGAAAGTAATCAGAAAACTGCAGCAGACAGTAAAACAATGTTGTGTTTTCATGTTACCTCTCATTATCAATAGTTGTTAACAACTAAAAAAATTATTTTGGCAGGAACTCCCAGTGTACATTTGTCATTGTCATGTTATCCCAGAGCTATAGCTCTTTGTAACCCTGAATGGGCACATCTGTGATTTATATGTACTGCAGTAATTACTGTAAAAAGCCTGAGATATCAAATAAAACTAGTAGCCTACAGGTAAAACATAATTATGACAAATTATTAAAACAGAGGAGTTGCAACAGGAGTACAATTTACACTCAAATTACATAAATGCCAAACATCAAAAACAAAACTATGAAAAGTAAGGAGTTGTATTAGAAAAATGTCTTATTTCCTGCTTAGGAAAGTACAGGGTATATTAAACTAATTGGGCACATTTTGAAGTACATTTGCTGTTAGTATAACTTATCATTACAAAACGACCAATGTCAATTTGCAATCACAAATATGAGGGAACTGGCTGCAGGCTTTTGGCTGGTGCAATAAAAAAAACTGAATCCTTTTAAAAAAATTAAAATGCAAACAAAGTCTACAGTTATACTATATCATGTTGATGGCATCTGATGAATTGAGGGCGCTGTTCTTCAGCTCAGAGAAAAACCGTAGCCGCAACAATTTCACCAGGGCAGTGGGCAGATGACAGATGCCTATGTCTTCAATGAAAAGTTTTGACTCACGGCTGGACAGGCCATATTTCATGTTATACAGCAAGGGATTTGCAACACTACAGGCTATTCTCACAAAGAGCCAAAGACATCTACCGCCAATATTAAGTTCCACTTATAGCCAAATCAGGGATCCCATGTGTACTTTGCACAGTGTTGATTTTGTTTTGGACTTTCAATAACTGCAAAGCTCTTGTGAAATATCATGCATTTGTTGCAGAATCCAATATTGCCTCGACATCATGAATCAACAGACCTGACAAGCCAGCTGTGATGTCAACCTCTGAGTCTATATGTATGAGATGATTTCTATATCATATTCAAATTCAGCACTCTAGTTCCAGATTACAGAATACTGTACAGAAGGCTGAAATGAAGGAAACAAAGAACCAAAGTCTCCAGCCACACTGATAAAACCATTAGGCTTAACAAGGAAATGGACTGTTTCATATCCAAGAGCAAAAGCAGATGTAGACTGAGTGAAAAAACATCTGTTTTTATCTGCACTGTGGTTTACAGGGGATATCCTTATCAATCTGAATGGAGCAGTTATGAATTGTGCTAAAAGTTTCACATAAAAAGGTGGGAAAAACATTATGGTGACAGGCAATTCTAAGAACCATAAAAGCTTGGTTATTCTTACTGTCATTGATAGTACAAATTGCCACTGGTGATTGCTATCTGAAAAGCACTTTTGCAACACACATGGATTATCCATTACACAAATCTTGATCTGGGAAGTCATATCCTCTCCAGCCCCAGATCTACAGCCTGCTGAATATGTGCTGATATGATGCCTGTATTATTACATCAATTACTGGGATGTGAGAGGTCAAAGCCACAGCAGCTTCCTGTTTCGGGAGAGGCGTGCTTATGTGTTTGCCCCCAAGTCACTATCAAGCCCTGCTGGGCTTCCCGATTAAATCACATCACCCTTGCTCAACAGCAATCCACTGTTCCCCACCACAGAGGCAAAAGATATTAGAGATGATGCCTAGAGCGACCACTATAAACAATGGCTCGAGTGAGTATATGTCCAGCCTGTGACCCCTTACAATCTCCTTAGTCTCACAATACATTCTCTGAGTGAATGCGGCCATCAAGTCAACGACAATTGATAAATATCAAGTTCATAGAATTGAGAGAGTTCAACGGGTTCAAAATGAAGTTACGTTTTAGTCCAAATAAATTAAAAGACAATTTTTTGGCACATACCCTCGAAATGTGTCCAGTGACTTCAGTCTTGATGACTTTGTTTTGCTTTTGTCCACAGAATTTTCATTATTTGCCTCCTCCTAAAATAAGCAAAAACAACCAATTCAGTATGAATTTTAAGACATAGTCATTTTACTAAGACATATTTGTAAATACGTTTTTTAAATTATTCTTAATCAGCATGAATACAATTCCGGCCAAGAATGTTTTAGTTAAAAAATTATATACTAGCTAATAATATACTAATATAATTTATATTAGCCTACTGTTAACATTTTTATATATATTTAAAAAAAAAAATAAAAAAAATAAATGATATATATATATATATATTATACAATAAAATGTGATTAAGTATTAATATATAATGTAGTATATATAATTGTTATATTTTAAGCAGGGATGAGGAGAAGTTAGAATTCAAGTGCAGCAACAGTTTATTAAAAAAATAAGATAATCCAAACAGACATAATCCATTTGAGCCTGTTGCATGAAGCCAGTTTCAGTTGCTACCCAAGTAAATTTGAGATTAGTTTGAGCAAACTCAAGAAGATGGATTGTTTTTTAGCACGTTTCATTGGTAATTTATGCTACACGATTAAAGGATTAGTTCACTTTTAAATAAAGTGAGGAGCGTGGTCATAGATATATCGATCGTAGATGCCTCATTCTACTGATCCGTGCAGGCGCTAATGAGGCATCTACAGTGAGGAAAATAAGTATTTGAACACCCTGCTATTTTGCAAGTTCTCCCACTTGGAAATCATGGAGGGGTCTGAAATTGTCATCGTAGGTGCATGTCCACTGTCCACTGAGAAATCACAATATATGATTTTTTAACTATTTATTTGTATGATACAGCTGCAAATAAGTATTTGAACACTATTTTTACCTCACTTAGCGGAAGTTATGGCGGAGCTCAGAGATGATCACGTTCGTCTAATAAGAGGTAAAATAATAGCATAAATACTGCTCGGTTTCTCGCAGAAACTGATCGTTTCGCCAGATAAGACCCTTATTCATCGTTTGGTATCGTTTAAAGCCCTTTGAAGCTGCACTGAAACTGTCATTTGGACCTTGAACCGTCTGGAGCCCATTGAAGTCCATTATATGGAGAAAAATCCTGGAATGTTTTCATCAAAAACCTTAATTTCTTTTCGACTGCAGAAAGAAAGACATGGACATCTTGGATGACATGGGGGTCAATTATCAGCAAAAGTTTATTTAAAAGTGAACTAATCCTTTAACCTGCTTCGGAGTAGTTTTATTCTGGGTTAGAGATTGCAGACCAAAACTGGACCAATCAGCTGTCTAAGATTTTCGGATTGAGAACTCTAACTAATAAATAAATGTTTTAATGTTCGGGTAGCCATGGGCAGTCTTTTCAGGTTTTTTTCATGTTTGCGTAGCATGAGCAGCCTCAAACATGTTTGGAGTAGATTCTCTCATTTCCAAAGGAAGATGTTCCCATTCACCATATGGTCTTGCAGTGGCAGTGCGATCCATCAGAAAGAAATTAGCATTACCCTCTTCCTGCTCTGGCTCTCCAAACAACTGCATGATAGGCCGCAGACAAAGCTAATCAAACTTTCGGACCAGGACAATACAACGATACCTCAAATTAAACTATAACCACTACAGGGCTCCATATACGTCTCTATGAGCCATTTGCATTTTTAGATGTGATCATCCTGGAAATGGCAGATTAGGAACGCTGTGAATTAACCATAAACAAATACACAGTGTTTGCTGCATAACATCTGTTCCTATTGTATGATGCATGAACCGTTTTGCCCTCACCATTTCCATGGAGTTTTGAGACTTGTGACAACGGAAACAATTCTTTAGCCTCTGTGTACAGCTGCATCTGTAGATGTATAAAACATTCATGTGAAATCCGCTTAAACAAATGTTGTTTTTACACATAAAAAAAAAAGGTTTACATACACAACCGTTCAAAAAGGGGGCAGGGTTATTTTAATGTTTTTTCAAAGAAGTCTCTTATGCTCATCAAATCTGCATTTATTTGATCAAAAATACAATTTAAATAGTCTTTTTTTTCTGTTATATGTAATTTTTTCCTGTGGTGACAAAACTGAATTTTCAGCAGCCATTACTTCAGTTTTTAGTGTCACATGATTCTTCAGAAATCAGTATAATATGCTGATTTCGTGCTCAAGAAACATTATTATCAATGTTTAAAACAGTTGTGCAGCTTAATATTTGTATTAAAGTTATCGCTGTGTCCAAATATGCCTACTTCCATTCTATATAGTACACGAAAAACAGTATGTGAGCCAAGTAGTATGTCCGAATTAATTGTAAAAAGAGTGTATGTACCTGGATGACTTATTACTTCCACCGAGATTCTGGTGCGCATTCATTGGAAACTTTACTATCCCATGAGGCCACTGGAGAGGATTTGTTCATGAAGGTGAAGCGATGTAACTGATGCCGTACATGGCGGATGTAGTACATCCGAATTTCATTCATTCTACACAATTTCATATTACAGATCGTACTTTTTTAACGGTTGAAAAAAAAAAAAAAGTAGTGCCTACTACTGTTTAAAAGAACAGCATTTATTTGAATCCTTGAAATATTTTGTAACATTATAAATGTTTTACTGTAACTTTGATCAATTTAATGCATTGTTGCTGAATAGTAATAGTTTTGAGGGAAAAAAAATCCTATAACTTTTGAACGGTAGTGTAATAACTCTAAAATTTGGAAGAGAAAAACAGATAATATTGTTACCTGAGTATATAAGGCAAAGAGGCCCAAAATACAGCGACAGAAGCCAGAATCAAGAATGCCGCCAACAGCGCTGAAGAATCAATATTAAATACATAAGAGCAATGGTCATACACACTTTTTCTGCTGTTTCTGCAGTTATTGTGAGGGGAACTTGTTTTTAATGTTTAGAAATAAACCAAAGACAGCAAATAGACTGTTAGAGTAATTTAACGTAAAGGGTTACAAACATGTTCAGTTTATGCGATTTTCTCAGTCTTTGCTCTGAACAGCCTCTGTCACCCATGCTATGCCACAAGGGAGCTCTCAAGAATCCAGCAGTGTCCTTTTATGTAATCTGAAACCAGTCTATAGGCGTACAATCAATCTATGAAATCCTAGCTTTGAGACTCCAATAAGGCCATGCACTGAGGCAATATTTTCGCAGTGCATGATACAATGGATCATATTGGCTGCCAGAGGCGTCCTCCATGATACTGACTGCTTAGGGGAAGGTGTAAAACAGGAAGCAATAATGTGTCATATTTCCAAGTATTTGGAAGCAACAGACATCTTTATTGAGTTTGTGTATTCTGCAAGATAAAGCTGAAAATCATCCTCAAGTGAGATCAGGAGCATTTGATATACTTTTTCACTTTCCATAAAACCAAACTGAGTTCAACATTGTTACATAATGCTTACATAAGGCCTAAATTGGAAGTCCAACGTTTATCATCTTTTACAATCAAAACATGGACAACAGCCCTCACACAGAATATCTAATCAAATGGACATGTTACACCCGGTGATCTCAAGCGATCAGATGGGACAGTGGAGGCCTTTTGCGGAAAAACAAACAAAGAAAGGACCATTTGATCAAAGTGTGAATACACTTGATGACATGAGGGGAAACAGTGAAGCTGTGATGATACTATAGTGACGACTGAGTTCAGGAGCCTGGACAAACTGGCCCTGAGATAAATAAACACTGCATGTACATCCAACACTCTGCCCACTTAGGAGTACTTTTAAGTATGCCATGTTTGTCATGCCTCAAATGTCCTTTAACTTGAGAGGTCAGAAAAACTGATTGGTTGCTACTCAGAAAATTACAGAAAACAAACTAACATCTTAAAATAGGTACTTTAATTAAGCATTTATGTATGTTTAGGGCTGTCAGAGTTATATTTAATGCATTCATAAATATAAATTGATATTATTATTATTAGATTATAATTTTTCTAAAAAAAAAAAGAGGGGAAAAAAAACAGGTTTTAAGACTAAGAAATAAGGACCTAATCTGCTAATCTGCAAAATTTGGCTGGTCTATTTTAGGGCTGTCAAAGTGTAACTTTTAATTTTTTATTGTTAATATATTATTTCTTTATATTATTTTAATCTATTGACAGTACAGTAATAAATCCTATTCTGCATATAGATTTTTTAAAGAAATAAAAATCTAATTTGCATTAAAAATGGGTCTGTATAGTATACCTGAAAATATACAATGATCAGGCATAACATTATGACATGTGAAGTGAATAACAATGAATATCTCTTCAACACGGCACCTATAAGTGGGTGGGTGACAACTTCTCGTCCAGGCCCTGGTCATTTCTAGGCTTGACTACTGCAATGCGCTTCTGGCTGGACTTCCATCATGTGCGATCAAAACGCTCTAAATGATCCAGAATGCAGCAGCACGTCTTGTCTTCAACGAACCCAAAAGGGCCCACGTCACACCACTCTTCATCTCTCTGCACTGGCTACCACTCGCTGCTCACATCAAGTTCAAGGCGCTTACGCTCGCTTACATCCTGGTACTTCCTTCATTGATTACGTCAGTAGGACAGTAGAACAGACTAACCTCCGGCCACAAGAATACGCGAAAAAGGGGGCGTGGTCTTATTGCTGTCCCACGTGGAGGAGAGGACGGTCGCGTGGAGAAAAGGAAGTGCTGAGTTTCAGTGTGTTTGTCGCCATGTCGTTTGTCGCCAGACGCTGTTATTTTCATCCCGGAGTCAAATCACCTTTGTTTGGCTTTCCCAGGGACGCTGTAGAGATCATTGAGCGCATAGCCGCATACATCTCCCGTTAAGAGGCGTGACCTTTCCGTACAACGTGCGCTAAGCTGCTGTCGAATCACAACACAGGAACCGCTGGCACAATCAGAACTCGTTAAGTATTTCTGAAGGAGGGACTTCATAGAACAAGGAAGTCATCAGCCGTTTTTAGGACAGTGAAAACAGCGGTATACAGATAAGTAAATTGTGTGAAAAATACTGTGTTTTTTTACACGCGAAACATGAACACATGTTATATTGCACACTGTAAACACAATCAAAGCTTCAAAAAAACACGAAGAACGGGAAAAAAACTTTTCTTTTCCTTATTTTCCTTCTTTTTTCCTCTACTTCTTCCCTGCCCTAGTGTGTGATGCTCTGTGCGATGTCCAAAACTTAGTACTTCAGGCACTTTCTGTGTTTTGCTGCCTCCTCATGATGGATCGCTTCCTGTACTCCTCAGTTGTAAGTCGCTTTGGGTAAAAGCGTCTGCTAAATGCATAAATGTAAATGTAAATGTAAAGTGAACATTTTGTCCTCAGAAGTGCTAGAATCAGGAAAAATGGGCAAGGGCCAAATTGTGATGGTTAGACGACTGGGTCCGAGCATCTCCAAAACTGCAGCTCTTGAAGGGTGTTCCTGGTCTGCAGTGGTCAGTATCTATCAAAAGTGGTCCAAGGAAGGAACAGTGGTGAACTGGCGCCAATGGCCAAGGCTCATTGATGCACGTGGGGAGCGATCAAACAGATGAGCTACTGTAGCTCAAATTGCTCAAGAAGTTAATGCTGGTTCTGATAGAAAGGTGTCAGAATACACAGTGCATGTTTGTTGTGAATGGGGCTGCATAGCTACAGACCAGTCAGGGTTCCCATGCTGACCCCTGTCCACCACCGAAAGCGCCAACACTGGGCACGTGAGCATCAGAACTGGACCATGGAGCAATGGAAGAAGGTGGCCTGGTCTGATGAATCACGTTTTCTTTTACATCACGTGGATGGCCGGGTGCACGTATGTACGTCAGCAGGATAATGCTCCCTGTTACAAAGCAAAAATAGTTCAGGATTGGTTTGAGGAGCACAACGAGTTTGAGGTGTTGACTTGGCCTCCAAATTCCTCAGATCTCAATCCAATCGAGCATCTGTGGGATGTGCTGAACAAACAAGTCCGGTTCATGGAGGCCCCACCTCGCAACATACAGGACTTAAAGGATCTGCTGATAACATCTTGGTGCCAAATACAACAGCACACCTTCAGGGGTCTAGTGGAGTCCATGCCTCAACAGGTCAGGGCTGTTTTGGCAGCAAAAGGGTGGCCAACAAAATATTAGGAAGGTGGTCATGATGTTATGCCTGATCGGTGTATAAATCTCTTTATATTATAAGAAGGCAGTCATCATTTTTGGAGATCCATGGCATCAAAAAGTTTGAAAACCTTGCTGTAATCAAAAGCTACCAAGCTTCCTTTGAAAACAAGCTTTAGACAATTGCGGTCATGTAGTGAAATGTAATACAATCAAAGCTGATCATCACTGTCTAATAATCATCAGTAAATTATCCTACTCTTATTTCACAGTAAATTATTTAACACTAATTGCTTAAATTGAGAATAAGCAACTCTTAAATTTACTCTAATTTGCACAGTTCAGTCTAAATGTTAACTGGTATTTAAGGTTAAGCAGGCTAATTACTGCATGTCTGTATAATTCACTGCTTGTTTTCATCAGATTGAGGTCAGAGTTTAAATTTTTCGAGCCAAGATTGAGGGAGGGGGAGTGCATTCAATTGAAAACAGCATGTTTTTTTTTTGTGTGCAGCAGTGTCCCCTTTATCAGTTCTTCTTAACATCTGCTGATCACTAGCACCATCACTTAGGTTGTGAGAGCCCTTTGGAGCTGGAGTGTAATCACCAAACAGTCCGGCTAATGGAAGCTCATCATATAGCCGGGAGTTTAGTCACACTGGCCATATATCTGACAGATAATGGCTACTTGCCCTTAAAAGTCTGATCTACAACATAATCTGCACTATTGCAAAGTAGACTGTACATTATAGAGCGTGGTGCTTTCAAAACCCCATTATGCTTTAATCCTTCACGCTCCTCTAATGTATTTCCCACAATGCTCCCCTCCCGGGCATCTTCCAAAACAAACATGACAGAAAAGCTTTTCTTTGAGCTGTTTTTTTTTTTCAAGAAACGAGCCGTTCATCGGATCAATAGTCTCATCTGACTCCTGGGATAAGAGAGAGGCACTTCCCTGCTGAACTTTGGAACACGATACATGTCTTGTGACTTATTTCATGTTTTTAATTACACAGTATGTATACTTACGCAGGTACGCATTATTTGAACTCCTATCCACAGTGAGAGAACAGGTTACATCATTTAGCAAGCCAGCCTGCCTCATCCAGAGAGAATAATAGCCAGCTTCCTCAAATGTCTGACTCAGACTAGGGAGGAGAAATAATGTCATCAACATGTAATAAAACACTGATCCATCCATCACATCCTTACAGTCATGATGACGGTTATTGAATTTTTAATGTTTTGTTTAAAAAGCTTCCCTCTTTTGAAATGTTATTTACATTTTCTTCTACACGTCATCACCAGCATTTTCAGATTTATTCAGAATTTGTTGTTTTCTTGTTAACCACAAATTGTTTGCTGACTGATGTAAGTAACCTGTCATGTAACCGTTTACCTAAAGTAGTCCAAAAATCAACTTTCACTTTATATTTATTAAAATCAAATTGATTTATATAATTTATGGCCAATCTTTTTGTATTTTCTGATTGTATTGTATATATAAATGCCTCTTTGTAGCAGCATGGAGCAAAATTATAACATAAACAATGACATACAAGAGGCTGAAGGGGGCCATCTAGAGGGCATCTGAGAAAACTGCAACTTTTGAACCCATTTCACCCTTTTCAGCCCCCCAAAATGTGCACTATAAGCTCTTATTGATCGACCTGGGAATGACATAGTGGCCAGCACGTTCTTTGGGGGAGAAGGTAAATCGATAATGGCTCGGTCTGGAAAGGGACCTCTGTATCGATCTTAAAGAAGCCCAGGACTAGACCTCAGCCATAGGGTGGGAGAGATACAGTGACTTGTCTTATGAAATCAGACACCATCGACAACTCATTTGAAAATGGCCCCCAAAAAAGGCCCAGGTTGTTTGTAAATATGACTATGGTTTCCTTCTTCCGACATCCCAGCTTGGGTTTGTGAGAGGACCATGAGGTTTGATGTCTTAATGGTCTTTTTCATCATTATTTCAGTGTCAGCTTGTTAACCCCAAAATGCAGCGCGATCAATATCAGTGAGGAATTCTCCAAAGGGCAGCACTAAAGCCAGGTCACATTTAAACACATGGTCATAAATAGTCTTACTGACAGCAAATGCAATTGGCTGCTATTAGGGCTATATATCTAGCCTACTGTATGCATGACCTTTCTGTACCACATTTTTTTCTTCTTCTTTTAAACAGGGTTATTGAAAACATCTCAATTCAGTATTCACCTTAATTAGCAAGTTAAGGTGTAGTTCAAGGTGATTCTTACCCACACAAAGTGCTGTTTCCATCCACAGGTGCGATTCTTAGAGTCAGTTTAAGTTGTGTGCTCACCACCACAGACCTATTATGACCATTCCCAACCGTGGCAAGGGGCTGATAAAGACACTGTAGAAGACGTATATCTGTTATTTAACATTTATTTAATATAAGCCATTTTTGACAGTTCAAGCAGGCTCTACAGGTTATATGAGAAATTATGTAAAGGTTTATATTGCTCACTAAACCAAACCTGTACATATTGTGAATGGAACAAATGTATTTTTTATATTTCTGTTTCTTTCTTTTTGGTACAGAAAATGCTTGAAACATTCACAAGTCACAATCAAGACAATAAAACAACAAAATACCTTATAACAGTAATCTGAGGTGTAGTAAACACTAACGTTGTATGGAAGTTCGTTATGGAATACTAGCAATGCCTCATCCATTTTCAGCTTGTAAACTAAAAAAAAGGACAGAGGTACTTAGATTGCAGTATCCGAACAATACAATAAATTCACTTCTTTTATCTACACACATTTTAAACAACTCGAATAGCCCATCATAATTATGACCTACCTTCTTGACGTCTCTCACACATCCCTGCTGAGAGGAGAGTAAAAAAGAAAACGTTCAAGATATTGTTGATCTTCATTGTCATTTCCAGGCTATTTCTTTTTCTTCTTTTGTATAAATGAAAATAAAGAGAGCTCAAAGATCACTGTACATGTGATTAGTGATCTTTGAGATATGTTGGGAGTTTTATTACCAGAAGACACAAGATTGGCCAAAGATATGAAGGTTATTATTTACGTACGTAACATTACTAGATAAAGAAAGGAGAACACTGCTAAAAAAAACTGCATGTGTGAAGAGGATAGGCCTACTTCATTCATAAAAAAACGATTATAATGATTAGCATCTTACATGTTATAAGTGTATACAAGTAGAAAAGAGAAGAACAGAAATTATCTTCTTCAAAATATTATCTTATCTTAGGGCAAATGAGAACTTCTCATTGGCCTATTTGTACTCTCTGTCATGTCAATGAATGATTATTCTGTTATATTATACTGTTTTTGTTTTCTTAAAGGTCCCGTTCTTCGTGTTTTTTTGAAGCTTTGATTGTGTTTACAGTGTGCAATATAACATGTTGTTCATCAGTTCATGTTTCGCATGTAAAAAAACACAGTATTTTTAACACAATTTACTTATCTGTATACCGCTGTTTTCACTCTCCTAAAAACGGCTGATGAGTTCCTTTATTCTATGAAGTCCCTCCTTCAGAAATACGTAATGAGTTCTGATTGTGCCAGCGGTTCCCGTGTTGTGATTTGACCGCAGCTTAGCGAACCTGGCACGGTCCTGTGTTGTGATTCGACAGCAGCTTAGCGCACGTGGAAAGGTCACGCCTCTTAACGGGAGATGTATGCGCTCAATGATCTCTACAGCGTCCCTGGGAAAGCCAAACAAAGGTGATTTGACTCCGGGATGAAAAAATCAGCGTATCGACGACATGAAGACAAACACACTCAAACGCAACAATTCCTTTTCTCCACGCCACACTTCCTCTTCTCCACGTGGGACAGCTACAAGACCACGCCCCCTTTTTTCGCGTAGTCTTGTGGGCGGAGGTTAGTCTGTTCTGTTCTACTGACGTCATTTATGAAGGAAGTACCAGGATGTAGTCCAAGCCGGCCGTTCGCTGTAGGCTTTGAAAGGGAACTTCTGTTAAATAAAATATCTTGCTTGGCATTGAACTTTGAGCTTTATAATTTTACAGGTATTATTTATGCTCTAACAGCAACATTACACACTAACTAAAGTTTGAACAATGGGATCACGAATAACGGGACCTTTAAAGCAGCACTAGGTAACTTTTCAACCTTCATAATATATTTTCAAGACTCTTGTGATGATACATTGACTTACAATAGGTTGAATGACACGTCTGCCATAGCCTGACGGGGTCGTACTTTTAAACTTCGGGTTTCGGGTAGTACCCGAGAAAAAAAAGAACTACAAAATTCGACTGCTTTACGGCATATACGTCACTTCCACCATCACCCCCACTACCTTAAATTCGGACGTGCGAGGGTTTGGGTTAGCCTATGTAAGCCTATGTGTAAACGGCGTGTACAAGTTTGGTAGGGGCTACATTCTCGCAAGTAAATACATAAGACGTACAAAATCATATTTTAGGATACTGTAACGCGTGTGTCCGGGTGAAAAATACGGATAGCTCACTCAACGCAACTGGAGTCGATGCAAACACGGAGGCGATTGACATCAAACAGCTCGCACTTTATT
The DNA here is from genome assembly GCA_023566225.1 of Romanogobio albipinnatus. NCBI lineage: Eukaryota > Metazoa > Chordata > Actinopteri > Cypriniformes > Gobionidae > Romanogobio > Romanogobio albipinnatus. The sequence continues at coordinate 21,598,883 of CM042258.1, forward strand.
CCCCGCGGAACCCCCCACAAGAGTCCGGCACAAACTCCACTTCCGTCCACAGCATTACCCAACAAAACAAAAATAAATGAATGTTTGCAACAGAAGACAGAAAATAATCCGCACACATGGGAGCTCGAGGCGCAGTGTTCACACACACACACACACACACACACACACACACACACACACACACACAGAACGCAGGTGCTCCAACCGGGGCGAACGCTCTTAAAGGGGCCACACTACTCGTTACAATACCTAACATGTCTGTGATATTTGTTTATTTGTCTTGCCTCAAGCTATAATGCAAATCGACTTTTCAAATTTGAAGATTAATCTATGGTAGCTTGATATTATATTGACGATATATGTTATTACCTACCACTCAAACATTGAATTGAAGTATCATATAGATTCTGTAAAACGGTAACCAATAGACTAGACTACTATAATGACGCTGGCTTGTAAACGTGAGCATCGCGATTATTTGACGTTTGAAAAAAAAATAAAACCCATGAAATGATATTCATATGACATGCTGAAACATATGCCACTGTACCTGGGATGAAGACATTTCACACAGACTCAAGCAGAACACCTGCATGTGAACTCCTCCTGCAGTGTTCAGGGCTATCATAGTTGTCAAAAAATGCACGTGCTATATGCATCCCCTAATGTAGGATGACAGAGTTTACGACAGTAGTAGAGGACAATACTGTTTCCCAACTGTAGGGGGAGCCCGAGAGCAAAAGTTACCTAGTGCTGCTTTAAAGTGTGTGTGACCCTGGACAATTCCTTTCACTTAACAGAGAATTTCCCAAATTCAGATATTTTCAGGCATGAACAGCAGTCGTGAAACGCGCATCTTAATTAAAATGGCATTTTCCCGACCATATGCTATATGTCTGAAGGAACCATATGAAGGGAGGTAGGATCATTCCTGCTGCTATTGGTAGCTACATGGTCTAATTGTATTCTCAGAGGCTGTGTCCAAAACCTGGAAAATGCTGCCTTCGGACGACACATTTCAAGGTAGGCATCAAGGCACGTCCGAATTTAATGTCAGCTTCACTCTAATCGAGTTTTCCTTTATCGAGTTACCTTTATCTAATCGAGTTTTAAAGGCAGCATAAATGTATCCTTCGCTGCCTATGATATCCCACAATCCTGTGCGTTCCATTCTGTGACAGTTGAGCTGAAAAAAGAAAAGAAATGGGGATCCGAAAGTTGCGTTTGCTGGTCAGTTTGTGTTTAAATGTAGACGTTTTTTACCAACATTTTCCACTTCTGGTGTCATTTCTAGCGCGAAATTACTAATGTAGTAATTAAATGTGTTCTCACAAAAGCTCTCTATTTTGCTGTAGATCATTAAACTGTTACACTGCCAATTAGAAGTCTGTCCGAAATCAGTTTCGTGCGGTGCCTTCATGCACAAACGCTGAATACAAGCCGTTGTCTGATAAGGCAGCGAGTCAACAAGTCAGCTGCCTAGGTTTTCGGACGCAGCCACTGTCCGGAACAAGTAATTGCAAACCCGCCTCTGTGTTTCCGCACTCATCTTTTGTTCAGGCTTCTGGCAGGGCAGTAGCAAGAGGGCCCCTATATTAATATGAAATAGTGCGTGCTGACGTAACCTGGTAACGCAGCCTAGTTAATATTCATAAGACGTCACTTCACCATAGTAGGATTCGTAAATTCGTGCTCTGCCCTCAGGTTGAAAATCCAGCTGCTCGCACGAGACCATAGCAGCGCTACACGCACAACACCTTCAACATGGTAAGAGAAAACATAAAAAAAGTTTTTATTTTATTTTATTCTTATTGCATGTGGATTAACAACCACGTTATATTTTTTGTACACAACTTTGCAATTAAATGCATAACATTGCCACGAAAGAGATGCTTACTGGAAAGGACTCGTGGTATTTTTTTATATTAACAGTGATTTTTATCAAAATATGACGTTTTATTTTCGTATTATTCGAACAGTTTTCGACACATTCGATTTATTTATTTATTTGGGTGCAGATTTCGTGTTTTGTCATAAAATTAAAAGCGCATAGTATAGTGCTCATGTCAGGCTATCACTAACATATTACGGTCTGTTATTCATTTGATAGAACATCGCCTTCTTTGTCAGCCGTGTCTGTTCGTGCAGCAGCATTAGTTCAACAGATTACACTGTTGCTAAGAGACCTGTTGATGTCAGTCTGCTTTATCTGTGTGAGCTTCATCATGACTGACATATGTTTGCACAGGCGCTCTGACGCAAATACTGATGGTTCATTCACCATCAGGGACTATAGTGTTTGGATAGTACAAAAGAAAATGCTGACACAAATCAACTCAATTTCCCTTTCTTTCAATTAAAAGTGCACAAAATGTATCACATAAAGCATAGAGAAATATAGAAAACCTATATTTTCAATTCAGTTAACTTTTTATCAATGCATATGTCAATATATTATAATAATGTCGTTTGTTGTTGTTGTTGTTGTTGTTGTAACAGACCTGTGTTTAAAGCTCATGTGATCTTTACTTAAATGGGAAAGGGGAAGGGTTAAGTTGCTTAGGAATTTCATTGCCCCTACCAGTTATATGGTGGAAGCTCTTAAAAGAGAAAATGCAAGTCATCATTGTTTCCATATGGGGCTCACAACAACCAATCACAGTGTTTTTTTCTGAAACACCCCCCTCTGAATGGTTGCTTAAGAGTGTGAGTGTTTGCAAAACTGTCCAAATGTTATTTGTTCTATTAACATAATGATTATATCTGATTATCTAAACCATTTACAATTAAGTACAGTACTATTTAATTTGTATAAATATTTTGTGTTCAGATATATTATTGGGTAGGTATTTAATATACACTCCTGGGCAAAAAAAAGAAAAAGAAAAAAAGAGCCAAGCCAAAAATGGCAAAAAATGTAATGGTCTTAACCGTTTTAATCACAAATCACACAAAACACAGGAAATTAGCGAGAATTGCACAAATACTGTAGATAAAGTAACTTGGCACAGGATAGTAGTGATGGGAAGTTCGGATCATTTTACTGACTCGGATCTTTGAATCTCGTTCAGCAAAATGAACAAATCTTTTTTCAAGTCATTTCGTTCGTTTCAGCAGAATCTAATTAAAATGTTACATTTTTCATTTTTAAACACATTTAGTACTTTTGGAATAAAAAAAAATAACTATAAGCTAATGCAGCCATGGCCAAACTTTGAGAAATAAATTATTAATTAATTGCTTAGCTTGATTCAGTCCATGTATGCAGTCTGTTAGTTCATCTCACCTCCCGATCCAAATCGTTCTTCTTTTTTTTTCTTCAAATCGTTTACCTCTCGTGTCTGTCTTCAGGTTCGAGCCGTTAGTTCCGTCATCATGTCTGATGCTCTGATCTGGCCGTGACAGCCGTGTAATACATATGCGTCCGGAAACAGATCTGATTAGTTCATCTCTCGAGTCTCGGTTTGAGTCATTCGTTCATCAAGTCCCAGTCATCAAGTCCCAGTCACCGGAAACAGATCTGATTAGTTCATCTCTCGAGTCTCGGTTTGAGTCATTCGTTCATCAAGTCCCAGTCATCAAGTCCCAGTCACCGGAAACAGATCTGATTAGTTCATCTCTCGAGTCTCGGTTTGAGTCATTCGTTCATCAAGTCCCAGTCATCAAGTCCCAGTCACCGGAAACAGATCTGATTAGTTCATCTCTCGAGTCTCGGTTTGAGTCATTCGTTCATCAAGTCCCAGTCATCAAGTCCCAGTCACCGGAAACAGAAAAGATTAGTTCATCTCGAGTCTTTGAGTTGTTCCTTCAAGTCCCCATAGGCTGAATGCAGAAACAGAAATGATTAGTTCATCTCTCGAGTCAGTCTTTGGGTCCTAGTCTCGTTCTTTTTTCACGTGACCGCTTCCCGGGTTCAGTGTCTCGCAACATATACAACATTACAGTCGTATTATTGACTGTATATTATTTTTTGTTTAGGAATTATCATACAATTATCAAAAGATATCTGCAACAAACATCTGAAAAATAAAAAAGTGACATCTTGTTCCTGTCAGTCTATTTTTATTGTTAAATGTTTCTTGTGCCCCTGTGGTGTTTTTTTATTATTATTTAAATTATAAAAAATTATATATATATATATATATATATATATATATATATATATATATATATATAATACACACACATTGTACTTAATAAACTGAACCTACAAACACAAAGTAAAACTACACAAAGTACAAACACAAACAATGATCTTCATATACAAATGTAATGTGTGTTTGGGTCAAACAAGGGTCTAACCAATGGTTCAGTTGAAGTGCAACTGTCACTCAAGACTAGGACCCGAAGACTGGCTCGAGAGATGAACTAATCATTTCTGTTTCTGCATTCAGCCTATGGGGACTTGAAGGAACGACTCAAAAGACTCGAGATGAACTAATCTTTTCTGTTTCCGCCGGTACAGACTGCATATCCGTGCCCTAATATGGGGCTGGGACTTGATGAACGAACGACTCGAGAGATGAACTAATCATTTCTGATTCCTGTAGTAGCCTATGAGATGTTGCGCAATTCATGCGCAGGTCAATACAAAATGAACGAATCGCTCTCTGAGACGACTCGTCGTTCCCGAGTCATATTAAGGATTCGTTCAAAATGAACAAATCGTTCATGAACGACACATCACTACAGGATAGCCTTCCCCTTTGTTTTCTTTAAATGTTTAAGCCGTGTGGGTAAACTTGCAGACAGTGTTTTACAGGAAGAAGAGTGTTGTTCCTCTCAATTTTGATGGCTTCAAACATGCGTAGTTGCAAAAAATGTCTCCCAGTTTTCTGAGGTTAATGTGAGACCAAATAGTCACTATAGGGTTCAAATCTGGTCTCTGACCAAGGCCAAAACATGGCCACTTTTTGGTTGTCTTTGTAATTTGGGCAGGAGCATTGTCTTGTTGAAATATATAATCTGATCTTTCCACTTATACTAAACTTTTCATTTGCCGGAAGCAAGCAATTCTGCAATATTCTCCTGTTACTCCAAAGCATTGAATGACTTTTCACAGTGAAGTAGCTCACCAATACCAGCAGCTAAAAAGGCTCCCCACAAAATGACACCTCTTCCTCTATGCTTCTCTGTGGTAGAGATTAATTTATTATTACATTTCACAGCAGATATAAAGCCGCTCTAGAGCATCACCATGCAACTCGTGTTCTGTTGTGTTTCATCACTCCACACAAAACTTCCCATATTCTGTCAAAAACTTAATTCTGTCTTTGTTTTTCTGAGACAGCAAAGGCTTTTTAAAAGGATAGTTCACCCAAAAATTAAAATTCTGTGATTAATTACTCGTTCCAAACCCGTAAGACCTTTGTTAATCTTTGGAATTAACAAATTAAGGTATTGTTTGATGAAATCTGAGAGCTTCCTGACCCCTCCATAGACAGCAGTAACACTTCCAAGGCCCAGAAAGGTTTCAATCTTTTTGAACGTTGTATTTACAACGTAACCTGCATAGGAGACGGACAAAGGATAGAACTAAATTGTTGAATAAAGTCATTATTTTTGTTTGTTTTTGCGCACAAAAGTTTTCTCATTGCTTCATAAAATTAAGGCTGAACCACTGGAGTCACATGGACTATTTTAATGATGTTTTTACTACCTTTCTGGGCCTTGAAAGTATTCAATAAATTGCTGTCTATGGAGGGGTCAGAGAGCTCTCGGATTTATTAAAATATCTTAATTTGTGTTCTGAAGATGAACAAAGGTCTTACAGGTTTAGAATGACATGACGGTGAGTAATTAATGACAATTTACATTTTTAAGTGAACTATCCCTTTAAGTAGCTACATTTTGCTTATATTTAGCTAATTTCCGGACCAATAATTTGTGGTTAGCACAATTAAAAGTTCAGTGTTTTAGGCCCATTTTCTTTTTGCTCAGGAGTGTATATAAACATTTTACTCACAGAGATGTGACATGCGTTGTAACATGCATTCTTACAAACTACACTTTAGAACATTTCTAACCAGAGCTGTTTTAAACTAAGGATGGGAAGATTCAGTCTCTTACCATGGAGGAGAGGGAGCACCTCCTGCCCATGATGAGGAATGCTCAGTGGGTGGAGGTGGTGGGGAGAGATGCCATTTACAAAGAGTTCCTCTTCAAAGACTTCAATCAGGTAATAATTTAATGTATGTAAAACTGGCAAGAGAGACTAAGGCTATAAAGCTATTTAGAATTACATACTTCACAACTTACCCCTATGACATGCTCTTTTCCCTTTAGGCTTTTGGGTTCATGTCCCGAGTAGCACTACAGGCTGAGAAAATGGATCATCATCCAGAATGGTTTAACGTGTATAATAAGGTAAATACATAATAAGGCTCATATTCAATAAGGCAAGCATTTTTAATCCAGTTCATTGGGTGTCATGGCTGTGAGTGCATTAGTGATAACATAAGAATTAGATTTTTTGTTGTTGTAATGATGTGTACTGATTAATTGTTAATAAGACCAGGAATGTGTGTGAAGAAAATAAATGCGGCCCATTTTGATTTCATTTTGACTGAATCCTGTCTGCCTGTTTTCTCATTGGCAGGTTCAAATCACCCTCAGTACTCATGAATGTGGAGGACTCTCACAGCGTGACATCAACCTCGCAACCTTCATAGATCAGGCCTCTGTCTACTGAATGGATCCTCTTTCTTGACAGCTTGTCAATCAACCTCTGTAACCTGTAAAACTGGATAAAAAATATTGTAAAATGTACCACAGTTATCACCATATCAGTTTTGACTGTGTTGTCTGCCTGTTACACTTAATCTTTTCCCGATAAGTATTAATAGTACATTCAAGACAAATTGTATTTTTAAATCATTTCACATTTACAGTACATCAATGTATTACAGATCAGAGAATTGCTAGAACACTAAAGAGACCGGTGAAACACTATTACATTACTGTGTTCTATGGTTTTTTGACTATATGTATGGTGCCTTTATTTGAATTTGATCCAATATCATGGTTAGTGCCTCAATGAATTGGAATAAACTGAATGTTTGTCAACTTTGGCATTGTGAAATCAATGTATCATCTGTCGAAGCACTTGCCTCCCGTTTAAGTAATGATGGCACTAAAATGCATTTATGGATTTAAACAAACATCGCTCTGCATATTAAAAAAAGAGAGTAAGTGCAGCATGTTATTTTTCATTTAGTAACAGTGTTGTGCCTCACATTTTAAAACAGGCATTCTGTGACAAATCGACAAATTTTAACTATAGAATGCATGAACCATAAAACCTACATTAATGCATAAGAGGTCAAAATGGCCTCTTTTTTTTTTTATTAATTCTTTCCTTCAAATAATAGGTGTCCTATTAATGGAGCAATTAAAAATAATTGATGATACACAAACATTTTAATATATCAAATGTTTGTCCATCTATTTTTCTTGCTTATATGCATTACAAAATATTAAAAATAATACATTTCATACACAGTTGTACTTTTTCTAAACTAATTTAGATCTAATATTAATATACTAGTCTGAATCTTCACTACATTTCTCCACCTACATTAACATATAATGTGAAAATGATCTTTGTAGACAGAGACAGAACATTTCACATTTGATTTGGGAAGGAACTTCTTTTGTCTGGGCCTTCAATTCCATAGGAAATTAATATGGGTCAATTTGACCCCACTTGTGCATTCTAGGGTTAAAGTTTAATTTTGAACTTGAGCACATCGTTTTAGAAAGTGAGACACTGCAAAAGACACAATTGCATTGGTCAAACACATCTAGTGCATGTTTGCATGAATAAACAATGGAAAAAATGTGAGAGAGAAGTGGACACAGGCGGTTCTGGATTATTTGGTGCCCTATGCGAAATCAGACATGTTATTCTGTAAAACAGTGAAAAGTAAATATATTATGCAACCAGCATATTCATATTTTATATTCATGTTTATTGATTTATATAGGAACAACAAAACATTACAAGACTTAATTGAAATGGACTACATGATGTGGTAAAGGCCTAGTCCCTGAGGCTGATTTAGCTACTGTATTAACCTAATAGCACACACCCTGACAACTGTGAAAGGCATGTAGGTGAATGCTGTTAGTTTTGTGCTTCATACAACCATAACCGTAGAGGTCATGCAATGCTTCAAATATTCAGATCAAGGTGCCTCAGTTTCAGTAGTTACAGTAATTACAGATTATTGCATAATGACATTAAAATGCTTCATTTAGGCAAGAAGGGTAACTCTGAAGACAAATATCCAGCCTAAGGCATGTTACAGTTCTTAAGAATGCACTGTACTACAGTGGTATCATAGAAAAAAACTATCCTGCCTCCTACTCGAAGCCCCCAAAAAGAGGTTAAAAAGTACATGGAAATTACTGAATTGAGAAAAAAAAAAAAAACATTGAAATATGAGACGTTATATTAGTGATTTAAAATATACAAAAAAAAAAAAAAACACACACACAGTGGTCACAAATATTATACATGCTTATGGGATTACATTTCTGACAAGATCTGATGTGATGTTTCCATGGTACCATGTCATCACTTCCTCATATCACTGACTTCACGCACAAATTAATTTCCCTTCTTGTTGTTCCAGGGTTTAGCTGTCATTCAGTTGTGTTAAGCTGGAACAAAGAACCCAAACAAATACAACACACAAAAATATAACTCAAAGGAAAACTCATGAATAAATTGGAATGACAGCTGGGTCTCTAACTCTCTGAAAACCAATAAAAGGGAGTACCATAACCTGGAGCATGGCATTGACTTATGATCAAAATGTCCACTTAGGTGACATTTCTCAGGATTTAGACAAAAGGGAAACAAATCGAGGATTAAGTTTACAATTATTTGAAAAAGATTTGAGGTAGATAGGGTGAAATGTGGTCATTAAAAACCCATATGGATGGGAATCTGAACTAGGCAATATTTGACTGCACAACCTGGTCAATGGATTTGTTAAGTTAAGTTTTGCCCTTATATAAAAGGTCATTTTAAAACAGCAAGATATTTTCTCTTCAATAAGATGGATGTTTTGTGACTGGACTATCAAATGTAAACTGGATATGGGGAATTTCAAATAAATAAATCAAACTAAATATTTGTAATATAGGTTCACCTGAGCAGCCCTACCATCTAAAAATGGTCTATGTTTTCAAGTTTCTATTGAGAACGAGATATTGGTAAGATTCAAAAACTAACACTTTGGGTTTTCCCATGTTGATCATATTATGGATTTTATCCTATTTTGCATTATTTAATATTTTCGATGAAAAATCACCAGATGTTGAATTAATATCAAATCAACATTATTCCCTGCTATCCTGAGGTTTAAGTGTCAGAAAACACTTCCAAAAATAACTGTGGGAGTGTGATCAAAATACATATGGTGTGCACCAGTCATAAAAATAAAAAATGAAAAAGGTAAAACTGCACTCACTGCTCACCAAAATTAGACTAAGATGTCCCAGACCCTTTACAGATTCACATAGATACTTGTGAAGCTGTCTCCATAGTCTTACAGACAGGATACTTTCGCTCCTCAGTCACAAATCCCAAAATATCAGGTGACTATGGCTTATACATAAAATAGTTAGTTGTAAATAGACGACTGAATTAAGTAAATTAATGATTAGATGATTGTGGTGAGCATCCCTTCAGCCAGCTAAGGGTGGAGACCCTGGCAGTCAATCTCAGTGCACTTTGGAGTTGCCATTTATGTGGTTCTTATGGTTTTTGTGGTGCTTGCCCTGTATCTTGGGCACCTCAGTGCTATAGAGGCAGTCCAAAAAGCCCTGCGAGACCTCAGTCACCATCGATCGGTCAGGAATGGACTGGGCCATGCCATAGATGGCTCCCTACGGCATAAAGGAGGAGAGTTTACAAGGGTAATTTCATTGCGGTTTACTAGATGAGATACGTGTACAACTTGACTGAAGTGGACTGGAAGTGCAAAGAGAGGATTTTACCCATTTGCTTTCAGGACAATGACCATTTTCCAGAAAAAAAAACTATATAAAGTACTCAAATGTCAAAATGTGCATGTCTGATTAGACAACAATCAGTTTAAATATATCTGTTAAAAGGTGAATTTGGTCAACATCTAGGAGTGCAACAGCATATGCATTGCTGTTCAGAAGTTTGAGGTCAGTAATTATTTTTTTGTGAAAGAAATGAATACTTTAACTCAGCATGAATGCTTTACTTTTGATCAAAGTGACAGTAGACTTTTGCATTGTTACAAAAAAGTTTTATTTAAAAATGATTGCCTCTCTTTTGAACCTTTCTCAGAATCATGAAAAAAAAAAAAAATGTATCAATGTTTCAAAAATGTTTGTTGTTTTCAACACAAACATAGTAAGAAATGTTTCTTGAGCACCAAACTGAAGGATCATGTGACACTGAAGACGGGAGTAATGATGCTGAAAATTCAGCTTTGCAATCACAGGAATAAATGGCATTTTAAAGGGATAGTTCAACCAAATTTTAATTCTGTCATTTACTCACCCTCAAGTTGTTCCAAACCTGTATGAGTTTCTTTGTTCTGCTGAACACAAAATAAGATATTTAGAAGAATGTTTGTAACCAAGCAGATAGAGCAACCATTGACTACCATAGTAGGGGAAAAAATACCATGGTAGTTAATGGTTGCTCTATCTGCTTGGTTACAAACATTCTTCTAAATTTCTTCTTTTGTGTTCAGCAGAACACAAGATACTCATATAGGTTTGGAACAACTTGAGGCTGAGTAAATGATGACAGAATTTAAATTTTTTTGGGTGAACTATCCCTTTAAAATGTATTAAAGTTGATTGTTATAATACTTCTCACTACTGTTTTCATTGTATTTTTGCAGCCTTGGTGAGCATACTGTTAAGATACTTCTTTCAAAAACATTATAAAATCTTACTGACCCCAAACTTTTAAACAGTATTGTAGATCGACTCAAAGTTGTGAATGGTATGTCTAATGAAAAGGAAACTCACCATTCCTGTGGTCTTCTCTTTAGGATTCTTCATGATAATGGCTACTTCTCTTTTCACATCACAGATGAACTGCGCAGCTACACCAGGCTGTGTGTGTAGCATTGTGACACAAATATGAATGCTGAAAGGGAACAACAAAAGATCTATGAGCAATGATCTAAGGAACTACTTTTCTGACCAGTACCTAAAAGGTGAAAATGTATAAATGTATATTTTTTTTAACTACATAATTGCTGCATTGATACCTTTACATAATAATTATAATACACTGACAAAACTACTTGATGATGTATGTGTTTGTGTATTTTTCCTAACTTTCATTCGGTTTCAGGGACAGTACATTCATTTTCATAACTTGAACGCATTTCCTTTTTTTTTTTTTTACCATACCTAGATGGGAACTGCAGAGTGTTGAGATTCCAGCCCTTTGAAGTCAGTGCATTAGATAAGCGAAAGATATCAAAATCATTGGAGCCCAATGCCACCACAGACACCTCTGGATCCCCGAATACAAACACTCCATCTATTTTACGGATCCTGTGGGAAGAGTTTTATTAGATGTTATTTCTGTGCACAATTTCTTTCCTGGCATGTAAATGTTACCCGTCATGCAAATCTATTTGCCACAGTTGACATAAATTCAAAGCAACACCTTGTCTGGGTCTCATTTACTATTATGCGTTCTAAAATAAATGACATTGTACTGACCCTGCTTTGATTTCGCGGGCTGTCCCAACAACTTTCTTGGTGGCCTCAACGTATCCGTTCTCACCCATGTGCATCATAGTAGCCCAACAGGCTGCAATTATGCCTCCAGGCCGAGAGCCAGCCATGGAAGGAGACGCATAAATTCCTCCCTGCCAATCTGGTGCTACGAAATACTGGTAGTGGCGAAATTTCCTTTCACTGTAGAGCACCACTGAGGAGCCTTTCGGAGCATAACCATACTGTGGGGACACGATGATTTAAAAATAAGACTGTAGACTGCATTTTTACTGTAATTCTAATTGCAATGACATCTGGATAGATTACAATAAAAATATTAGTTTTTGTTTTTAAACCCCAGAATAAATGTCGAGAGTTGTTCATTTGCACAATTGTTTTACTCATTAAAATAACAATAAAATGTAAAACATTTAAAAAGAAAAATACACTACCAAATCAAAAGTCTTCAAGGCCTTGGTAAGACTTTCATGTTTTTATAAGAAGTCTCTTTTGCTCACAAAGGCTGCATTTATTTTATTAAAAATACAGTAGAAATAGTAGTATTGTGAATATTATTACAATTTTAAATAACAGTTTTCTATTTCAATATGTATGTAATTTATTCCTGCGATGACAAAGCTGAATTTTCAGCATCATTACTACGGTCTTCAAATCATAATATACTGATTAGGTGCTCATAAAATATTTCTTATCACCATCAATGTTGAAAACATTAAGCAGCACAACTGTGATGCATTTTTAAAAAATATTATTTGATGATTAGGGAGTTCAAAACATTATATGTGTGTTTTCTATCACTTGATAGAAGTGATCCTTGCTGTGATCCACACATCCTTGCCGTCAAAGTATTCATTTCTTTTCTTTTTTTAAATCTTACCGGCCACAAACTTTTGAACAGTAGTGTGTATTATTTGTTAATTAATACCTTATGTGTATCAGCTGAGATACTGGTCACCCCTTTGACCCGGAAATCAAAGGGATCAAGTCTGAAACCTGCTTTTTCCATAAAAACTATCAGGAACCCACCCAAGCATGCATCCACATGGAATGGGATGTTGTATTTTACGGCAAGCTAAAAAAAAAAGAAGAAGTTATATTATACATTTCAGATTCATTTATAGAATGATACAAAAGCACTGGATTACATGCCCTTTATAATAAGCAAATGTTACCTTCGCCACTTCTACTATAGGGTCTATAATTCCATGGGGGAACTGAGGAGCTGAACACACCAGCATTGCTGTGTTTCTAGAGATGGCCCTCCTCATGGCCTATGGTCAAAAAAAAGCAGCCATTAAAATTAGATAGATGTCAAAATTCACAAAAACATTGAATGAATTATAAAAGTACCTGATTACTGTGAACAAACCAAACAGCAGTACCTTCACATCAACTTTCATGGTCTTCTTGTCCAGAGGTATGTGAATGAGCTTCATCCCAAAGTAATGAGCAGCTTTGTCAAACGCCGCATGGACGCTCACTGGAGCAATGCTACAGCATAGACAAAACAATCAATATATTTATATATATTTTTTGTTTTTATATGTTATGTGTTTGTTTTTTCCCGCTTTATACAGTGGGTGTGAATATAATGACTGTCTTTAAGGTTCACTAATTATAAATAGTTTCTTCAAGTAAAATAAAACAGTAAATAGATTGAAATAAATTCAAATAAATTGTTTACGGTGTTGGTTGACAACCACTGTTTATTGTGACTGCAAAGGCTTTACATACATCTCTGGGTGTTTGATGCCACGTTCATGAGCCATGTCTCTGTATGCCTTGCATGCCATCAGGATGCTTTCTGTTCCACCTGAAGTAACCTTTCATAACAGGAGCACACAAAACAACTTCTAATGAAAAATGCTGGACTGACAACCTTATTGCGGTGTGACTTTAGCCCCTGTTTGAGACCATCATAGCATTCTGCAGATTTGATTAAGGAGATATTTACCACATTTAGCCATTTTCTTAAGTGCAAACAACTGTATTAATATGCAAAAGAACCCTTTTAACAAATGAGTTTCAGTGAGTGAGCAATGGGAAATTGCCACAAATTACCGGTATTTGGAACGTCACACAACCACATTATTCTATCAGGGAAGATAGTGAGAAGAACTCACTGTGCCACAGGAGTCTGGCCCTCCATTAAATAAAGCACACGCCATCCGCACCACTTCTGCCTCCATCTTCCTAACCCCGGGGAACAGGTCTGGGTGGAGGGGGTTGGTCCACGCAAAGTCACCATACACCTGCAAATCAGAGGAACACAAAATCCAGTATTTATTTAGTTCCACTAAGCTTTTGCTAGATGCAAAAGTAAAGTGAACATCTAAACCAGTGTTTCCCAACCTTGTTTGTCATTTGTATCACTACAACTGCATCAAGTAGCACTTCATCGACACAAAACCAAACATGTCAAGTTTATAAAAGCCACTTAAATGCCCTAATTAAACTAAGGCCTAATCCTGGCTTAATCGAAGCCCTGTCTGTGAAAGTGGGCCTAAATAATTTAAAAGTGACAGTAAAGACATTTATTATATAACATTACAAGATTGGGGATTTCATCTTTATTTTGTATTTTCTTTTAATTCCTATTATAACTGTTATACTATGTATATTTTTATTTTATTCACTTATGAATATTTTAACTTCATTTCTGTGTAAAGCACTTTGAATTGCCCCTGTGTATGAAATGTGCTATACAAATAAACTTGCCTTGCCTTGCCTTACAAATAAATGCAATTCTTTTGAACTTTCTATTTATCAAAGAATCTTGAAAAGAAATGCATCACGGTTTCCACAAAATACTAAGGAGCACAACAGTTTTGAACATCGATATATCAAAATCCAAAGCACTAAATCAGCATATTATAATGATTTCTGAAGGATCATGTGACACTGCAGACTGGAGTAATAATGCTTCACCATCTCAGGAATATATTGCAAAATATATTAACATAGAAATCTGTCATTTTAAATTGTAATAATATTTCACAATATTGCAGTTTTAACTGGATTTTATATCAAACCAAATGGTAGTCTTGGTGAGCATAAGAGACTTTCAAAAACAATAAAAAATAAAAAAAACATACATTACAGACCCCAAACTTTTAAATGGCAGTGTATATTAAATTAAATATTATACTGGATTTTTGTCCTTTCCCTGAAAACGAGCCAAATCATGAGACTAATCTTTGTTATTTACTAACTAACTAACTAACTTACTAAACTTAATTCAGTTTTACAGGTTAACAAAGCAAAATCAAAAGTACCCCCTTGAACACATACACCCCTTGTTTAGAATTATTGATCTAAATGATTTAAAGGCCATTATACCTTCACCAGGAGATCTGTGAGCTTCTCATCCCCCCAGTAGACTGCACCTGACACTTTGCCTTTCGCCCAGTCTACCTCACCTGAAATCATAAATATTAAAAAAGATTGATGACAGAACAACAGTGGGACACTGACTTCTAATAAAAAACACTGTCATTATACCCTAGTAAATAAACTTGCTTGCAAAGAAACTCCATCCACACTACTGTAGGGCAAATTCAGTCAGAGAACATCTGGCTGATACTTTACGAGTTTCTGATTTATCTTTAAAGCCTTTGGGCTCTCCGTCATTATAACAGATGGGAGTTGGGACAGGCTGAAGGTGACTCACTCAGTGTCTCGTACTCCCTGATCTTGTCAAGGAGCTGTTTGTGGGTGAGGCCTTGTGCTGGCAGGAGTTTGGTGTAGCTCATGCCTTCCTTCAGAGTGCACAGACTCACTGACATGTCATCCAGTGCTTTGTTGAGCTGATTCTGAATCTGATGAGGGAAAGGTTGGGGAGGGAAAATAAATTGTGTCAAACAAAACCAGAAATATAGGGGATAGAGGAATTGAGGGGAATATAAACAATCAATTGCTGCATTATTCATATGATGTAACTTCCTTAACTAATTGCATGTAGAAAAATAGATCTATTAATGAATTACTATATATTAAATTACCAATAATAGTCAGAGGTTCTCAAGCAGAGGGCAGAGGCCCAAAACTTCTAAAAGAGCTGCAGGAAGATTTCAACTATTTTAAAATACTTCAAGGTGTAAACAGAGTATTTTACATTTTTTTAATATATATTTTTAACTATTTTATTGCAAAATGTAATTATTATTATTATTTATTGTTTTATTGAATCATCTACAGCTCAATTTGTAATGTTAAACTGGTTTAGTTGCATCCTGATAAATATCGTAAAGGACATAAAAGTCTGTCAAGCCCAACTCAAATCAGTTGGTTCTGACTGGAATCAGACATATTGCAATCTGTTCAGGTTAATGATGACCCAAAGTAACTCTGGTTTAATCATGGGATCATATTATGAAAGTGTGATAAATGCTTTATTTTCTCTTCAGCATGGCAATGGTGAGTAATCATCCATCAGTGAGTCAGAAAGAGAAGTCTGAAGGAAGAAAGGGAACTATAAAACCACTAGATGCTTACTGATGCTCCGACAAATGGGATTTTTCTGATGATTTTAAAGAACTGCTTCTTCACTCTTGACGTCAGGCCTGGAAAACACGAAAAATGAGCAAATTGTGGTGAAGGGGAGACATGAAATTACTGCACAGTGAGACATTTTTTGCTTTACAAAATTCCTGATTGTCTATGCTTGAGAGTCAATAGAAATGTAGGCCATCTAAAATGTGGCATGTAAAATTAAACAAATGAGAGACCTCAGTGTAAATGTTTTTTTTTTTCCCTCAGCTCATGCAAAACCATTGTTTCTGGATAATGACACAATGAATTAAAAAACAAAGAAAGGGTGTTTAGGTCAACAGTAGCGTATGAAGCTTACAAGTGCCACATATTTTGTTATTCTTCAAGTGGCCTTGACATTTTGCAACTTTGTTTTAAGACTTCCTGACAGATGAATAGCAAAAATGGATAACATGGTTATTTTCCAACAACTACCATGTAACAATGATGTTTCAGATTGTTTCACAGGAACAAAGAAAACTGTAGCTTACGACTATTGATAAATCAACCAAAATATGCACAGACTATTATTATATAAAATAAAAAAACAACAAAAATTATTTGCATTTCATTGTTTTTTCTTCTTTATTGACTCTAGATACCTTTCTAGATCATGTATACACTGCCATTCAAAAGTTTGAGGTCACTAAAAACCTTTTGAACGTTTTATTTAAGAATTCTGAAGAAAACAAAAAAAAGCACAGTTTCCACAAAAATATTAAGCAGCACAACTGTTTTCAACTCTGCAAATAATAAGATTTTTTTCTAGAGCACCAAATCAGCATATTAGAATGATTTCTGAATGATCATGTGAAACTGAAGACTCTCCGAAAATCTACTTTGCCATCACAAAAATAAATTACGTTTTAAAATATATTAAAAAACAAGTTATTTTAAATTGTATATTATAATATAATTATTGTATATTATATTATAGTAAACATTTCATAACCATTTTATTTTTGATCAAATAAAATGCAGGCTTAGTGAGCATAAGGCACTTCTTTTTTAAAACAAAATCTTACCGACCACAAACTTTTGAATGGAAGTGTAAACCTGACAACACATTTAATATGCCTGATGCATTCAGATGTTCAAAAGGCATGAATGATCAATAGCACTTACTCTCTTGCTGAAAAAGGAACTCCTTTAGCCACACCGCACCAAGCGTGGACAACAAAGTGGCCGCAATGATCTGCCATGGCTCCAGACCAGCACATTGAGAATTCACAAAGCGCTGAGCCTCCTCTATGTACAGCAGCACCATCTCCTTATACACCTCCAAGGCACTCTGCATGAGGAAAGGAGACATGTTATAGTCAGTCAAGGCAACTAGACCAGATATTAACCCAATCTAATTTCAGTTAACAGCTGGAAAACAAAGCTTAAGCAGATCAAGAACTCAACACATGCACAGACCAATAATTGGCTATTTACCAGCAATTACAAGCCTCAGCCACATAAGTTAATCAATAAACATTGATAGAAGAGTCAACAAACAACCTACTTATTAAATTCTTCAGGGTTAGATACTACTTGAATAATAAGTACAAGCATGCTGGTTATCAGTTACTAGATTGGCCAAATTTAAAATCTCAAATGAAAACCATTCAAATTATACTTAAATACTTACTATAGAGGACTGAGTCATACTTAATTGTCTCAGGAGCTTGGATTCACTAATGACACTTAAGTAAACTGTGGCAGGGGAATGTCTAACTTCAGCCACAAGAATCAGGGAGAGCTTAGTAGATAACTACTTTCACAGATATTGTTCCTACTGACCACACCTTATTCATATATTAAACTGGCCGCAGAAAACCCAAAACACTTAAAATGGGCTTCTAAGGGTATGTGCAATAAAATAAAAAAAATCCCATGAAAAAACAAATACTAGTTCAAGTCCATTATACGGAAAAGTCCATATTTATAAATGGTTAGTTTGTGTAAAAAAAGCATATCTGGTGGATGCATTTCACAATCACGATTTTTTTTACAGCACAATGTGGTCTTGCTTGATAACAGTGCAGATTGTGTCCCAATAGCATTGCCATAACAGCACGCAGGAAACCGGGAGGTCAACTGAACAAAGTCTTAGCCAACCATATTCACGAGTATGTCAAATCCTTGTAATCTGCAATGAATGAGCATCTCATTTCTTCCTCAAAAGCCTGACTAAAAGCTATAATTTGCATTTTGAGCATGTAAAGAGCACTAGTTACATTAGAATCATAGATTATCTTGAATGTAGCACAATAAATTAGATTATTAGACATATTAAACTAAATTAAAAGGTATTTATTTGTATTCATTTTGTCATTGAGATAATGAATGAATAATTCAGATGGCTAAACAACACCTCCTGAATGGAGTTCTAAGTCCATGACAAGCTCTCCGACAGGTTTAGCAGGGTTTCCAGTGGATTCAGAGGAGCAGGTAAACAGGTCATGTGAGTGAACAACTGAAACTTTGACCAGGACTGAGGTGCATCATACGTTCAGGATCCAAATATATCAAAAGTATGAAATGTGGAACCTCAGCTGCACTGAAACAAAGTCTTTAAAGGGCAGCATCCCTATCAGGGGAATGTGATTTCACAAAGTACAACATGTTCCTGGATTTGGGAGACAAGTTTACAGTTTATGTCAAGTTTAGGCATACAACCAAGTTTAGGTGCTTCTACATCAGCTTCTACAGTGTTATTCATCTATTATTTCCCTCTGATTTTATGGAGAAGTTATGGGTATGGTTAGTTTTAGGGTTTGGTTTGTAGGGTTTATGGTTTGTAGTTTATCCAGGAACATGTCTTACTTGGCAAAAATCACAGTGACCATCAGTGTTATGTAACAAGACCTATAGACAGCTTCTCAGTGCATAATGTGCCATAAAATGCTGAGATTATGTTGTTATCTTGTAAAAGGGGCAAAAGGCAAAGACAGCTGAAACACATTGCAAAAGAGATGAAGAGATGTACACGTCTGCTATGTTATACAACACATCTTCTGAACATGACAGATAACACGGATTGGGGCA
Organism: Romanogobio albipinnatus; assembly: GCA_023566225.1. Lineage (NCBI taxonomy): Eukaryota > Metazoa > Chordata > Actinopteri > Cypriniformes > Gobionidae > Romanogobio > Romanogobio albipinnatus. Next base: position 21,618,197 of record CM042258.1, read on the forward strand.
AAAGAACATGTATGAAGCACTTGGATGGGTTTAGTTTGAACCAATACGTTTATAAAAATAATACGCTGTGTGGCCCATAACTGCTTGCCTGCCTAGTGTATTAAAGGCAATCACACCCTCTTTAGTCAAGCTTTGATTATTTGTCCATTGTTGAGTCAAACAGCTCATGTTTCCAACATCTTAAAGAGGAACATACAGAAAGTGCCATGGCAGCACAGCCCATCTTTCATAACACTCAAAACAATAAGTCTATAATTAAGCGTTTAATAAATAAAAGTTGACAAAAATTGGTTTAATTTTAATCATTTAAATAGCTCAAAATAAATACAATTGTTTTCATCTATGTAATCTCCCATATACACTACCATTCAAAAATTGAGATTATTTTAGAAGGAAATTAAGACATTTATTCAGCAATTATGTTGTTTTTACATTGATCAGAAGTGACAGTAACAGTTATAAGGGTACAAAAGATTTGTCAAATAAACGCTATTCTTTTGACCTTTCTATTTATCAAAGAATACAAAAAAGCATCACAGTTTCTACAAAAACATTAAGGAGAACAACTGTTTTCAATATAATAAGATATGATGATGATAATAACAACAAGAAATGTGTCATCATGAGCAGCAAATCTGCATACTAGAATGATCTCATTTTACAGTTTAAAAACATTTTTTACACATATCAAACATTTGAATGGCAGTGTACATTAAAGCAATAAGAACCGAGGCTCTCATTCTTCCTAATAGCTCCTTTTATGTTCCACAGAAGAAATTAAGTCCTTCAGGTTTGTAACGACATAAGGGTGACTATATGACAGAATTTTAATTTTGAGGTGAAACATCCATTTCATAGAGCCGTGATGTTCATTCACACATATTAAATCATTTAGAGAATCACATGAGCATCAGACTAGCCAAACAAAGTTTCAACAGATGCTGGACCGCAGTCAAAACATATCTGCCCCCATTGTAAACAGTCTTGTTAAGAATAGCACTTCCTCTGGGTTCGAGCCTGTCACAGGAAGGCTTCTGATGAACACATACACAATGAAACACAAAATTTCCCTCTCTGCACCTGGTTGTTGCACACAGACAAGTGATTATTACATAACATTATATGAAGGAGGAACGGCTTTATAATAGCTCTCACCTATATCACTTCAAAACCTGAGCATGCTGTGTCTCTACACACAGAAGACACACACAATTTGATATAGGACATGATAAACATATTAGCCAGAATGACATCTGGGCCCAAACTCTCTAAAATAATGACACTTTAAATGGATAGTAATCTTTCTACATGATAAGATCACCCGCATTCCCAGCAGTGAACGTGAAACATGTTATATCAGATGAACGTGTCACCTATAGATGTGATACAGTGAGACATTGATACAGCTCTACAGTGTAGCCTACATGAAGGCTATCGACTAACAAAACAAAGTAACAAAATACGATGGACCAAAATGGACATGCTTATTTTCTATAATCGAAGCTTTCATTGACATAACCATATGATGTTTGGATAGCAGGGACAGGCTATTTTTAAAGCACAGCTGATTTGTAATTGTCATCATGCCCACTCACCCTGTAGTCCATTTTGTTCGCCAAGGTTACACCCTGTCTGAAAAAGTGGTTTCTTCACCTACTCCGGGAGAAACGGGGAAGACAGCCTCAAAGATCTTTGTTTGCCTTGTTTTGAAAGCGAATGCCCCGTTGCATGACACAATCAGGGGAGCAAGCTTATATCAGGAAGTGCCGTGTGAGTAAAAGGGGACGCGATTTGCTTTCAGCCGTGACTCCGCATTCGCTGATCTTCATATACTGCAAGCATCTTTCCTCGCAGTGATTAGTCCAGCACACATGCTGTTAGAATATGTGGAAGACGTACTACGTCCTGCTGCCGATTCGCAGATTCGACACGGTTACATGACCAGGGAGGTCTGTGTGTAGAGCATAGTCTGCGAAATGATTTTTTAATGTGCTGTATTGTTATTTTTATTTTTATATACGATTTTGTATGTATGTATTATTATTGTTGTTGGTTCATGTAATGTTTTATTTGTAAAACGATTAATTACGTTTTAATCATCAGCACCACATGGTTAAAGGAAGGGACAGCATAGAAAACTTGATTCATATTCAGTGCTTTGGAATTTTCAACATTATTTTCAATAAACTATCCACTGAGTTGGGCTGCGTTCCTATTTTCTAGGATACCTTTTGTATTGGTTTTATACAGTACAGTAGGCTATGTTTTCATGCACAGGCAGTGCTTTGAATGTTCACTTGATGGCGCTATTGATGTTTTTAAAGGAAAGACTGGGTATTTTTTGATAAAGCTTTTCTATCTTGTATTTCTTCTTTTTTTATTAAACAACTGCGTTTACAGTACGTTCATATAGTAAGTGATATTTTACATGTAGCCTATTACAGTTTGTGCGTAGGCCTACACGGAAGAGAGTGACATATTGCATTGTCCAAAAGCACTTATAATTACAAAATCTAACTTTTCTTATATTTAAAGGCTTATTTGTGTGTCTGTGTGATTGCATTGTTTACCTATATTTAAAGAAGAAAGGTAGGGTATTCATAGCAGACGCTTTTATCCAACGCGACTTGCAGCCTAAACAAGGAACAAACCAACAAAGCAAAGCAAAAAGCCAACAATATGATTCGTAATAGTTTGATAACTAGATTAAGGGATTTTTTTTTTGTGGCATTTGTTTAGGGTGTGAGGTGGTTAAGTTTTTGAGTAAAGTAAAAATGCGACCAAATAAAACATCTCAACATTTAACCAATCACATTTTTCTGTTGTTGTTTTTTATGTGGGGCTTTAAAAAATTGGTAACCAAACATGAAGACTACGCTAAATGATAAATAAAACTCAGGCTAGGAACAGTTTAAGATGATAAGTCTGAGTATGTGATACGGAAAACACAACAAAAATATATTAATGTAATACCTTTGAAAAATATCGAAATTACGAAAGCACGGTAAACGTTTCTAAGATAGCTTTACAACAAACAAGTTGAAAATTCTGCTAATTCAACCCATGGCACATAAAAGTGCCCACAATAAATTAAAATAAAAACATTTAGAGATTTAAAAAAACAATCTTAAATGTATTTAAAAGAAAATGGTCAAGGTGTGTGAGTTTTAAAAGCTAATAGACTATATAATCCAAACAACATGTAATAATACAATACAAGAAAATGTAACACAATTTATAGGAAATTGTAGAACAGTAAAGTTCATAGTTATAGTAGTCAACATTGTTTACAACACTTAATATATTGAATTACTTTAAAAAAATAAAAAAATAATATATGTATATATATATATATACATTTTTTGTGTCATTTTCATCGTTCCATTGGAAAAATATATTTTACCCACAAAGTTGACAAGTTACAGCAATAGTAAGATAAATTCGATTCAAGTCTGTGCTGATGGGTAGCCTACTATTTGGAGAAAAGCTGCAGTTGAACCCACGCATTCACAGCAGCACCAAAGCTTAATTATTGAGGGTGACCCCCGATTACTCAAACCAAATAGAGTTTTAGCAAGAAGCTCTTGCCTATTCAATTATAATTGGTGTATTCGGTCATAACAAGCATATGCGTTTTAGCACAATGGGTGGACTCTAAAAGGAACCTCAAAAGCACATTAAAACTGCATTACTTCTTCCAAGAAGTGTACTCAAGATCTTTCTGGTCTCGATGCGCACACCGTTCCAAAAGCGCACACGTCTCCAAAGGTGCACGTTTTGCCACACAAAAGAGTTGACATTGTTTGAGTTTTAACAAGAGGTGTACATATGGCATCCGGGTTGTAATTAAATGTTTTTAAGTTGTTGTTTTGTCTTCTCTGTGAAGTTTCCTTTTCTTCTTTATGTGCAGCCTTTTCCGCGTCTGAACAAGAGAGAAGAATTAAATAGCTTTTCTGCCAGTTTGGGACAAATGGATGGCAAAAACCTGGTCAGCGAGTTTTAGTCCTTGATTGCCTTCTTCAGATACCCTTCAAACAAAGGCTGAGGATGAAAATAAAGCCCCACCTGGTACTTCTGTTTGTTAAAATAATAAGAAATAGATTTCGTTTCATAAATAACAGATTGTAAAGTGCAGCAGTTGAAGACGTAGCCTATCAACCAAGAGCGAGGCCAGGTATCACCTGCTCTTCAGTATAGGGCGCATTTATTGTTAAATAATGTTCTTTGCTATATCTATGATTTCCACAGCAACAGGTCGCCTATGTTTGCCCATACTTTGTATAACAAGCAAGATATTACTAGGCACTGATAAAAATCGGGGGACAAATCTGACAGTCCCAAATTAGCACCTGTCCCGCGATATCCCAATATGCATCTGGCATCAAAAGTTATTTGTAAAGCGGTAATATTTGGTTTGCTTTGGATTATTTCGAGGCCTTTATAACAGCACGGCAACATTCCCTATCTCTTTGCTTTATTTGTCCGTTTTATTGAAAGCATATGGTTATCAGATATCTTACAAAACACATATTTAGTTAGACTGGCGATGAGTGTCTTTGTGGACTCTTGGGCACCACGGTAAATATGTTGCGCCCATAACAGAGCCCTTGGACCCTCCAATAAATGAAGATTTATCAAGACTTGGGGTCAAGTGTAAACTCGTGCTATCCGACCGCATTAAAAGTCTTTTGTTTGCAACCGTGGCTATATTTACGATGCGCACTTAATGTTCCTAATACGGACTCCATTTGGAGACATCAGTGCGCACGCATTTGCTTTTATTTGCAAATTGTGTTGTGATTAATATTCTGTGTTTTAATTACATAGGGAACTGCTCCTGCACATAGACTCAAGTTATTCCACATTTCCTTCGCTTAAATATTATTTCCCCAGGGTTTTTTGCACTACAACACAATTTACGCACATCAATATCACGACAAGGCGCACAACGGCAATTACATAATAGAATATTGTTTATTAGTAATTATTTTTCAGCTCTGATTATTGAAAGTTGCTTGTTGAAAAGTATATATATAAGTGCCACTAAAATGTCCACGAAGCATGCTCATAATACCTACATGGTGGTCAGTATGTTAGCACAGTGACAAGGTTACCAAATCACCTGTTGCGTCAATGCGTTCTTTTTCTACCATCCATTCCAGAAAAAAAGAAACTTAATGGATATTCAGTGCCATTATTAATTCGATCGTGATGAATTATAGTATTCATTTGTGGGGTGGAAAGGCTTACATGCCACTATATATTTGCAGTTTTGCGTAAAGAAATTGTCATTTTAGATATAAATGAGATAAAAGTCTAAGAGTGCTAGTATTGAAAACGACAGACAGCTATAGGAAACTTCACCTGATATTTTCTATCCTGTTTTAATATCTTCTCTTAGTTTATTTCTGAAACTAGGAAGGTACATTTTGGAAAGGACCGCCTCACTTCTGATTGGCCACTTGACTCCATTTGTTTGTCCTAGAGCGCAGACAGGATAAAGGGACATAAATGACGAATGGGCGCATCACCCTCTATTGTCCCTTTGATTTATATATTAAGGGAATGAATAAGAGACTGCATGTTTCTCACTGGTAGACTGGACACCCTGTAGACCAACACCCTCACCAGTCTGCATGAGGTAAGCATCTAAATTATGACAGGTTTCTTATAGATTATAAATCGAGACCTTGGACTGAGGATGACCTGTTGTGTTTTATGTTTACAGAATGACTCCAAAATCCACGTGCGCGTCGGAAGGAAGGAATGGGACCTTTAAATCTAACTGGAGCTCGGCAATAGATCTCAAGTCTGGATTCACAGACATTACCAAAGTTCAACAAATCAAATACAGAAAAGAATGTGAGCTTGGCAACATAGACTCGGCGACTAAAGAGTGCTCATCTACCTTCAGCGAAGAGAACGCGACAAATACAAAAATGAAGATAAAGATGCCAGTTAAATCAGCAAGCAGACATCGTGGGAATCGCAGAGTGAAGGCAAACGATAGAGAAAGGCACCGCATGCATCAGCTGAACTCCGCACTGGATACTCTGAGAAGCGTGTTACCAACTTTTCCCGACGACGCGAAGCTGACTAAAATTGAGACTTTGAGATTCGCGCACAATTACATTTGGGCATTGTCAGAAACCTTGAGAATTGCAGACCACGTTCGACAAATTTCAAATCACTCTCGGGATCAGGGGAACCTCGCGGTGCCAAGCGCCTGCTTGGATGCGCGTTATAGCGCAGCAAGTGCATGCGCGTCCAAGTGGAACTCCACAAACTCATCATCAAACTGGCAAGAATCCCAAGGCTACTACACTGATTTGTTGCTAGAGGAATTTAACTGCAATTTTCAGGACAATCTGACATTTTGATTTGCTGGGGAAAGTCTAATCTGCGAGTAGCAAAACGAATCTGGCAAAAAGTGACTCTTGCTATTAGGTTGACACGTTTCAGGGCAGCTCATAAGTGTATAAATGTTACTTTTCGTTTATGCTTGAAAAAAACCCCCCATCATAATGATTTAATCATTTTAATTATTCAAATGATTTATTGCATGCTTTATGTCTATAGACATGACGATAATAGACATATAAATGTTGTAAATATTTCTGTTTTCTTCCCTTTTTAATTCAAGCAAATAAATAAGTTATTTTCTAAAGTCCATTTTCATTCGAGTGCATTTATAGAATTGAAACTGTACAATCAAGTATAATAAATTCATATAAAATGCTTTAGTGATTCGTGAAGAAAGCTTGCATGTTGTAATTTTACGAACAGGATTCGCATGCGCATCAGCTGCGCTTTCCAGAGCAACAGGTAACTGCTCACAATAGGGCAGACCAGGCAATATCTCTAGTGCAAACTAAGCATAAATGAAACCTTTATTTCTTAGGTTAAAAACCCCAGACATTGTCTCAAAAAAGACCACAAGTAAGCCTTATCAATATGCTTAATGCAGGAGTTTTCTAACTGGGGTCTGGGGACCCCCAGGTGTCCTCCAGAAGGTTCTAAGGGGTCCCCAGAAAATTTCAGAGAATAAAAAGACAAAGCAAAAATGGATAAAGTCTACTCAATATTCTGTTTCATTTCTAAATGTTTCTCTCCTTTCTTGCCATATACATTTCAGTATTTTATGTTTGCTTTGTATCTTTAGTGAGTTTTTCTCCCTGTAGTCCCCTTTATCTCTCTCACTGGGGTCGTCAGGCAGTATTCGTAATGCAGTACATAAGCTGCTTGCATACATTTATTGTGAAAGTTGCTTATACAAATACATTTTAATTGAAAATGTTCTTCTTCAGGTTTATACCAACATTAATAGCCAATTTAAATTGGGAAACAATATGTTGTATTTATAATGTCACACAATTTATCTAACAGTTTGAATGTTTTTCGTACATAAAAATACATGGATTTTAGGAAGGGGGTCCCTCATATTTGGGGGTCCTTGGCATCATAAAGTTTGAAAACCCCTGGCTTAATGTATTTCTCTATGCATACGTTCTATTAGATAACCATATTGTTCAAGAAGTATATTATTCCAAGAACTGAGTAATTGTGATTATAGTTTCCCTTTTGAGATTCTTACAGCTACAGAGAAAAAAAAACTATTGCATTTTGACTGAAGTATGAGTGGGTTGGTGTTGCTTAAAATGCAACACTCAAATATTCAGTCATTTATTCTGCTATAATTAAGCTTTTGCAGAAAGCCTTTTATTGAAAGGTCAGTGTTATTCAAATGAATAAACATTCCTAATCAAAAAAGCCTGTAACAAAACTCAATCTTTAAATAAATAAACCAACAACAACAAAAAAAATCACAATGAATATGCAACATTTTATTTTTCTAGCAAGGATGAACAAGTTATTTTAATAAAAAAAATATGGAGAATCCAAAAGACAATATACATACAGGCAATGGATTTTACATACCGTTGTGTGTGAGGAATATGACCATGATTACATACAATTTCAATGATCAACTTTTCATGAAAAACTGCAAATGCAGTAAGTGGTCTTAAGATACCCAAGCACCAATAATATAAGCCTATTATACAAAGAGATACATGTATGGAATGACTAAGACATTGGAATGTATGATAACAATAGCACTTAATCTGGATAGACCCTTTATTCACATAGTCAGGTAATGTCTAATGTTGCCAAAGTCCACTTAAATCCATGCACTTCTCTCTGCACATGTAAGAGATGTTACAAACATCCATGCTGGCAACAAAGCAGCCTCATTGGAAGACTATCCAAAATAAAGTGTTACAGATTTCTGAAGGAATTCCCCACATAAGGGAATGTGCAGTTTTAAAGTAGAATGCTGTTAACAGTCTACTTTGGAAAAACAGTGACAACGTCATAACCCTCTGGAGGAGTGACGCGTTCACGTGCGTGTTTCTCGCAGTAAATCTTGTCCTCAACAAAAAAGTGTCCTTTCTGCTTAAGATTGATCCCGCAGTCTGTGCAAATGTAGCACTCTGGGTGGCGAAACTTATCTCGAACTTTGACAATCATTCCTCTTTGAAACCAAAAAAAGAGAGAGAGAGCGAGAGAGAGAGAGAGAGAGAGAGAGAGAGAGAGAGAGAGAGATAAACGTTAGTCACAATATAGGGAAACGTGTTTGGGAAAAATTCCTATTACTATGAGAGGCTGCTCACTGCAGAACCAAAGGGTGCAGCTTGACGTCCAGGTCACCCTCTTTGGATGCAATGGGTGGAGCATGAAGGTCTAGCCACACCCTATCCCTGAACCTAATTAGGTTAATCTGCACTGATTAGATCAACAGAGGGGGAGCCGGACCTCATTTGGCCCTGCAGTGAACACCACTTGATCATTATGGGGAAATCCAAAATCCAAAGATATTATAAAGAGATTCAGTTCCAAAATGTTCCACTAGATGGCGACACTGGCTTATCCCCACAATTGCACATGAAACTACAAAGAACATGCAACTGTTCTAGGATGCATGCATTTCCTTAAAACCCCTATAAAAGGTATAATAAAACAATGAAACTTACACAATCCCTGAACCGCATTTGTCACATAGAGAGAGCTTTTCAGGATTCCCAACTGAGGCTCCAATTTTTGTGGAGGGGGCCTTGACACTTCTGAAGCCAGAGGGTTTATCTGCATCACCTGACACAAAAAAACAAAGATGCTTAGGCATTGTTATAGGCCAAACATCATCTGATGCCATTTGCAAAGTGTGTTTCACAGCTGTGGTCACAGGCATGGATTTAAAAGAAACTAAGGATTATGAATGACCAGAATTGCAGACACCCATTTTGTCAACAAAAGCTAAGGCCTGGTCACCTTCATGTATTTCAGACACAATGTAATAGGGTATACAATGTGTGCATGATATTATACCAGTTTCCAGGATCTCCTGCAGAACTTTAAAAGAGGCAGATTGGCGAGGAGGCTCGTTGGATTCTTGATTCTCCTGCAGCATTTTGTACACCTCAGAGTCTGCAGGTAATGCAGGCTTTGGCTGGCCGGGTCTACTGGGATCTGAGCTATAATACAGGAAGAAGATCACACATGACAGTCACAAGACAAACAATGTTATCTCAATAGTATTATGTTATTCAACCCAATCCACACTGGCTAGTTTCAGCCCTGACAGCCATAAATTCAAAAAGCTATACTTATACAGCACAGAACTGGAATGAATGTTGCAGTTATAATGTTGAATTAGAGAGTGCTCACGATTAAGAATTAAAAAAAAAAAACTCTAGTCCAAAACACTACAACAAGAGCTAAATTCTTAAAACTTTATAATGATTTTGTGTTTGAAAAACTCAACCATCAAGTTAATACGTTTTTCTTTTTAAATAAATATATTCTACCATACAGACTATTGGCACATCCGGGAACTTAACTGTCAATTTTGTCACCGCCCCTTTTTAGGAAAAAAACAAAACAAAAAACTAGACTTTCCATAGACTTCAATACAAAATAGCGGCACAAAACAACGTCCGTACACAGCCAGCAGGCTTGAATAACTTATTAAATCACTAAGATTAAACATTATTATATGTAATTATAAAATTATGATAATTATATGTCCAGCCTGCCTGCCATAGAGCGTGAAAAATACATCCACACACGTAATTTGGTCAATTTAAAAAACATGTCCCTTCATTCTCCCAATGTCAAATTGGTGTAACAACCCCATCCAGTGGCCAGAGATGTCTTACCCGGACATTTCCTTGTACCTCATCGAGTCACCAGATAAGCCAGTGAATGATTTAACTTCATTTTTGAATCATGAAGTACAGATGATGCTATCAGAAGCTAATTCAGGCTAGTTGTATGGCTGGACAGAAAAGTGCATAATATGCCGGTAGTCCGTATTCCAAATTCAATTTAGGGTCAAGATAAAAATAATAATAATAATTTTTTTATTGTTACAAAAGATTTCCATTTCAAATCTTTTTTGTTTGAACTTCCAATTCATCAAGGAATCCTTGAAGAGGAAAGAAGGAGGAGGAGGAGGAGGAGAAGAAGGAGAAGATGGAGGAGAAGAAGGAGGAGGAGAAGGAGGAGAAGAAGGAGGAGGAGGAGAAGAAGGAGGGGAAGAAGGAGGAGGAGAAGAAGAAGAAGAAGAAGAAGGAGAAGAAGGAGGATGAGAAGGAGGAGAAGGAGGAGGAGAAGGAGGAGGAGAAGGAGGAAAAGGAGGAGGAGGAGAAGAAGAAGAAGGAGAAGAAGGAGAAGGAGAAGAAGGAGGAGGAGAAGAAGGAGAAGGAGGAGGAGAAGAAGGAGGAAAAGGAGGAGGAGAAGAAGGAGGAGAAGAAGGAGGAGGAGGAGGAGGAGAAGAAGGAGGAGGAGGAGGAGAAGGAGGAGAAGAAGAAGAAGAAGGAGAAGAAGGAGGATGAGAAGGAGGAGAAGGAGGAGGAGAAGGAGGAGGAGAAGGAGGAAAAGGAGGAGGAGGAGAAGAAGAAGAAGGAGAAGAAGGAGAAGGAGAAGGAGGAGAAGAAGGAGAAGGAGGAGGAGAAGAAGAAGAAGAAGAAGAAGGAGGAGGAGAAGGAGGAGGAGAAGGAGGAAAAGGAGGAGAAGAAGGAGGAAAAGGAGGAGGAGGAGAAGAAGAAGGTTTCAGGATGTTTCGAATGATGAGTAAATTCAGCTTTGCCATCACAGGAATTAATTACATGTTAAAATATTTTAAAATAGACAATTATTTTAAATGGTAAGAAAATTATCACAATGTTACCGTGATATTTGTGCAGCCTTGTTGAGCATAGACTTCTTTCCAAAACATAAAAAAAAAACAATATTGACCCCAAGTTTTTGAATGATACTGTATTTTTCAGGGAACAATTATTTTTCAAAATATAATACATTATTATTTTATAAAAACATTAGGTTTTTGAGGAGTTGCCCCACGTGGCATTTTACAACCTGTACTAACCTTGCCTTGTCATAGAATTATTTGCTATTTTTAGAGTTAGAGTTTCACAGTAATGAAGGTCCGTAGGTGTCGGCTCTATATCATTTCCTTTTTTGTTTTTTATGCATGTTATTTGCACCATACGGCTTTGTGACAAGTATGTCAGTGAGGTGTGCAATCATGCTTACTTCCTACTGGCTTCATTGGAGACGGCAGAAGTCTGGACATCATCCACTGCACTGTTGAAATTTTTAATGTTCTCAGAGGAATACAGGCCAGCAGGGTTATTGTACAGGTTGGTGACCACCCTGGGACTGCCAGAATTAAATGGAATAGCACTCCTGTTATGAGCAGAACCTATGTGTTTTACCTCCTACAGAAAAAGACACCAGGAACTATGAGACTACAAATCTCAAAAACACAGCAAACATAGGAGAGAAGTGTAGCTTGAAAAGCATAATTCACCCAAAAATGAAAATTCCGTCATCACTTACATCCTTTATTTATAAGAACATTACACATGAATATTTCTGTAAATATGCCAATATTAAACAACTGGCTAATTTCCAACTGTAGTCCCTTTGCCTGCATGCTAAAAGAACCAGAAAAACATTGCAATTTACAGACATCTTCAAAATGTCTTTTGTATTCCACAGAAGAAAAAGTCATAAAGCTTTGGAGTGACATGGGAGAGAGTAAATGATTTTCATTTTTGGGTGAACGATATCTTTAAGACATATAAACAAAGCCAAAGACATTAGGGCTTTCACAGACAGAGCTTAGATTAAGCTAGGATTGGGCCTTAGTTCAATTTGAACATTTAAGTAGCTTTCATAAACATGCCTTAGAAAAGAAAAACATTACTGATGTGCATTTTGAGACAAAACAATGGCACTGACATATTTTTAAATATGTCAGTGCAAGTTGCTTTCAGTTGAAACATGCATTTTAGTCTGGGACTAGCTTAAGTCTTGTCTGTGAAACAGTGGGTAGATAATTTAATAAAGAATGCAGTAAAATATTAACTATTAGACCAGAAAAGGAGATCTGATAGTGTAGATATTTTTAACCAAGCTGATGTGAACTAAGACCATTAAACGAAAGGAGAAAAAAAAAACATGGGAAAGTTTTGCCAAAGACTAAGGTTTTAATGACACTGTGAAACTTTCCTGTGTTAACAACATATTTAGCAGTTGTTTCTTATTATGTTTCACTCCCTGCTTGAAACGGGAAACATTTATAACACCCAAACTATGTAGGCAAACTTCACACACTTCCTATGATCACTCACATTCTGACCCTAAATTTCCAACTTAGCCTGCAGGATGTGGGTCTTGCGTCATGCTTTTGGCTGATAAACTCACTGGTCTCCATGGATAAGGCTTGTTAGGGCATAAACAATGACTTCACTTTGGCAGCCTATAGTGACATGCCTTTATTTGTTTAGCGGCTATGGTCCTGTTATGTATGACAGCCTAAAGCGCAAAGAATGGCTTTAAAGCTCATTGAAAATGATCAGGGGTTCATTTAAAATCCCAGTTAAGCAGAGTTGAAACGCACCTGTGTTTCTGTATTTGCCAGATTCATCTTGTATGGATTGGGCTTTCCTTCTTCAGTGACCAGTGGGGACCACATTTTTGACTCTGATCTAAAGAACAAAAAAAAATGAAAAACTGTCATACAGTGAATCAATAATTGATTCAAATAAAAGAAAATGAAATTGTACTGATCTTGTACTGTAGAAGTTTGCAAGGCATAAAAACACATTGGGTTTTCTGTCATGTATTGAACTGTTGTTGCAAATTCTGCTTATTTAGACTTGCCACAACGGTAAGGTTATCTACGGACCGACACAGAGGATATGTCGAAATTGTAAGAATGAATTGTAACAGACTTCAGTAAAAACGAGCTGAAAATTATACCTAGCAACATTTTACAATTCATGCGATTATTTTCCACTGTGTCAATTCATTTTATTACTTTCTAGCCTTTTAATCGCTTTTAATTTAAAATATTTATCTAGCACAACAAATAAAAATCCTCACTGTTGAGTCCATTTAAGGCGAGTGACTAATCTCCAACTCATAAAATCTCCACTTCCAAACAGTCAGCATTCGTTGCAATACTTTTTTAATGGGAATCTCTACAAAATGCACTAAAAACTAAGAGAGGACCTCAATACAGGGACCAGTGGTGTATGGCTCCCTAATGGTTGAAATATTAAATCTAGAATGTCTGGAAGAATTTATAATAATAAAAAATATTTTTTCCGTTATATTATGCTTTTCTGTGTGCTTATAAACATGTCCATTTATGCATTTAGCAGATGTAGGGTGACCATATTTTGATTACCGAAAACCAGGACACCGCCCGGCAAAGAGATAATTAAATGATACTAGAAGTTTACTCAAATATTACTTATTAATTTCAGTACATTTAAAGTATGCCCCCTCTGTATGGATTGAAAATTGTTATATAAGGGCCAGGACAGGACTTGAAAACTGGACTTGTCCTGGGAAAACAGGAGATGCCTTTATCCAAAGTGACTTACAAATAAGGGAAAAAAAGCTATTTGTCAAAGAACAAACAAAAATATTCATAGTAAATAATGCCTGGTTTATTAGTCAAGACAAGATTTATCATGGCTAATGATGCACATTTGCTCATTCAGAAATACCACAGCATTTTCCCTCACCTGTCAATGGAAAGCACCATTTCCTCAATGCAGGCTTTGATTTTATTCTGTGCTTCCAAGTGAGTCATGCCATCTGTTGACTCTCCATCTATGGCCAGGATCATATCCCCCAAGCAAAGGTCAGCCTGAGCCGCTTTACTTCCTGGGGTCACCTAAAAAAAAGCCAAAAATGAGTATCATCATCATCATTCCCATAGTATAAAAGGAAAACATTTTTTTAGTGAATGCAGACAAAATCATCCTGTGTTACTTAAAAGGTGCAGTTTTTCATGCCCAAATATAAACTAAAGAAAATATGGCAGCAGTTTGACAATAACTTTGGATCAGTTTTCACTTGTTATATGATGACTTCCTTAATAAAATGTAAGGGTGTGCGCCTTGTTTATGAGAATAAACTTTGTGGCAGATGACATAACTGCAGTGCCTGCTAATGAACATAACATTATTATGCATTGTTTTTGCATGAATAATAATGTAATACATTTATTGTTATAGTTATCTCTTTTAAGCTATTGAGTGCTTACAGGAAGTGCTATGAAGCAAACTAATGTAATCTCAACATGGCAGACACACTCGGTGAGCCTGTCCAAATAACCACACTTGCGGTCTTTGCACTTGACCACTTGTCTACTTACACAACGTATTTCCTGTATTTCTCCCACAGTGTTCAAGTAGGCGTGAATAATTTGTGTGTGTGTGTAGAACATTTGATTACCTGATGAAACACGTTTATAGTGATGTAGTATGATGATTATCATGATGCATGATGGGATACGCTTAGCTTCGAAATAGTGTGCGTTCAGGGCGCTTTGACATTTTTAAGACATGGCATAGTCTTGCGCACCTACTTCCTGTCGCGTGCACGCGCTCGCAAGTGGCCAAGACCGCGAGTGTGGGTATTTGGACAGACAGCCAGACCCTATGTAAGATAAAACAACTTATTCTAAAAGGCTGATGTCTGGAGGCTTATTTTAATGTTAGTGAACATCACTGTAGCCTAATCGTTTATTTATATATGTATACATCTTTTAATTCATAAAAAATATTGAGTGCACCTTTAAGAGTTGACAGGCAGACTGTAGCAAACAGTTGAGGTACACGTTTGAAACGCGCGCGTCACATAACCATTGTATCATGTCATGCACTTATGCCACGAATAGCTAGGCTACTTATGTTTTTGAAATTTGAAACGATTTGGAATCACGTACAGTAGATCTATTTAGAGAAAGGAACTGATTTCGTGTCCAGAACTAGTTTCCATTTGTTCTAGACTAGACATACGTTAAAACGCTGATGATCAGATAAGGTCACGTTCACGTTCTTGAGTTTATTCGGTTTATGAAGCCTATTATTTTGGCCTAGTTGTGTCTATGAAAGCCACCGTTTCCTCTGTGCTAAATTATTAACCAATCTGAAGTTAATTTCTTACCCTCGAGATTGTAAGCGGCTGCTCGAAATCTTTCCCTCCGACCAGACGGAATCCCCACGGTCCAGGGCCTTGTAAAACAACCCGTACAGGCATTATACTTTCAACACTTAGCCTAAACGGCTGGCGTAAACTTATTCCTGAACTGGTGCACTGTAAACTGTGCTGTAAAGTCTATAGTTTCGTGTAACTGTAGCGGGACAGGGCGTTCACTTTGAAGAGATGATGCCTGGGCGGAGCTTCCTCAGAAGTGAGCAAATAATGTCAGGTCTCTGTGCTGATAAGAGCTTATTTCCTATGTTTGTTTAGGGGTGGACCGTTACGTCATTTTATATCGAAGTTTACCATGTATGGAAGAGCCAAATCCTGGGATTTGGTATGTGCCACTCCCAATCCAGTCGGATTCCTGGTGAATTCCTGTTCGCTCATGCTTTCCAGGACTATGGATCACATTCTCTGCATTCTCAAAAAGTGGAGCGAGTGCAGACGAAACGGGCAATGCGGTAGCACAAAACAATGTTTGATTTTTATTAAAGGTGTGTGTAGAGTTGTATAAACTTTATAAACAAGTGAAGACATGCATCAAGTGGATTACTTAAAGAGCCTTTGAAATAATTAGGACATTTTAAGTGCTCCTCGAGTCAGTTTTCAACATGTTTCAAAAGGTTTGTGAGGACATTTTCAAAGGTTTGGACATCTAAAGTGTAACCACCAAACATCCCCTTACACAAGTAAATAGGCCTACTCTCTCTTTCTACCTTTAATACATTGCATCTAGACATCATTTTGCACAGTCGCTGGCATTGTAGCATTAATGCAAGCGCAACAAATGCAAAGATTGTTTGAGATTATGGGAGTGCATGCTATTTGATTTATCTTTACCTAGCCAGTTCAAGAATAAGTGTACATTGAAGTACATTAGGATATGTGTTTGTATTTACTTTTTCAGATAAACTGTATTAGTAGAGCTGCATTACAGAAACATACTTAATTTCTTACTTTTCAATTAAAAAACAAAACAAAAAATACAGTGAGGAAAATAAGTATTTGAACACCCTGCTATTTTGCAAGTTCTTCCACTTAGAAATCATGGAGGGGTCTGAAATTGTCATCGTAGGTGCATGTCCACTGTGAGAGACATAATCTAAAAAAAATCCAGAAATCACGATATATGATTTTTTAACTATTTATTTGTATGATACAGCTGCAAATAAGTATTTTAACACCTGAGAAAATGAATGTTAATATTTGGTACAGTAGCCTTTGTTTGCAATTACAGAGGTCAAACGTTTCCTGTAGTTTTTGATCAGGCTTGCACACACTGCAGGAGGGATTTTGGCCCACTCCTCCACACAGATCTTCTCTAGATCAGTCTGGTTTCTGGCCTGTCACTGAGAAACACGGAGTTTGAGCTCCCTCCAAAGATTCTCTATTGGGTTTAGGTCTGGAGACTGGATAGGCCACGCCAGAACCTTGATATGCTTCTTACAGAGCCACTCCTTGGTTATCCTGGCTGTGTGCTTCAAGTCATTGTCATGTTGGAAGACCCAGCCTCAACCCATCTCTAACTGAGGGAAGGAGGTTGTTCCCCAAAATCTCGCAATACATGGCCCTGGTCATCCTCTCCTTAATACAGTGCAGTCGCCCTGTCCCATGTGCAGAAAAACACCCCCAAAGCATGATGCTACCACCCCCATGCTTCACAGTAGGGATGCTGTTCTTGGGATGGTACTCATCATTCTTCTTCTTCTTCCAAACACATTTAGTGGAATTATGACCAAAAAGTTCTATTTTGGTCTCATCTGACCACATGACTTTCTCCCATGACCCCTCTGGATCATCCAAATGGTCATTGGCAAACTTAAGACGGGCCTTGACATGTGCTGGTTTAAGCAGGGGAACCTTCCGTGCCATGCATGATTTCAAACCATGACGTCTTGTATTACCAACGGTAACCTTGGAAACGGTGGTCCCAGCTCTTTTCAGGTCATTGACCAGATCCTCCCATGTAGTTCTGGGCTGATTTCTCACCTTTCTTAGGATCATTGAGACCCCACAAGGTGAGATCTTGCATGGAGCCCCAGTCCGAGGGAGATTGACAGTCATGTTTAGCTTCTTCCATTTTCTATCGATTGCTCCAACAGTGGACCTTTTTTCACCAAGCTGCTTGGCAATTTCCCCATAGCCCTTTCCAGCCTTGTGGAGGTGTACAATTTTGTCTCTAGTGTCTTTGGACAGCTCTTTGGTCTTGGCCATGTTAGTAGTTGGATTATTACTGATTGTATGGGGTGGCCAGGTGTCTTTATGCAGCTAACAACCTCAAACAGGTGCATCTAATTTAGAATAATAAATGGAGTGGAGATGGACATTTTAAAGGCAGACTAACAGGTCTTTGAGGGTCAGAATTCTAGCTGATAGACAGGTGTTCAAATACTTATTTGCAGCTGTATCATACAAATAAATAGTTAAAAAATCATATATTGTGATTTCTGTATTTTTTTTTAGATTATGTCTCTCACAGTGGACATGCACCTACGATGACAATTTCAGACCCCTCCATGATTTCCAAGTGGGAGAACTTGCAAAATAGCAGGGTGTTCAAATACTTATTTTCCTCACTGTATATATTTTCTAAGTAAAATTATAATGGTTGATAAAAAGATAAAGGATTCTGAGTCAAACTCAAGTTGGTTCTGTAATATCCCAGGGGCCTATCTTATCTGTTTAGTACCCATGGTGATTTCAGTTCTCATTTAGAACATAATGATCTTATGACTTAAGATAGGATGTTTCGGTAATACAGCCTATAGCTAACACTCTTCCGGCAGAGTTTAACCCTGCTTAAGCACACCTGTAATTATATAAAGTCTAAAAGTCTTTCAGCAACAGTTTTTCAGGCAGTCTATATGCTTAACTAAACTATGCAAAATGGAAGAATCTCCAAAATGAGATCCTTGGCCTATGGACTAATTTCTGGCAATGTGTTCCCTCCTCAAATTCAATGTTCTTTATGGACCTTTATTACATTTCTGAGGAACGTGCAAATAAAAGACTGGTAGTATATTATATTCCAAAACAAACAACATCCATACAACTTTCAAAGATGGGGATAAATAAAGAATTTTTTTGGTCTTTTTTTTTTTCATTTAATGCCAGGGTAATAAGGTACATTGATATAAATGTACGTTAAGATTTGTATAAATCTAAACAAATAAATATAAAAACAAAGTTAATTATTTCAGAAATGAACCCATGGAACCCATACATTTTGTATAGGCTATGGCTTGCAATAAGAAATTGTGCAATGTAAAATAAAAGTAAACGATAAAAAGTAGGCCAATATGAACAAATAAAATAAAATATTAGTAGTGCAAAATAAGAAAAACAAGTAAATGAAATAACACTAAAGGGCTATATGTATATATATTTATGAAATGTTACTTCTGTCACGGTTCATCAATTCATGGTCTCTTTTCTCTGTGTTTGTGAGGTTGTGTGGAGGCGTGGTCACTGATTACGGTGCTCATCACCTCCACCTGCAGCACTTTATCACCAGGCTTTATTTGCAGCTCTCTCACCCACACTCACTAGCTGTGTCCCAATTCAAGGGCTGCATCCTTTGAAGGCCGTGTCCTTTGAAGTGCGCGGCCGACGCGGCCTCCAAAGGATGCACCGAGACTCGTTTACAGTGGAAGGTATAGCGGATTGCGTCACCGCGGCGCGACGAAGGCTGTCCCAATTCGTAGGTCCTTCGAAGGCTCCTTCCAAATACGGCCTGCAAATGCGTCCTTCTTTTCCCATGAAATGAAGGATAGTTGGATGGATGCTTCGCAGCCTTGCCTACCCCAGAATTCATTGCGCGCTGCGACGTCAGATTTTTGAAGAGAAATTGCCAGATGACACTTTTAATGCAAGTATTGGGTTGCAATTTACTCCAGTAATCTAATGTATGTACTGATAAAAATAAAATGTTGACTAAATATGTTACCAACATACGATTTTATATAGTTTATACTACATATTTAGTGGTTTTGTTTTTAGGCAGTTGAATATAACTTTAAAGTCCAGTATAAATGTTTATTTCAGTTCTCTTCAACAGCACCTGTCAACAGTTGCTAAATATTACTAATAATGTAACGAAATGCATTTACTCTGTATTTGAGTATAATTGTGAAGTAACTCAGATTTTTATTCAACTTCATCTCAGAGGCAGATAATGTGGTTTTATGAAAAACTGACTTTTTACACATGATTATTAGATTTTAATATTAGTAATCGTTTAAAAAAGAATCTAAAAAATAAAATACACTAGTAATATGTCTTATAGATTAGGGATAGGCACCTTGGGATAGGTTGGTCTTGGAGGGCCGCTGTCCTGCCGAGTTCAGCTCATTTGATTTGAGGATGTGAGTTAATTTAATTTATTCTTCCCTCTTTCTGAAAACATCTTAGCTACATGGCAGCCGTCGAATAAGTCAGCACTGCAAACCTGTTGGCAGACAGTGGAAATATGCACTGATCCCAGAGGATGTCCCGCTGACAGAGGCTTCACCAGGCTCTCCCAGCCCAGCTCAATAAAAGACTACATAAAAACATTTTCTTCCATCTGTTTTATGTACTGTTAATTTTAAAATGTATTTTGTTTTCTAATCTTAAACGTAACTTATGTAAATAGTTGTAAAAATGACTAAATAAAAATGTATAGAACAATTTATTGTTTCATTTACAAATTAATTGACATGACAAAAATAAATGAACAGAATTATTTATTTAATTACAAATTATAACTTGCATAACAAAAATAATGTGTAGAACGATAATATTTAATTTAATCATTTTAATGTACAAAACCAAATTTTAGTTCTCAACAATCTCTCAAGAAGAGAAAACAATCAGTCCATTCTCTCCCTGCTCTCCTCTGTCTCTCGCTGAAACTTCATGTCCTCCCTCAGTCTCTCCATCAGCTCATCCTCTCTGTCTCGTTTCCTCTTGGCTGGAGTTGCTCCTCCTCGTCTTGGTCATCCACTGCTGAACTTGGCCCTGGTGTGTCCTCAGGGATGGAGGCGATGAGGACAGTGGGGTTGTCCCAACACCTCATTCATGAAGACAAACCATGGCCTAGTTTCCCACTCCCTCACCTGTCCCAGGACACTTTCAATACTAAGGAAGAGGAAATAAACATGTCTGTCAATAATTAACTTGCATACATTTTTTTTTTTTTTTTTAAGTTGTAATAAGTGTTTTTTTTATCTGCAAGGCAGGGGTGCAATCTTAAGACAATTAAAAAAATATGATGCATCAGTAGCCTACAAACATACAAAATACTCCAGAAATCATATTTATAGATACTCAAATTCTATATTCTTTTTGTTGTGGGCTTTGTATAGGATAAAGCCTCCCTATACCCTACCTACACAAGAACCTATGGAAATACTTCAAAAGGCTCGTAGCCTACTCCAATCCACACTGGCCGAGTTTTTCGGCCTGGTAAATAAATTCTCATTTGCTGCCCTCATTTTAAAGCTGTCTGCTACTTCATCCATAAAACAAAACGAAATATTACATCAGATCACCTGACGAATAAAGCTGTGCAGTGGTAACACAGAAATAAAGACCACCGGCTTTTAAAATGTTTCGTTGGTTATTTGAGTAAATTAAAACACAATACTTACATTTATAAGTGTATTCCTCGGCCGCGGGATGGGCAGAGGAATACACTGCGAAGGATCCACTTGTCCTGGTTGGTTCTATCCTCCGCGGCCGGGAGAAGGACGGTGGGTTGGGTTGCCAGGTCTCTGCAACAAAATTAGCCCAAAACTCCCAATGCGATTTTCTCCATCGAGCGGCCGAATTCTCCACTGGAGTTTAACGTTTGGCGGTGTTGGAGCGGCGAAATCGTACTTATGGGGTAGTAACCAACCCGCGGAAATAATTTTTACCCGCGGCAACAACTTAAAAAGTAGCCTAATTCGGCTGGAAACCCGCGGACTTGGCAACACGGACGGCAGCTGCATTTGAAGGCTCCTTCGAATTGGGACAGCCTTCGTCGCGCTGCGGTGACGCAATCGGCCTTCAAATGCGGCCTTTGAAGGATGCAGCCCCCGAATTGGGACACAGCCACTGTCAGATCGTTGCAGGCTTCCCTGGTGTTGTGTTCGTGGCTGTTGTCTCCTGTTCTCCGTGTGTCTTCTCCGTTCCGGTTCCTGGATTCTGCCTGGCCTTATTGCCCGCTGCGTCCCTGCTTCGCTGCCTGCACTTCCTCGCCTGGGGTTGCCTGCCTGTTCTGCTGCACACAGTATCTGCCAGACCTGTCGTTACTTTTTCTTATTTGACTTTTGTTCTACGTCTGTGCTTAAGTCATATCGAAATAAATGAGCAGTTTTTCACATCGCTATTGGATCCTCTGTCTCTGATTCACAGCCGTAACAACTTCATTACACTGGATGGATTTTACATAGGCCTACTTTGTATTCAGTTGTTATACACTAGCCTATCAGTGGAATTTTTTCCTCTCTATCCTCCTGGGTTCCACTGTCCTCGTATGAAGACATACAGGTCCTTCTCAAAAAATTAGCATATTGTGATAAAGTTCATTATTTTTCCATAATGTAATGATAAAAATTAAACTTTCATATATTTTAGATTCATTGCACACCAACTGAAATATTTCAGGTCTTTTATTGTTTTAATACTGATGATTTTGGCATACAGCTCATGAAAACCCACAATTATCTAAAAAAATTAGCATATCATGAAAAGGTTCTCTAAAAGAGCTATTAACCTAATCATCTGAATCAAAATTACACCTGCAAAAGATTCCTGAGGCTTTTAAAAACTCCCAGCCTGGTTCATTACTCAAAACCGCAATCATGGGTAAGACTGCCGACCTGACTGCTGTCCAGAAGGCAGTCAGTTGACACCCTCAAGCAAGAGGGTAAGACACAGAAAGAAATTTCTGAACGAATAGGCTGTTCCCAGAGTGCTGTATCAAGGCACCTCAGTGGGAAGTCTGTGGGAAGGAAAAGGTGTGGCAAAAAACGCTGCACAACGAGAAGAGGTGACCGGACCCTGAGGAAGATTGTGGAGATGGACCGATTCCAGACCTTGGGGGACCTGTGGAAGCAATGGACTGAGTCTGGAGTAGAAACATCCAGAGCCACCGTGCACAGGCGTGTGAAGGAAATGGGCTACAGGTGCCGCATTCCCCAGGTCAAGCCACTTTTGACCCAGAAACAGCGGCAGAAGCGCCTGACCTGGGCTACAGAGAAGCAGCAGTGGACTGTTGCTCAGTGGTCCAAAGTACTTTTTTCGGATGAAAGCAAATTTTGCATGTCATTCGGAAATCAAGGTGTCAGAGTCTGGAGGAAGACTGGGGAGAAGGAAATGCCAAAATGCCTGAAGTCCAGTGTCAAGTACCCACAGTCAGTGATGGTCTGGGGTGCCATGTCAGCTGCTGGTGTTGGTCCACTGTGTTTTATCAAGGGCAGGGTCAATGCAGCTAGCTATCAGGAGATTTTGGAGCACTTCATGCTTCCATCTGCTGAAAAGCTTTATGGAGATGATTTCATTTTTCAGCACGACCTGGCACCTGCTCACAGTGCCAAAACCACTGGTAAATGGTTTACTGACCATGGTATTACTGTGCTCAATTGGCCTGTCAACTCTCCTGACCTGAACCCCATAGAGAATCTGTGGGATATTGTGAAGAAAAAGTTGAGAGACGCAAGACCCAACACTCTGGATGAGCTTAAGGCCGCTATCGAAGCATCCTGGGCCTCCATAACACCTCAGCAGTGCCACAGGCTGATTGCCTCCATGCCACGCCGCATTGAAGCAGTCATTTCTGCAAAAGGATTCCCGACCAAATATTGAGTGCATAACTGAACATAATTATTTGAAGGTTGACTTTTTTGTATTAAAAACACTTTTCTTTTATTGGTCGGATGAAATATGCTAATTTTTTGAGATAGGAATTTTGGGTTTTCATGAGCTGTATACCAAAATCATCAGTATTAAAACAATAAAAGACCTGAAATATTTCAGTTGGTGTGCAATGAATCTAAAATATATGAAAGTTAAATTTTTATCATTACATTATGGAAAATAATGAACTTTATCACAATATGCTAATTTTTTGAGAAGGACCTGTATATGCATGTCACAGTTTTAAGTCTGGATGTAAAGAGCACATTCAGGGCTTTTCAGAGATTTGTTTTGAGGTTACAGCAAGACAACTACTTCTCCTTGGTCTTTAAAAATGACCGAATGATCAAATTTAGCACTCTTATGGAAAGTAATACTATTTGAATTTCTGTTTCCAAACAGGGCATTGATTTCATACATGGGACTTAAAGCATGTTTATCAGGCATAAAGTGAGACACAAGTGAATCGGGAAAGAAATTACATATACATGTTCCTATAAAAAACAAA